>CM016624.1:106272198-106838773 GCA_005393395.2 Gossypium australe
CCCGGGTTAGGGGCTATTTTTGTCATGGCATGTTCTGCATGTTGTTAGTATGCTATGTTGCTATTTTTATGTTTTCGGGGCTTAAGTGTAGCCTAGGTGTATGCCTGAGTGAGTAAGAAAAATTTTGATTTTTGGGCATAGGTGAGAGGAGTTGGAAGAGCTGGGGTTTAAGAATTTTAATTGGAGTTTTAAAGCACAAATGAGGAGCTAGCGTAGTGGCAAGGGGGAGCTTGGTTGGGCGCCAACTTCAAGGAGTGGAGGTCCAGTGTTCGAGCAGCAGGAGTCCCCTTTTTGTCACCTATTTTGGGACGGCATGGTGGGAGTGGTAGAAGCCAAATCAAACACTACCTTGGACCAAGTCTTACCTTTCAAATGAAAGGTAGAGAGCGAATTTAGGAGTGTGACTTGGTCCACTCAATTCAAAGGAGTGGATGGGAGTTGTTTGTGGGATGTGGCCGAAATTTGGGGGAGTTGGAGGGGGGAAATGGACGGCATAGTGGGGTGAGTTGGTGGCCGAAATGCTCTTTGGCATTTGGTGCATTTTTCGGCCATTTGGGGTTAAACCGAATCCTCTCTTCTGTCAATAGCCAACCGAAGTACATTTGCATTTTTACTCTCTCTTCATCTTTTGTTGAAACCGAAAAGTTCATGTGCTTATTGCCGAAATTGTTTGCTCTTCCTAGCATTCCTTGACAGCCGAATTATCTAATTGTTCTCCTCATTTCCTTTGTGCCAAACTACAAACATTTTGTTTCTCCAACCTTTACTTTCTCTCCTAAGCTCTGTAGCCGAAACTCTATTCTTTAAACACCCTCTTCATTTCATTTCTTCTCAACCGAAAAGCACCTATCTCTTTTCCATTTTCTCCTCTTGTCAAGACCTTGGCCGATTCTCTTCTTGGACACCATCTTCCTTTTCTTCATTTTAAGGTATTAGCCGAATTTATACACCCCCTTTTTAGTGATCTTTTTGGCCGAATATTTCCCTTCTCCTAGTAGTGGTAGTGGCCGAATATCAGTGGTGTTTGGAGGCCTTGCTTCAATCGGTTGGAATTGGTAAGTCCATGGCCGAATGGTCATTTATTTTCCTTTCTTTTCTCAATCGGTTTTGGTGTAATTAAGGGCCGAATTTGGTCAATTGGGATGGATTCTAATCTCTTCGTTATAGGATCTTTGGATTGGGGAAGCAAGAGAGAAGCCGTTTTTGTTTCTGTCAATTGATTAGTAAGTGATTGATATTGTTATTAGTAGTCCAATTCTTTGGTTTCGATTAAGGCAAAGGTAACAAAAGATTAACTGTTCTTGTTAGGGTGGCCGATTGTTGGAAAGAGTATTGCTGTGGTTCGGGTTTGATAAGGAATCAAACCAATAGCAAGGTAAGGGATTGAAATTAACCCTTGAGTTATATGTATTTGGCCGAATGGTCTTAGTGCCTAGTCCTATGTTGGCCGAATATGGTGGTTGCCTAATGGTTTTCTTTTGGCCGATTCTAGGAGCCAGATAGTCAAGGGACTCAGAGTGATTCGTAGGGATCTTTAGACTCGGTTTCATCAGGTGTGTAACTAACACACCCTCTATTAGTAATTCTTGATAAACCTGATTGCTTAATAAGATTATAAACAGTATGATGGACAAATGAGTACCCAAATGGGGTATGTGTACGATTCGGGTAAGTCTGTTCTATTATGAGTACTATTGATGAAGCATGATATCATGATTTATGTTATGCATGTTATGAGATGTATGCTTGGTATGTTGGCATGATATGCATGGTTAGTATGAGATGCATAATTCCATGTATGATAGGTGATAGTGATACGAGAGGAGGGAGCAGTGATATATTGTGCTGACGAGCACCAGTGCTTTGGTAGCACACTTTGTGACTTTGGGTCACCAGAGGTTGGCACCTCCAGAGGTTTGGTACCTCAGCGTCTCGCCCAGTGGCTCAGTACCACAGTGGGTTGGCCCCACAGATGATTATACGGGATTGACGCCAGTGTTTTGGTAACACACGATGGGTTGGCCCCATCACCAGATTTGTGACTACGGTCACCAGTGCTTTGGTAGCACACTGTGTCTTTGGGACACCAGAGGTTTGGCACCTCATTGCGACTTGTCCCGGGTTTGACCACCGTGGGTTGGCCCCACTTGAGATATGGGATCGTCTGCTAGTGATTTGGTATCACACGATGGGTTGGCCCCATCAACATTGGATTTGTGACTTCGGTCACCAGTGCTTTGGTAGCACAATTGTGTCTTTGGGACACCAGTGCTTTGGTAGCACATTGACGATATTGTGTCTTTGGGACACCAGTGCTTTGGGAGCACATTGTGACTATATGTCACCAGTGGTTTGGCACCACCAGTGGTTTGGTACCACACGGGGTAGAAAAGGAGATACGGATGGTTAGGATCGGGTTGCATTAATTATGTTGCTATGTATGATGTGTGTTAGCATTTGTTTTCTTGGGAGCGGGATTTACACACTGAGTCACTCGACTCACCTCTCCTTTGACATTTCAGGTGACTCGTAGACGCGGACTTGGAGCCGGGATGGACTCGGGGTGCACATGCCATGCCGAATAAAGTGTTTACTCAGACTCTAGAACTTTTGGTACTTTAGCTTATTACTTTAAATTGGGTTTTATTTCGGATTGTAAAAGGCCTTTTAAGTTATGTTTTATGCTGTCTATGTTTTAAGTTGATTTTGATATGCCTTAACAAAATAACTCGGAATAAATTTTACTAAAATTTGGAAAGATAATGTTTTCAAACTATAACGCAATGTGTTTTTAACTATACCATCGGGTATCACACTAAGTCTTTTTGATAAACAAATTCAACTGGTTTCCAATTCTAACTTGTAATTCACCTAAGTTTAAAAGTGTTTTATGTATCACTAAGAAACTACTGAGGTTTTAAATGGTTTAAACTCGTTTTAACTATACACTCTGGCTAAGTTTTCAAAATCTCCGGGTTTCGAATACATCAACTGTTTTTCAAATAAGACTACCCAAATTTGTTTCAAGTACACCATGTTTCCATCCAACTTCTAAACGAAAAATCTGAACCTATTAGAAAATATTTTCCCGTAGCATACCAGATTCGGACGTGGTGTCTTGTCCGGGTTTGGGGTGTTACATTTGTGGTATCAGAGCCAAGTTCAAAGGCTCGGCTGTGGGCCTGAGGCCCAAAATGGTTTTCAAAAGTCTGTTTAAATGTTGTTTGAAAGTATGGTTTTGAAAGGCATGGCACCGAGTCTCCGGCACCAGTTCGCCCAGGTAAGTACCCCGTACTGTTACTTGTGATTGGATTGGATAAGATATGATTGATGACTAGCAATAGTATGCCACTTTAGAGATTGAAACTGATAGGATTCTGTGAACTTGCGAAAACAAATCTTCTTTAATGTTCATAAGACTTGCCTTTAAACAAGTGGAATAAACACTGATGCATAAAATTCTTAATCAGATACGTAGAAAGATTTGACATGAGCACTCGAGGCGGACGTGGTCGTAATACTCGTGGTAGAGGTAGGGGTAGAATGACGGTTTCTGAGCCCGTAGGATCTGGGCAGGGTTCAGAAAATGAGATACCGGTTCCGCCACCAGCTGGAGGTGGTGAGTTCCAAGATCAGACTGGGGATGACGCAGTGTCACAGGCGATGCTGCGAGTGTTGGAAAGGGTAGCTGGGGCAGGTGGTGGTGCAGGAGTTAGGAAATCAGTTCCTGAGCGACTCCGGGCTAACGGGGCCGAATTCTTCCGAGGTGTATCGGGTGTTGCTCCTAGCACTGCTGAATATTGGCTGGAGGCAACTGAACGGATCATGGACGATCTGGACTTGACGGCTGAAGAGAAGCTGAAGGGTATCGTATCGTTTCTCCGGGATGAGTCCTATCAATGGTGGCTCACGGTGCGAGACAGTGTGGCAGCTGAGGATTTGACATGGGACTATTTCAGGGCTGCTTATCAAAAGAAGTACATCGGGGCTAGTTACATCGACTCCCAAAGAAAGGCATTTCTGAGGCTTGTTCAGGGGAGTAAATCTGTTGCGGAGTACGAGGCTGAGTTCCTGAAGTTGAGTAGGTATGCCAGGGGCATTGTAGCCACTGAGCATGAGAGGTGTGTTCGTTTCGAGGATGGTCTGCGAGACGAGTTGAGGCTGCTGATTGCTCCTCAGCAGGAGCGCGAGTTTGCTGTCTTAGTTGAGAAGGCTAAGGTAGCCGAGGGTGTCAAAGAATCAGTAAGACAGAGTATGGACAGGAGTAGGCTTAAGAGGAGCTTTGGGTCTTCTGGTTCGTCGGGTAATCCGCAGAAGAGGGCTAGACCGAGTGGGCAGAATCAGTCTGCTAGGTTTGTTGCTGCTAGGCAGGGACCGCCGCAGTGTAATCAGTGTGGGAAATCTCATTGGGGTGGTTGTTGGACTGGAGGTAAAGGTTGCTTCGAGTGTGGTTCTCTGGAGCATCGCATTAGGGACTGTCCGCGTAGGATGGCCAGGATTCAGTCTGAGAGTCAGGGCCGTAATCAGTTCAGAGGTAATGGACCACCACCGCAGAGGGGCCGTGGTAATGGCAGAGGTGGTTATGGATCTGGTCGGGGTCGTGGAGCACCGGGCAGAGGTGCAGGTAGTTCTGATGCTAGACAGCCTGGATTGGTATATGCTGTGAGGCGCCGAGAGGAGGGCGACGCACCGGACGTCATAACCGGTACGTTCTTGATTTTTGGTACTCCTTATACTGCTTTAATTGATGTGGGTTCTACGCACTCTTATGTTGCCAGTAGTATAGTAGAGACAATGGACTTAGACTCTGAGATATCTTCTAGGCAGATGACTGTGATTAGCCCTCTAGGTCACTCTGTAGTAGTAGATAAACTGTTTAGAGAGGTACCCCTAGAACTCCAAGGGGTAGTGTTTGCTGCTGATCTGATGGAACTGCCGTTTGGGGAGTTCGATTTGATTCTTGGGATGGATTGGTTGGTTAAGTACCAGGCGAGGCTGGATTGCGCGGCCAAGCGCATGGTTCTTAAGTCGGGTGATGGTGTAGAGGTGGCTATGATAGGTAATAGGAGAGATTACTTATCAAATGTGGTATCTGCTTTGAAAGCGGAGAAGATGGTCAGGAAGGGCTGTGAAGCGTATGTGGTTCATGTGTATGCCTTGGAGGCTAAAGAGTCTGCAGTTGAGAAGGTTCGTACTGTTAAGGAATTTGCTGATGTGTTTCCTGAGGAACTTCCGGGTTTGCCGCCAGATCGTGAGGTAGAGTTCGGGATTGATCTGTTACCCGGGACTGCGCCAGTGTCTATTGCTCCGTATAGGATGGCACCAAAGGAATTGGTGGAGCTTAAGGCTCAGATCCAGGAGTTATTGGATCGAGGTTTTATCAGGCCAAGTGTTTCGCCGTGGGGTGCGCCGGTTCTTTTCGTTAAGAAGAAAGATGGCACGATGCGGATGTGCATAGACTACCGCCAGTTGAACAAGCTGACGATTAAAAACAAGTATCCGTTGCCACGGATAGATGACTTGTTTGATCAGCTGAAGGGTGCTGCGGTATTCTCTAAGATTGATCTAAGGTCTGGGTACCATCAGTTAAAGGTTAAAGAGGCTGATATCCATAAAACAGCGTTTCGGACTCGGTATGGGCACTACGAATTTCTGGTAATGCCATTCGAGTTGACTAACGCACCGGCAGCGTTTATGGATATGATGAACAGGGTGTTTCAGCAGTATCTGGATCAGTTCGTCGTGGTTTTCATAGACGACATCTTAGTGTACTCAAGGACAGAGGAAGAGCATGATGAGCATTTGAGAGTGGTGCTACAGATTCTGAGGGAAAAGCAACTTTATGCTAAGTTCAGCAAGTGTGAGTTCTGGCTTAGAGAAGTGACGTTCTTGGGTCATGTAGTGTCAGCTGAGGGTATTCGAGTAGATCCTCGTAAGATTGAGGCTGTTCTGGATTGGAAGCCACCTAGGTCAGTGGCTGAGATTCGTAGTTTTCTGGGTTTGGCCGGATATTACCGAAGGTTTGTTGAGGGTTTCTCGTTGATAGCAGCGCCGATGACTAAGTTGTTAAGGAAAGAGGTTCCGTTTGTATGGACTGAGAAACAGCAGGAAAGCTTTGATAAGTTAAAGAAGATCTTGACTGAAGCTCCGGTTCTAATTCAACCTGAGGCTGGTAAGGAATACACAGTCTATTGCGACGCATCACATACGGGTCTGGGTTGTGTGCTGATGCAAGAAGGTAAGGTTATGGCTTACGCTTCTCGACAGCTGAGGCCACATGAGGTCAACTATCCGACGCACGATTTGGAGCTAGCGGCTGTAGTTTTTGCCTTAAAGATTTGGAGGCACTACTTGTATGGAGAGAGATCAATAGTCTACACCGATCACAAGAGTCTGAAGTATCTACTGACTCAGAAGGATTTGAATTTGAGGCAGCGTAGATGGGTTGAGTTGCTGAAAGATTACGACTGTTCCATCGAGTATCACCCGGGCAAGGCTAACGTGGTGGCAGACGCGTTAAGCCGTAAGGTTGTTTCGGACTTAAGAGCATTGTTTGCCCATTTGAGCTTGTATGACGACGGGAGTATTTTGGCAGAGCTACAGGTCAAGCCTACTTGGATTGAGCAGATCAGAGAGAAGCAGTTAGGGGATGAGGTTCTGAGTGCGCGAAGGTTGCAAGTGCAGAATGGTGGTTTGGAGGGTTACAGCTTGTCTAGTGATGAGGTTCTGTGTTTTCAGGGTAAGGCTTGTATGCCTAAAGATGTTGAGCTGAGGCAGAAGATTCTTCAGGACGCACATAGCAGTCCTCATGCTATGCATCCTGGAGGTAGCAAGATGTATAAGGATCTGAGAGAGCAGTTTTGGTGGCCTGGGTTGAAGAAAGAGGTAACAGAGTTTGTTGGGAAATGTCTGACTTGTCAGCAGGTCAAGGCTGAACATCAGTTGCCATCGGGTTGCTTCAGCCTGTGAAGATTCCGCAGTGGAAGTGGGAAAGGATAACCATGGATTTTGTCAGTGGGTTACCGCTTACGCCAAGCAAGAAGGATTCAATTTGGGTAGTGGTGGATCGTCTGACTAAATCAGCTCACTTTATTCCGGTGAGGGTTGACTACTCGCTTCAGAAGCTAGCGAAGCTGTATGTTTCAGAGATAGTAAGGTTGCACGGTGTACCAGTTTCGATAATCTCGGATAGGGATCCCAGGTTTACGTCAAGGTTCTGGAAGGCATTGCATCAGGCTCTAGGTACTCGTTTGGATTTCAGCACGGCTTTTCACCCGCAGTCTGACGGACAATCAGAAAGGGTTATTCAGATCTTAGAAGACATGCTGAGAGGTTGTGTCTTGGATTTCAGGGGTAGTTGGGAGGAGTTTCTACCATTAGCTGAGTTTGCCTACAACAACAGTTACCAAGCGAGCATCAAGATGGCACCGTATGAGGCGTTGTATGGTAGGAAGTGTCGCTCACCTACTTGTTGGACGGAGTTGGGTGAACGCCAGTTATTGGGACCCGAGTTGGTAGCTGAGACTGAGGACAAGGTTAAAGTGATCCAAGCTAGATTAAAGGAAGCTTCGGACCGGCAAAAGTCTTATGCCGATCTTAAGCGAAGAGATATAGAGTTTGCTGTTGGGGATCGAGTGTTTCTGAAGGTCTCGCCTTGGAAGAAGGTTCTGAGGTTCGGGAAGAAAGGCAAGCTAAGTCCGAGGTTCATTGGGCCGTATAAGGTTTTGAGACGAGTTGGGCCAGTAGCGTATCAGCTTGAGTTGCCAGCAGAGCTTAGTCAGATTCACGACGTTTTTCATGTTTCGATGCTTCGGAGGTATCGTTCAGATCCGTCGCATGTGGTAGCAGTGGAAGAGATCGAGGTACATCCAGACTTGACTATGGAGGAGGAACCTGTACAGATTCTTGATCGGGATGTAAAGGTTCTGCGTAGAAAATCTGTGCCTTTGGTTAAGGTACTTTGGCGGAATCATGGCGTTGAAGAAGCGACGTGGGAACCCGAGGATATGATGAGACAGCAATACCCGCAACTCTTTTGACCAGGTAATTTCGAGGCCGAAATTATTTTCAAGGGGGTAGAACTGTAATATCCCGGGTTAGGGGCTATTTTTGTCATGGCATGTTCTGCATGTTGTTAGTATGCTATGTTGCTATTTTTATGTTTTCGGGGCTTAAGTGTAGCCTAGGTGTATGCCTGAGTGAGTAAGAAAAATTTTGATTTTTGGGCATAGGTGAGAGGAGTTGGAAGAGCTGGGGTTTAAGAATTTTAATTGGAGTTTTAAAGCACAAATGAGGAGCTAGCGTAGTGGCAAGGGGGAGCTTGGTTGGGCGCCAACTTCAAGGAGTGGAGGTCCAGTGTTCGAGCAGCAGGAGTCCCCTTTTTGTCACCTATTTTGGGACGGCATGGTGGAGTGGTAGAAGCCAAATCAAACACTACCTTGGACCAAGTCTTACCTTTCAAATGAAAGGTAGAGAGCGAATTTAGGAGTGTGACTTGGTCCACTCAATTCAAAGGAGTGGATGGGAGTTGTTTGTGGGATGTGGCCGAAATTTGGGGGAGTTGGAGGGGGGAAATGGACGGCATAGTGGGGTGAGTTGGTGGCCGAAATGCTCTTTGGCATTTGGTGCATTTTCGGCCATTTGGGGTTAAACCGAATCCTCTCTTCTGTCAATAGCCAACCGAAGCTACATTTGCATTTTTACTCTCTCTTCATCTTTTGTTGAAACCGAAAAGTTCATGTGCTTATTGCCGAAATTGCTTGCTCTTCCTAGCATTCCTTGACAGCCGAATTATCTAATTGTTCTCCTCATTTCCTTTGTGCCGAAACTACAAATATTTTGTTTCTCCAACCTTTACTTTCTCTCCTAAGCTCTGTAGCCGAAACTCTATTCTTTAAACACCCTCTTCATTTCATTTCTTCTCAACCGAAAAGCACCTATCTCTTTTCCATTTTCTCCTCTTGTCAAGACCTTGGCCGATTCTCTTCTTGGACACATCTTCCTTTTCTTCATTTTAAGGTATTAGCCGAATTTATACACCCCCTTTTTAGTGATCTTTTTGGCCGAATATTTCCCTTCTCCTAGTAGTGGTAGTGGCCGAATATCAGTGGTGTTTGGAGGCCTTGCTTCAATCGGTTGGAATTGGTAAGTCCATGGCCGAATGGTCATTTATTTTCCTTTCTTTTCTCAATCGGTTTTGGTGTAATTAAGGGCCGAATTTGGTCAATTGGGATGGATTCTAATCTCTTCGTTATAGGATCTTTGGATTGGGGAAGCAAGCAAGAGAAGCCGTTTTTGTTTCTGTCAATTGATTAGTAAGTGATTGATATTGTTATTAGTAGTCCAATTCTTTGGTTTCGATTAAGGCAAAGGTAACAAAAGATTAACTGTTCTTGTTAGGGGTGGCCGATTGTTGGAAAGAGTATTGCTGTGGTTCGGGTTTGATAAGGAATCAAACCAATAGCAAGGTAAGGGATTGAAATTAACCCTTGAGTATATATGTATTTGGCCGAATGGTCTTAGTGCCTAGTCCTATGTTGGCCGAATATGGTGGTTGCCTAATGGTTTTCTTTTGGCCGATTCTAGGAGCCAGATAGTCAAGGGACTCAGAGTGATTCGTAGGGATCTTTAGACTCGGTTTCATCAGGTGTGTAACTAACACACCCTCTACTTAGTAATATTCTTGATAAACCTGATTGCTTAATAAGATTATAAACAGTATGATGGACAAATGAGTACCCAAATGGGGTATGTGTACGATTCGGGTAAGTCTGTTCTATTATGAGTACTATTGATGAAGCATGATATCATGATTTATGTTATGCATGTTATGAGATGTAATGCTTGGTATGTTGGTATGATATGCATGGTTAGTATGAGATGCATAATTCCATGAGTATGATATGTGTGGGTGATACGAGAGGAGGGAGCAGTGATATATTGTGCTGACGAGCACCAGTGCTTTGGTAGCACAACTTTGTGACTTTGGGTCACCAGAGGTTTGGCACCTCCAGAGGTTTGGTACCTCAGCGTCTCGTCCCAGTGGCTCAGTACCACAGTGGGTTGGCCCCACAGATGATTATACGGGATTGACGCCAGTGTTTTGGTAACACACGATGGGTTGGCCCCATCACCAGATTTGTGACTACGGTCACCAGTGCTTTGGTAGCACACTGTGTCTTTGGGACACCAGAGGTTTGGCACCTCATTGCGACTTGTCCCTGTGGTTTGACCACCGTGGGTTGGCCCCACTTGAGATATGGGATCGTCTGCTAGTGATTTGGTATCACACGATGGGTTGGCCCCATCATCATTGGATTTGTGACTTCGGTCACCAGTGCTTTGGTAGCACAATTGTGTCTTTGGGACACCAGTGCTTTGGTAGCACATTGACAGATATTGTGTCTTTGGGACACCAGTGCTTTGGGAGCACATTGTGACTATATGTCACCAGTGGTTTGGCACCACCAGTGGTTTGGTACCACACGGGGTAGAAAAGGAGATACGGATGGTTAGGATCGGGTTGCATTAATTATGTTGCTATGTATGATGTGTGTTAGCATGTTGTTTTCTTGGGAGCGGGATTTACACACTGAGTCACTCGACTCACCCTCTCCTTTGACATTTCAGGTGACTCGTAGACGCGGACTTGGAGCCGGGATGGACTCGGGGAGCACATGCCATGCCGAATAAAGTGTTTACTCAGACTCTAGAACTTTTGGTACTTTAGCTTATTACTTTAAATTGGGTTTTATTTCGGATTGTAAAAGGCCTTTTAAGTTATGTTTTATGCTGTCTATGTTTTAAGTTGATTTTGATATGCCTTAACAAAATAACTCGGAATAAATTTTACTAAAATTTGGAAAGATAATGTTTTCAAACTATAACGCAATGTGTTTTTAACTATACCATCGGGTATCACACTAAGTCTTTTTGATAAACAAATTCAACTGGTTTCCAATTCTAACTTGTAATTCACCTAAGTTTAAAAGTGTTTTATGTATCACTAAGAAACTACTGAGGTTTTAAATGGTTTAAACTCGTTTTAACTATACACTCTGGCTAAGTTTTCAAAATCTCCGGGTTTCGAATACATCAACTGTTTTTCAAATAAGACTACCCAAATTTGTTTCAAGTACACCATGTTTCCATCCAACTTCTAAACGAAAAATCTGAACCTATTAGAAAATATTTTTCCCGTAGCATACCAGATTCGGACGTGGTGTCTTGTCCGGGTTTGGGGTGTTACACTTTCGTTTACAATTCACAATAGCATTATGCAAAGTGAGCCAATCCATAACCAGAATTATATCGAATTTATCGAATGGTGATAAAATCAAATTAGCCGGAAAACAAACATTCTGAAACATCAACGGACAATTCTTGCACACTTTATCCAGCAAGACACACTTGCCTAAAGGGTTCGATACTCTAATCACAAATTCAGTAAACTCAACAGGTAGAGTCTTACTTGATACTAGATTCACACACACATAGGAATAAGTAGAACCCGGATCTATTAATGCAATCACATCAGTATTAAATAGAGTAAAAGTACCAGTGATGACGTCTGGAGATGACGCTTCCTCTCGTGCGTGTATAGCATAGGCTTGAGCAGGTGCTCTCGCCTCCGATCTCACTGCTGTATCAATAGTCTCTCTTTGACTTCCACTCACATTCCTGGTGTTTCTGGGTGGTCTATCCCTAGCCATCGTGTTACTCGATTTCACATTCTGAACATTTTCTTCCTTAGCTAACTTTGGGCAATCTCGAATAAAGTGATTTCGTGATCCACATTTGTAGCAAGTTCTATTATTGTACTTGCCCCAGTATTCTCCTACACGTCGTCTTCCACACTGTCTACACTCAGGTTGGTCACTTTTAGCACTTCCAACACTTGATTCAATTGGAGTTTGAGTTCTCAGACCAACATTTGGTCTCACATGATCTCTACTCGTATATCCAAATGAAGTACTTGATCGATTGCTTGTATCTCTAAATCTCTTCGTCGATGATTGAGAGAACATACTCATCGATCTTTTTCTTTCATCTCTATCCTCAGAATCGGCTTTCTTCTTTTCCTTGCTAAGCTCTTCCACTTTGCAGGCTCGTTCCACCAACACAACAAACTCATTCAGATCAAGTATTCCAACCAACAACTTAATGTCTTCATTCAAGCCTTCTATGAAACGTTTACACATAGTAGCTTCAGTCGAAACGCCTATGTGTCCAAGCCGTGCCAAAACAGAGCATACATGCTGACTTGTTCACACGGCCACCAGACATGCCTGTGTGCCATGGCCGTGTGAAATTAAGCTAGCTACTGACTTGGTCACACGACCACCAGGCACGCTCGTGGGCCACGACCGTGTAACCTGCCCAAGCACACCTCGAAGTGGCCCTTGAGCCACATGGCAGAGACACACGCTCGTGTCCCTTGGTCGTGTATGCAAAATAGGTCATTTGCAAGGCCATAATGCCACCCACACTTGGGTCATACCTACAAGCTTCAAAGCAATACCAATTCATACTTCTAAATGCATTCAAACATACCATTTTATGCATCAATTAATCATCAATAATACCATCTACTTCCATACCTAATGTCATCACAAATGAGTCCATTCAAAGTAACAATTGTACATCTCAAATCATATATATATATATATATATATATATATCAAGCATTATGCAATCCATGCTATAATTCATTTTCAAACCACAACTTTCATCAACCACATAATCATGAAATATACCATATTCATAGCTCATTCATAAGTTCAACATCATTCAACTTCCAAGCCAAATCACATAGCAAGGATTAAGCATTTCAAAACATGCCATAACTTCTAGCCTATACATGCCATATTTCAACTATATACATCTTTCCAAAAGTACCCAAGAATAGATTGCCAAAAGTGTGATTGAGATGCTGACGATCCCCGGATCCGAGCTAGCTTTACTAACATTGTAAAACAGAGAAACAAATCACACGGTAAGCTTTCAAAGCTTAGTAAGCTTGTAACATAATACATGTTGCTCATTAATAACAATACATTATACTAAAAACAAACCATCACCTAGATTAATTCACAATCACATATACCATACCATCCAAAGCTAATTTGTTCAATTAACCTTCCATAAACTCATTCATAATTTTATCAACCACATATGCTCCGAATGTACCTTAGCCAACACTTAGTTATCGATCACATATGCTACTCAATACTTAATTCTTCATTTCGATCAACATTCGTCACTTCTTCGGTTCAATCGCACACTTTGTGCCCAAATCAATAGCCAAAGCTTAATTAACATCGCACACTTAGTGCATCTTTATCAAATTGATCTTAATTCAGTATCGCACACACAATGCCAACCAAAAAGCCAAAGCTTATATTATTTCGCACACTCAGTGCTAATCATCTCGGTCACATTTCTGAATACGCACACTTAGTGCCACATAGCTCGAGTCCTCACATAGCATTCACAATTCAATAATATCATACCATTCATTTCATAACATTAAACATAGTTAAATACACGTATTATATCCGAACTTACCTTGGACGTCAAAATACTGAAACGGTCGATTAATTAAGCTATTTGTCTTTGCCTCGATCTCGATCCAAACTTCTCATTTCTTGGTCTATACACATTCAAATTCAACTCATTCAATCACCAATTCATTCAATTTAGTCCTCACACACATATTTAGGGAATTTTACAAAAATAGCCCTCACATTTTCACATTTCGACACTTTAGTCCCTATTTCATAAAATCATCAAATACACACAATTTCATATCACATATGCTTAGTCGAATTCTTCCCATGATAATACAAGCCCACACATTTCATTTATTTCACATTGTAGTCCTTCAATTTACACTTTTCTCAATTTAGCCCAAATTACTCAATTTCACTAAAAATTCAAAGACAAAACATGTTTATCCTTCACATATCTTCCATTTTTCACTATCAACTAACACATAGCTCAAGCATTCATCAATGGCATATCTCAGAAACACCATTAATTTCTAAAATTAAAGCATGGTCTAGCTAGAACACAAAGCAACGATTACGAAAACGTAGAAATTATCAAAAATCGAGCTTAAACATACTTTAGATTTGAATCAAAAACTAGTCGAAACCTAGCTTCTTTTTCTTTTCTTCTTCTTTGTATTTTCGGCAATAACATGATAAGAATAGCTTATTCTTAGCCTTTTGTTTCATTAATATTATGTTATTAATCCATTTACAAAAATAACCTTTCATTTAACATATAAAACATATATATATAATAAGGTTATTTTGTCATTTATCGAACCACTTACTAAATAATGGATTAATTGCCTCTTAAGGCCAACATTGTAAAGACAACAACAATTAAGCACTTAACAATCAGCATAGAGCATTTTACACTTTATGCAATTAAGTCCTTTCTCATAATTTGACACACAATCGATAAAATTTTCACACGAAAATTTCACACAGACTCAATCACACATTATAAACATCAAAAATAGTTTTAAAATATTTTTCTGACCTCAGATTTGTGGTCTCGAAACACTGTTCCGACTAGGGTCTAAATCGGGCTGTTACAATATTTGTGGTCTGACTATCCCTGGATTCAGGTCATCAAAAATTGGTACAACATTCTCTTAGATTGGTCTATCTTAGTCATCTATCACCCTACGAAAATAAGAATTGGCACCTTGACCATTCAAATTATCATTCAGACCAAGTATCACCCTATGAACAGAAGGATTAACATCTTGACCATTCGGATTATCATTGAGGCCGGGATCATTTCCATTCCTAGCAATTTTTTGCAATTTTTTCTGCCTTCTTCGTAAAGTTCTTTCGGTCTCTGGTCAAAAGGATATTTTTTGTTAGTAGGAATGCCTCTTCTCATGCACTGATGGCAAACTTGTAGAAATTAAATTAAACTAAGTTAAATAAACTAATGAAATTAAGTAAAAGAACCAAACCAAATTACACCAAATTGTCGGTCCTCGGCAATGGCGCCAAAAACTTGTCACGTGGGAATATGATATGTGAATTGTGCAAGTATACACGTTGAATCAAGTAATAAAGTGATAAGTGAGATCGTCTCCACAAGGATCGGATTAGGTATAGAAATGATCAAGTTATGATAATGATTAATATTATGGAAAAATCGAGTTAAGTAAGCAGTGATAAATTAAGATAATAAGGATAAGTGCAAAATGTATACTGACTAATATTGGAAAATGTTAAGGCAAAACAAGAGTAAAAATGTAATGGCAATTACTAGAATAATTACATGAATAAAATACGAGCGAATAAATAAATAACTAAGAATGCTATGGC
Source organism: Gossypium australe (assembly GCA_005393395.2). NCBI lineage: Eukaryota > Viridiplantae > Streptophyta > Magnoliopsida > Malvales > Malvaceae > Gossypium > Gossypium australe. The sequence goes on from CM016624.1 coordinate 106,287,555, forward strand.
AAAGATACTATGGCAAAGGATAGAAGGTCTACGATGTTGATTGGAAGGTTCGGATTACTGTAACAGCCCAATTTTTATAAAATCAGAACAGTGGTTTTGGGACCACAGATTCGAGCCTGGAAAGAAAAATTATTTTAATACTATTTTATGATCTACAGTATGATAATAATATTGTGTGAAAATTTCGTAAAGAAATTTTATCGATTACATGTTTAATTTGATAAATGACTAAATTGCGTAAAGTGCAAAAGTTGTGTTCTAATAGCTAAAGGGATTAAATAGCTATATAACTTTAAATTGGAGGTCCTTATATGGTAATTAGACCATTAATGAAATTTTAGTAGATATTTTTGGATGATTCATCCATGGAAAATTAGAAAAAGGCTAAGGACTAAATTGGAAAGTGATAAAATTAAAAGATGATAAATAATTAAATAGAAATAAAAATCATTTTATATCATCTTCTTCCCCAAATATTCCGTGGAAACCCTAGGAAAGAGAAAGCAAGTTTTCTTGGCCAAATTAGGTAAGTATTCAAGCCCCGTTTTTAGTAATTTTTATATTTTTGAAATCGGGATAGTCTAATCTATCTATTTGGGGGATTATTTTGAAAAGTTATTAAAGTATAGAAATTATGTCATGGATGAATATGCTGAAAATTTGAAATTTATGGTAGAATATGAAAGGTTGATGATAGATAAACAACTTTTAAAAAGTGATTTTTGATGAAAACATGATTTATGGACTAAATTGTAAAGTTGTGTAAATTGAAGAAAAATTTTGAATTTTATAGAATACATGTGCTGTAAATTTTATATTAAAATTTTGGTTAGGGATGGAATAAGAAGTAAATTGCATGAATTTCATTTTCCGAGCCTAGGGATCAAATCGTCATTAATTAAAAGTTTAGGGGCAAAATGGTAATTTTGCCTAAGATGTAAATTGGACTGAATTGAGTTTAAATTGTATTAAATTGATGTTAAATTTACTCGTGTAGATCCTGATAGACCAAATTCGGAGCTAGAACGAGGAAAATAGGAAAATGTCAGATTATAAGATTTTACGTACACGAACATTTGTCGAGGTAAGTTCGTGTAACTAAATTGTGTATATTTATATGCTTGAATTAAATGTTGTGTATGGGAATTATATAAATATCATATATATATTGAAAACATATCCGACAAAGCCCGATAAATGATAAATGATAATGCCAATAAATGATAAATGATAAATGATAAATGATAAAAATGTTACTTTTATTCTTGAAACGAATGTGGAATGTGTTTATCTGAATTATATGAATGCTATAGATGTATGAAATAATCACATGCTTGATAATGCCTGAAAAAAAATGTTAAATCTCGTTTGAATATTGGAATTTAATGGATATACATAATTTTCCCTATTGAATGAGGTCCTGCATTTGTTGCTGACGGGATTTAGCTAGAACGAGTAATCCTATTGACCTCATTACAGAAAGGATTTAGCCTGAATGAGTAATCCTGGTATAAGCTCTCTCGAGCATATGTTATAAATTGGATTTAGCCTGGACGAGTAACCCTTATTAAGCTCTTATGAGCATATGTTGGAGACAGGATTTAGCCTGGACTAGTAATCCTGTTATATGATATGTGGCTCGAGAGTCTACTTTTTGATTAAGTGCCCTAATGGGTACCTCTAAATATGAATTAACGGATCCTAATTTGTACACCTCGAGTGTACTACCTGTGTATCCATCGATATTTCGAATAAATTCAATGGGTAAAAATCCTGATATGAGAAGATATGAATAAGAAATGAGTCATTACACGTATCTGCCTAAAATACATGAAAATGATGATATATGATAATTGATACATGGAAATATGAGATGATGATATTTTTACATTGAATTTATTTGATATATATGTTGATCCTTGATTATAGATTAGTACACCTTGAGTGTACTACTCGTGTGGCATTGATATTTCGAAATATATGAGTAAATTTCTGACATGAAATAATCTGAACTTGAGATGGATTATTATGAAAATATACTTGTGATATAAAGATATGATTTATACATGTTAAATGAATACGTGATGTGGAAAGCATATATGCCTGGAAACCTAATTATTGTTGAGCCCATATATATTTCTTGGTGTTATTATGGAATATATTACTAACAAGGGCAATGAGGATATGTGTATGGCTTGAGATCAAATTGATTGAATATGCCTTACATGTTTATCTTAAAATAGAATAAATGGTAAGTTAAGTACCATGTTATACGAACTTACTAAGCATTATATGCTTACTTAATTTTATTTCCCTGTTTTATAGTAAATCGGAAGCTCGTTGGATTAGAAGCTTGGCGAGGATCACTCACACTATCCATCAGCTCATTTTGGTACATATGGTAAATTAGTTATGGTTATAATGACATGTTTAGGTTAACTGGCCATATTGGCATGTAAAAGGGTTGATTGTAATCTAGCCATTTGGAATAGCTAGTAAAGATTTGTTTTGGTAAAATTATAAGGTTATACCATGATGAATATCCATGTGTTTAGTGTGGTTGATTAAATTATGTTAACATGTATGTTCACAAAAGGGTAAAATTATAAACATGAATGCATGTAATGATGTACCATGTTAGATGTTAAAATTAACTTGATTATGATGCTTGAATTGGTTGGTATATGAATGAAAGTTTTGGTGTAGGTCATTGGCAAAATTTAGGTGAGAAATAAAGTTAGAAATGGCTTTCTTTTGTCCACACAGGTAGACACAAGGGCATGTGTCTTGACCGTGTGTGACACACGGCCTGGTACATGGGCGTGTGGTTAGGTCGTGTGTCCCATGCACCTTAAATTTGAGAAACAAAATGCTTATAATTGAGCACACGGGCAGAGATACGGGCGTGTGTCTCATCCGTGTGTGTTACACAGGCCAGCACACGGGCGTGTAGCAGGCCAGGTGGCACAAGTCAGAGAGTTACACGGGGTCGAACACGACCTGCAGCACGGGCGTGTCCCTTGGACCACATGGGCGTGTGTGCCCTGTATCTTGGAAAATTTTAGAAATTTCGCGAAAAATTCTTTGAGTTCCTGATTTAGTCCCGATTTGATTTTAATACTCATTTTGGGCCTCGAGGGTCCATTTAAGAGACAATATGAATAATATCCGAAAAATGAATAGAATTTGACATGAATTATCTGTAAATGTACTGAAAACTCTGGTAACGCTCCGTAGCCCTGTTCCGGCGACGGATACGGGTTAGGGGTGTTACAATTACTAAGAATTTGTCCTTACTTTCAATAATTCCTCAATAAATCGTACTTAACCTACTGCTTAGAAGAGACCTAAAATGACCTGTTTCTTTCGAGAACAAGGTCTAAAGTTACTTGGCCTGTGTCTATAGGCCTTAGCACGGCACTCTGCACTGTTTTGCTTTTATTCTATTCAAACGTTGCTCTATGTCTAGAGTCTGCTACAAGTATTCGATCAAATACCCATTTGTATCATTAAATTTTAGTCCACCAATCCATTCTTTTTAGAATTAGATTCATTTTATGTGCATACTGCATACTCATTTATGTCTAGAGAATGTACACATACAGTTAGGAAATAAAAGCAATTGAATGAAACGGTGGATTAAATCAAATATATGCTTCAACCATTAAAGAAAATAAAAGTTTCATCATGTAATCCCAACCCTATGAGATTTAATTCATGGGTTGGCGATTAAAATTCAAGTTCAAAATAACATCCAATATTGTTTCGATCAAATCAATTTACAAGAGAACAAAAATAGAAATAATGGAAGAACTTAGGAAGATGGTTGTTGCCAAACCAATCCGCAATCCAGCAGTATAGTGTCCTGTGGTGGCTGAGAGGGACTGCCTTCAGCTTCCTCTTTCCATCTCTACACAGTCGCTACCTTCTATTGTTGCCTCCAAATCTCCACATCCTTTAGGGTTTCCACCTTCGGCTTTTTATAAGCTTTTCTTCCTAGGATAGCTCCAACAGCCCATGATATCCTCTCCTCTTTTTTAGGTAGATTTTTCTGGTACAAGTAGAGTTGGGCTGAGATTGGTATGCATTGAGTGTTGACTCGGTCATCTCCCTGAATTGCCACAGCATACAAGGTGGCAAACTGTCCAACCTTTTGCCCCAACAAAGCTTCACTCCTTTATTTCTTTCTCAACATCCTACACCTGCCAAACCACCAAACATAACCCTTCTACACACAATTAAAAGTATCTAACATGTAAACATAGTCCAAAGCTCCTAATACAAATGATAGAAATACTAATAAAATGTCCTAACATGCCATTAAATGTACCCAAATACAAGCAATTATAAAGGTATGAAATATAACTCTTTTCAAGAGTTATCACCCACCAATTGAAATTGCACATATCACGTCAATCGAGTAACATCTTTCCCTTATATTTTTAATTGCACATTAGGGACAATGTGCAAAATAAAATGTGTGGGTAACTTGGGAAAATTTTTTATTTTTCTGTTATTTTCTTTTTTCTTTGTTTTTAGTTTTAATTTTTAATTTCATGTTTTCTCTGTACTTGAGCTTGTAGAAATACAAGTAATTAGTTAGGAGCATATATCTAGGTTGTTTTTTTTTTTAATTATAAATCTAGCCTGAAATTAAATAATTTAGGTTGTTTATATTTAGACTAATTAGTTTAGTTTATTAGATTGTAAATAGGAAAAAAGAGATTAAATATATCAAGTGATAAAGGTAGATACGACTAGGTAATTATTTTTTTGGAAGTATAATATGTTCAAATTAAAAAGAAAATACTTAGTAAAATCCATGGTTTGAAATGATGCAGTGTGACTAATATAACCCTTATAAAAAGTGCCTAAGAAAAATCTCGATCATATTGGCACAAACAAATAAAAAAGTCATAAGGGATTATCGGGGAAATATTATTGCATTAGAGTTCAAAGCATGGACAAAAATAAATCGAGTAGGAAACAAATATTTGAACTAACTATACCCTGCAAAAGTAAATACTATATTTGTATATACATTTTGATAGAGCTATATATTTAATTTTCTTAAACTTGTTTACTTTGTAATTTATTGAATTAATCCGTTTAGGTGTAAATAACTTTCAATTGTTTAAATTTCTAGCTAGAGTTATATATATAAGCAAATCTTTCTAGTGACGATGCTCCAATCCAATCTCATGTATCAAGCTATCTCAAGTACATTTTCTTATTTTTGCATGTTTATTTCTTGTTTTCAGTTTTAGTTTATTTTTTGTTTTTGTTTTGTTTTGTTTTGTTTGCTTGAGGACAAACAAAGAATTAAGTGTAAGGGCATCTAACTTGTCATCAGATGTAGTAGTTAATTCAGGTCAATTCCGCACTTAAAGGTATTGTTTTCTAGGCAATTAAGTATTTTATATTTCGTTTTCAGTAATTAGGCCATAGGATTAAATATTAATAGAATAAGTATTTTTTAAGACATTTTGTAAGTGTTGTGACCTAATAGGCCGACACGAGCCTTAGGTAGTTCTAATTGGTTTAATTGAGTGTGTAGGATGGAAATATAAAGGCCCAATTAACGTGGAAGCAAGGGTCGAGTGATGCATAAGCTCCCTAGGATGTCAAAGCACAAAACAAAAGAAACAAGGCAAAAATTGGGTGTCATGTCACACCACGCAAAGGGTGTGGCGCGACACAAGTCGACGTGCTCCCCAAGTTTATCGAGGTTATTTTCGTCTAGGCAATCAACTTTATATGAAAACCTAGGACATGCCGAAAACCTATCTTGGGCTGCCAACACATCTATAAATAAGACGTTAAGGGTTTGATGTATCTAAGTCATCCTAAACACCTTTTAAAACCTTAGTAGTTTAGCAGCAGAATTAGATTATTTTTCTTTCGGCTTTTCCTAACTCTTTTGTTTTTCCATTTGAATTCAATTTTGATTCAAAAGTTTATCTATTTAATTAAAGTATTTCAATTTACTTGTTCTTGCATTTGATTTATTTCTTTATTACAATCAACCGATTTACTACTTCGTTCCCTATTCGATATTCAATCCACGATTTTTCAAATCTCTTTTCTTTCCCAAATCGATCATGTTCTTCACATGATTTATTCAATCGAGATAAAGATTATGAATAACATGAGTGACTAAATTCCTTATGGGAGATTAATGAGTGGATGGAGATGTGATTAACAGAGGATTTAGGGTTTCTCGAGTGGGATCAGTTGGTATGAATTACGTGTGCTTAAACCATTAGGATTGACAACCCTATTATCATAGGCTAGATGAGGTCGAGAGTTAAGTCAAACTAAGTAAATCGTAATTTATCTTGATTGAGAAAGCGAGATTGGGAGATAAGCGAGTATCAACCAATCGATTAGTTAATTATAGGCTGGGAGGTAATAATTGGTTAACCGGTAGCTAATCCACCCTAAAACTCTAATCTAAAGTTAGTGACAAACCTTGAAACGAGTTAATCTTCCTTATTGGTTTATTGATTTTAAGTCCTTTGTTTATTTTTCTTATTTATTTATTTTTCGTTATTTAATTTTATCACATCAATTTATTTTATGGTTAATCATAATATATGAATTAATTAGTACTATTTAAACTTATTATTGTTAAAAACATTTTCATAATTTATTCCATTCTCCCTTGGGTACGATCCTCGGAATACTTCCAAAGTATTTCATTGTACTGAACTATATTACAATTTGATATGTGCACTTGTGGACACCATCGTTTTAATTCTTATATATTTTTGGTGTGATATTTAACTATAAACGATAGCACGTTTATAAGCGGTTAGGAGCAAACTATTTACTTTGGAATTTTTCAGTGATGCATTGGGTGCTAAATTGGTGTGTTGATTGGATCCATGTATCTGTTCGAGTCCGAGTCAGGTTAATAGGAATATAAAATGTAAATTTGATAAATGATATTTGAATTAAGTTGATATCAAGATTTGATGATACAAAAACATATTGCGATATATGAATATATATAGCATGTGAAAGATCATGCGAACCTATTATACAAGTTTAGAGGGTTGATATGGAAATGTGACGAGTTAATGAATTCGATTTGAAATTTGAATAATGAACGAAATAGTGATCGAAATTAAATTGAAATTGGATGTATTTTTTATAAATAGATGAAATGATATGAATTTGATATTGAATTAATTAAATGTTGATGGATTATGTGAATGACAATGAAATGTTGATTATAAGTGGACTGGAATATTATATGTTTGAATTTCTATATGATATGATATATGTTGAATTCACCTTGTTGATTTGTGGCTGTCATGTTTAGGTAAACTTGACAAGCTAGTAGCTTTCGAATTAAATTTTAATTAAGATAAATTATGATTTAATACCTATGAACTTACTAAGCATTCAATATGCTTACCCCGTTGTTTTCCCTTTCCCTGTAGATAGAGAACTCTTGAACATCTCTTTTGAGTGCCCTTTTTGAGCCATTACCCCTTCTTTAATCCGCCATTACCCCGTCTTCAATCCGCCATTCCCAAGTTCTTCATTGCCCAATGAGCCACCAAACATGATGGCTACCCAGTGCCATCGTCTCCCTTACCAAACACCAATATCATCTTCAAATAACCACAGCTAAACTCAGTCATCTCAGAACCAACAACCCTACCTAAACCGAGTAAGCCCTAACCAAAATCCAGTAATTGCAAACAAACCATAGTATACACACACCAAAAGACTTATCTTTATTTCAAAGTGAGGTCTTTGGTTCACCATTTAGAGATCTAAATAGTGAGAAGAAATAACACAAGGGGAGAAACATACTAAAAAGTAACAACCACGGCAGAACTAGATAGAAAAGGATTCTATTTTGGTTTCAGGGTTCACTGAAAGACCCAAGCTAGGGATTTGAAAAAAAGGAGAGAATGGCAGGCCAACCGATAGCTTTCTCAATCGATGATGACAACGCTGACAATAGCCACGTCAACTAGGTCAAAAGAGTGGAAACTAATTTCTTTTTGTTGAGAAAGGCTTATTACTCCATTATTGAACCCTCATTCAAAAATGGATGAATTTAAACAATCAATTAATATTTGAATCTTAACTTTTCTTTGACAGTTAATTTTGGCATGATAATTTCTACTATATTTATTTAAAAAATCATAAAAGATTCTAAAAATGTTTAAAAGAATTTTGAATTCTAGTATTTTTCTAAATATTATAAAAATAAAAAAATAGAAAATCATTTGAAAATAAAAATATTCAGAATTTACATAAATGGAAAAAATTGTAAAAATTATTAAATTTGATTTAAAAGTATATACTCTTTAATTACTTAAATACAAAATAAATTTTGTAATTAAACATATAAATACCGTTATTTCTTAAAACGCAACCACGCGCAATACATCGGCCTTTTGTTCCGGCCACTCGAAATGTTTCAGCACAGCTCATTCATCCACCTAAACGAAGAATAAAATACTAATCATCAAAACAGAACAACGAAAAAACATCCTCGATAAAATCGCAATTATTTGATACAATATATTTCAGTACTAGTGTGCCTAAAAATTATTTGAATTCTCTTTTTTGAAATTTTTAATAATTTTTTACAATTTTTATATTATATTTAATAAATTTTAATATTGTTTTCCATTTTTCTAATTTTTGAAAATTCTAAAATTTTTATATATTTTTTAAAAAGTATTTTTTTCTATTTTTAAATTATTTTCTATTTATTATATTATTTTTAATCATTTTTAATTTTTAAAATTTTTTTTAGAATTTTTATGATTTTTTAAATAAATATACCATAAATTATCGAATTTCGTCACGTGGCACAATCTTGACATGTCACATGACGAAGTTAACGACGTAAAAGGAAAATGAATTCAAGGACTTAATTGATTGCTTAAATTTAATAAAGAGCTCAATTGAATGATGCTTTTGATTGAAAGTTCAAATAATTATTGAATTATATATTAAATATTTAGTAATTTCGTTTACCTAATCTAAAATTTTGTCAATGAAATTTAATTTTCTATACATTTTGACCTACTAAATATTTGATTAAATTTTATAGTATTTACTATAAATAATTTATACTAAACTTAACTAAATTAAAAATTATTTTTATTAATTATTGAGACTTGGTCAAGAATTAATCTATAGTAACATTGAGTATATGTTTAATGCCAGAAAGAGAAGCCCAATAACTATAAAATACTAGAGTAATTAAATAAAATGTTTATTTTTCTTATCAATTTTATTGGTAATTGTATTGTTGCATTTTTTTATTATTAACATATTATATACGATGATTTGACTTTAAGTTTTGATATTTATTTAGAGTATTATTGATAATTGAATAGATTTTTTTCTTTTAAGTATTATTGATAACTTTTATAATTTATCAATTTAAAATTATGCAATTATGTAATTATAATTTCTATTACCAAATATGATTTAGAGAATTAGAATATAATTATACTCTATTAACCAAATAAAGGTGCGTTTGTTTGCCAGTATTTCATTTTCCGGAAAATATTTTCCTGGTTTTCTAGTGTTTGGTTAGACTGAAAACATTTTTCATTTGGAAAATATTTTCCAAAACACGCGTAAAATCCCTTACATTTTGGGGAAATCTTACCGTTTCAATTTCTGTAAGACATTTTCCTAAAGCTCCGTTTTCATCCAGGCATATCTCAGGTAGATTCCCCTTTCTTCTTTCGCTCCCAACCCTCTCTTTCTTCAAGTTTTCTCTTTTTCTTTCTATCTTTCCCTTTACTTTTTGGCTTTGTTTATTCTCAACTTGTTTCTTTTTTTTTTTGGACTTTTCTCTCAGGCATGAACCGAGTAGTAATGGCAATGGAATGTTAAGTCATAAATATAGTAATTACAGTACAAAATTTCATCAGAAAACTACACTATATTGCAGTGTTGCTTCAAAACCTACTTCCCCAAACGTTTTATGGAGAAGGGATTTGCTGCTCTTGGCTCTTTCTTCTTCGCTCTCCACACATTTTCCATCTTCAGGTACATGTTTATACCTTCGTTGCCTTTTTCACTAGTTCACCTTGTGCATGATGAAATGACAATATGAAGAACCAATAGCTTAGCTTAGTTGGTTTTTGTGAAGAAAAGGGACCAGTTATTTAAAAGCTATTAGGTTGTCTTATATTCCCATCCATCATCAGTGATGGAAAATTTACATGATGTGCTATACTTATTTTATGTTGCTTTCGTTTTGATTTTGTTAACCATGAAGACTATTATATATCCCAAAAGAATCATTATAGTGCTGAATTCACAGAATATTAGGTGTGGCATCCCTATTATGGCTTGAGCTTGTGTAAAGAATTGTGATATTTAAAATTACCCATGGTTGACTTTAAGTAGTTTCTAGTTGCACCAAGATCAAATTGTATGTTTTAGATTTTTGGTAGAGCCTTCTTCTCTGACCGAAGAAAGAACCATTTATTTCTAGAAATTTAAGTGGAGCCTTCTATGTAATGTTTATCTAGAGGATCATAAAGGGATCTAATTTTTCTTTTGTTATTGTTCCTACTATGAGGCTTCAACAATCTCCCACTGAATCTTCACCTTCTTCTGATTTTGTAACACTTCTGTTGGAAGGAAATATTTGAATGCATGCTATCTAGTTTTTCAATAATTTCTATATCCATACTCTCTTCCTTTTTTCTTCCAAGTATCATGTTAAGCTTATTGCATGATGTCTTGCTGCGGAAGATGTAAGAATGACTTCATTAGTTGATGAAATAAATGCTTATACCTATTCATATCCAGTGGTATTGCCATCTAAGAAGTTCCTTTTTAAATGGTAGGTTTTCAGCATCAAAATTACACGTGACATGACCTGCTGCCTTTTTTTCATTACTATCATATATAAAATTTAGAAATCTGTAAAGAAAACATGTTATTCACTCTGTCTCATCGTTCCTAGTCCTATTGAATAATTCCCTCGTTTACTTCTATGGAGCAATTGACCCTAATATATGCGGAGAATTAACTCTTGTTACAGTTTATGCAGTATGATTAGCGCACACAGTAACACATATCTTTGGAGGATCCAAATTACGTATTTTGTTTAAAGGCATCTTATAGTTCTTTCGTTATGAGATCTTGATACTCCTGTAATATCACTTTCAATTTCACTCAAGGAAGAGTAAACCAATTCAGCTCAAAGTGTAGGAACATGACTCTTTTTACATTTTTTTTGAAGAGTGGAATCTAGAAAGCCAGAACGCTATTCGTCTGCAGCATCATTGTCTCGTAAGTCTTACTCAATCTCACAACTTGGAAAAGAAAAGTTCTATGTGCTATAGCATTTTAATCAATACTATTCAGAATTCCAAGTATTGTTGCAATATTTCTAAAACACAATTAGATATTGGACACAAAATATATGATATACTAACAAGATTTTACATATAATGAGCTGATGCACGCCTACGCATTGTGTCTGAACGTGTGGACATTGTTGATAATTTCATCATTTCTGTTTAGGTAATTTTATAGAACTGCATCTTTCTGAATGTATCCCTATTTGTTAACTGTCCAATGTTTTATGAATTTTATTTCATCCTTTGATTTAGATAGGTCCACCGAATGTTCAGTTTTTAAAGTCAAAGGATAAGAAGACATGGGCAATAAAAGATGTTGCTAAGTATGTATTGTCTGACAAGTCTGCACGGGTAATACACGACTTCTTTTTGTTCATGTGTATGATAGATAACTTACATTTTCTAACTTCAGTTCATTCACGTGAAAACTTGTCCCAAATGCAAGCAGTTAATGTTTATAATCAGAATATCTATTTCAATATTAGTATAAGTTCACTCTGATATCACTTTGATGCACTGTTATAGAGATATTAAAATGAAAACCAACTAGTGAAACAATCATAAGAGGAAAGATGCAGGAATGCTAATTGTATGGGATAAAGGAGAGTTCTTAACTAGTAAAAGTAGGAGTAATAAGAATTCTTTTGTGGCTGAGGTGGAGTAAAGAAAACTTTAATGCTGCTATATGTAATGTATAAGATACACAAGCAACCTGCTGTCCCTAAAATTCCACTAAAAGTTAGATTATCTTTTAGTCAAATATTATGGTTGTGCAATTTCTGTTTCTAGGTTGGTTCATCATAATATTTTATATATATATATATATATATATATATATAATATTATTGGCATGTTTTTTTAGCCTTATAAAGACAATAAAACATATTTTCTTGGACCTAATTGTCGTATTCTATCTTTTGTAGGTTACTAGTGTTGAAGAAATGTTTTTTCCAGAAGCACACATTTTGCTCTATACTACATAGAGTATAGTTTTCAATTGTAATAGAACTGTTGTCTTGTAAACAAATCCTCTGATTTGGAGAGAATTTTCTCATGTGCAATTGAAGTAGTTATTGTTAATTTCAAAGATCCAAATGTTGTATATTTGGTTAAATCATCAAATATAGCCTCTTTAGATGTAGGTGAGCCTGTCATTCTTCACATTTCAAAATTTGATAAAAAGATATAGAAATTGGAATTAGCCTAGAAATAGAAATTGCACGATCTTAACATTTATAAAAAAATAAAACATTGTAATATATATACACAAAAACATTGCAAAATGTAAGTTGAACTGAAGGCACAAATATTTACTCAGATCATCAAAAAATAAAATTGACTTTTGTTTTTAACTTTAATTTGATTTAGTTATTCATAAATAAATCATTGGAATATATGTAAAAACAATTTAAAATATAAATTTATTAATATATGTAAAAACAACTTTTTCGGAAAATATTTTCAGGGAATCTGCCAAACAACAGAAAATATTTTACACAGATTCATCTAAACACTAGAAAAGTAAATCATTTCCAGAAAAGTAAATCATTTTTTTAGAAATCATTTTCTGGAAAACATTTTACTGGCAAACAAACGGAGCCTTAGGGAATTAGAATTTCTTAAAATTACAAGACGAGTTTTTGGGTAATAAAAAGACACATTATATTTTTAAAGAGAGAACTCGAATTTGAAAGAGAACTCGAATTTGAACTTTGGACTTGAAAATGATATTATTAAGAGAAATCTGAAAAAAATTAAAGACAGTAAAATGAAAGCATAATGATTTATTTGGCCTTCTAATTTTACCAAAAAATGTCATTTTAGCCCTCAATTTTTTTTTTTTACTTTTTTTAATTTTTGAACTTACATTTTTTGTCAAATAATCTCAAAATAGATGGAAAAAGTTAACTTTGTTAACTTTATTGATGTGGTACACACGATGACATGTTGACATGTAACTAATTTTAAAAATTTTAAAAATTTTAAAAATATTAACAATACTTTTTATATTTTTTAATCAATTTAAAATTTTTAAAAATAATTCTTATATATTTTTTTAAAATTTAAAAATTTTTAAAAATTAATTAAATACTTAAATCTCATCAAATTGATAATTTGCGTGTATGCATATTAGTAAAGTAAAAAAATGTTAACTTTTTTTATTTATTTTGTAATTGTTTGACAAAAAAGTAAATTTATGAACTAAAAAATTGAATAAAAATTTTTTTAGATGACAAAATAAATCAACATGCCTAAAACGAATACGTTATCTATAAAAAACAAAAAAAATCTAAACACGACTTCTTAAACGCATAATAACTGGACAGATCATTTCCATAATAATACTTGAACCGACCCGTAACTATTGATCTTCAGACCCCAAACCCAGAACCGTTTGATTATTCTCCCCTCCCAAGAATCGTTTTTGACCTAAAAACTTGAACCAAAAAAACAAAAGGGAAACACCTAAAACCCACTGAAATCGGAATTCACCAAATCAAACCAAAATCATCAGTCGACTATTTTGCAGGGCTTCGAAGAATGGCCACCGGTATTTTTGGTTTTTTTTCCCCTTGATTCTGCATTTTTTCCCCAACAGTCTTGACTAGTGTTAACGTAGGATTTATTTATCTGAGGTATTTGCCGTTTTACTTGTTTCATTTTGAGCCAGCGGCGTTACTTTTCAAGGTTTAGGAACTGCTCAGTACATGTTGCACACGTTCGTATATTTTAGTTCAGCCTATCTTTTACGTGTTCGTACTTCTTTCGAAATAGAAAAATGTTAAAATTTTTTGACAACTTGGGCAGGGCTTCTCGATCTTCTTCTTCTTATTTTTTCTTTTTGAAGCATTGATCTTCTTGTTATTTTGTTGTAAAGAAAAGGACAAAAAAATGAACACGTGCAACATGCATTTGTTACGTTCGCTTATAAACCCCATGTCCCAGAAACCCCACATGTCTGCCACTACATGACAGCTCTTGTGGTGCATAATTGTTTTGCTATATGTTTGGTGCATTGGGCTTCTTAAAATATAGGCTGAAATTTGTGTTATGGTCCCAGAAACCCCATATGTTGTTATAAAGTGTTCTTCGAACTGTTATTTGCTAAGTTGTTATAAACTATTTGAGATTGGCGTTTTAGTTTAGGGTTATGAAGTGCTATTCAAGCAGTTTCTTCTTAAAGGGTTATAAAGTGTTAATTCAGACTTTTGATCTAGGTTGCTATATAGTTTTATGTAAACTGTAATGAAAGTTGTGTTTACCTGGACTTTATGGAAACTTTTATGGATGGTATCGTGTTGTTATATAGACGATATGATATATATTTTCTAAAATATGTTTTTTTGAAATGTTTTAGGTGGAGCCGGATCGTCTCAGAAAAATGTTAAAATAAGATTCTATCACGGTGGAACTTTTGAGGGGAACCCAAAATCATCATATCTGAATGGGAAAGTAGAACTTATGGAGCATTATGATGTCGAAGAGATATGTTATTGGAGTTTGTTGTCGATGGTGCATCAACTCGACTATGCCTTCAATGAGGTTAAACGGTTGTATTTCTTAGAGCCAGGAAAAACTTTAGGGGATGGTTTGAAGTTGTTGTTCGGCGACAATAGTGTGCTTGAGTTGTCAAACCATTTAAATAAATTTGGTGAAATTTCTATTTATGTTGACCACATCGGTGATGGAAATGAGAAATCTAGTGACATTCCTTTACCTATAGCTTTCTTTAAGTCGGTTGACAAGTCGTCTGATGAAGATGGTAAGGAGGGTATTAAGGAGAATGTAGAAGATGATCTCAATATAGATGGTATAAATTGGTCTAGTGATGAGGGGGACGATGAGTTAACTCTTACTCAACTAAAAGATTTGAAGAGGTTCGACACAGAGGATGTAGGTGGTTTAGGCCTAATTGGAAAAGGGGGTACTAAGGATGTGGGTGCAGGCCCATCTGAACCACATGGTGTGGACCATTGTGGTGCAAGGTCATCCGGAACACATGGTATGACTGATAATTATGCAGTACAATCCAGAGTTGGTGGTGATGGCCAAGATGTTGTACACAGTTCTGGTGATGATGGACCAAAGAGTGATTATATTGATTCGGATGATCCAGGTAGTTATGTAACCACATCTGATGGATTGGATGCTGAAGATGCCCAAAGGGTACCTTCGGGGGGATTGTCTTGCAATCCTGGTGTTGGCGATCAAGGGTTTTTTCTTGGCCAGATATTCAGAGATGCTGCACAGTTTAAGATGGCTCTTAATGACCATTCTTTGCAGAATCAATTTTCATATTGCTACAAAAAGACTGAAAAAGTTCGGGTGAGAGCAAAATGTGCCACAAATGGTTGTCAGTGGGAGATATTAGCCTCTCAGCATGGCAACGACAATTCATTTAGGGTTAAGACATATTTCTCTCAACATTCCTGCTTGCCTGCCACTCACAAGAAACGAGTAACATCCAATGTGATGCCACAAGAGGGAAGGGGGAGAAAAGGCTTAGAGGGTCCAAAGAAGGTGAAAATGTCCAGGGTTGGAAGAATAATGAAGTGTAGCATTTGCCACAAAGAAGGCCACATCAGAACCAAATGCCCCATGATGCCAGATGCACAATCATCAAATCACGTAAACTTGAAGGTATAATTTCTATTTGTCTATATTCACACTTGTCTCATGTTATTTATGTTGAAACTGAAATACCTTTAACGTATTTTTTGTTTAGAATGTTTCAAATAAAAGGAAGGCTTCTACATCAACTGCTCCTACAACCACATCTACAAATGATGATCAATCTTCTTCTGAAAGGATGGTAAAAGCGAAAAAAGCTCGGCCTCAAAGTGCTTCGGGATTGAATGCAAGTATGATTTCCAATACTTCTCCTCTCCAACTTTATTCCTTCATTTTTGTTGTGTATATTAATTGCAACCATATAGGCAGGAGAACTTAATCAATTGGTTATTTCCATGGTTGTAAAAATTGAACTATTCTGTTTTCAGTTCAATCATTTAGAAAAATAAAAAATATAAACTAATAATAGTTAAGAAAAAATACATTGCTAATAAAACAATCATAAAAATTAGGAAATAAGTATATTTACTAAAAAACCAAGGATCAACATGAACCAAAAAGAAAGCCCAATTATTGTGTTAAAAAAAAAAAAACTCTGTTTTTAACCATTTTGTATTTTAAACTGAGTTTGCTTGGTTCTTTAATTCTCCAAATTAGCTTGTATGTTTCTGGTTTAATTGGTTGAACCGATCAGTCTAGCTCTGTTTTTACAACCATGGTTATTTTGAGTGGAATCAGACCATTGTGAATTATAACAACCAAACAACTGTTGGTGAGAACAAATTTCAGTTATCTTGATTTATTTCCATGCGCAATACACTTTAAACCAATTGTTTTTCCTCCTTTTTTTTTTTCTAACACAGGAAAAAAGACAGAGAATGGTTAACAGTTAGATCCACCAATGAGTTGAGCCTTTTATACGATCTTTATGCAGCCTGTCATGCCGCCGTTTATGTTCAAACTAGCTGAACATAATTTGAAATTTGAATATGCTGTTTTTGGTGGACTGAATTTGACATTGGTACATGCTGTTTTCATGTTTGAACAACCTGATTTTGTGAACGTTATTTGGTACAGTACAGACGCTGCAATATTTGTGGTGATTACAAGGCAAAGCAGCCATGAATTCTAGATTGGTTAGATACCGGCCACTGTGGCAACTATCGTCCACCACTATTTTCGTGCATGTTCTCCTTTGTTCTCTTCTTCCTCCTTGCATTTGAACCCAAAACCTTATACAAAGATTTAAAATCCCAAAATCTTTATTTTCTCTCTACATGAAGTCTGATTTTCTTTCTCTTTGGGTCTTTATAACCTGCAGATTCCCGCTAATAAGATTGCCACCTGTGTTTTTAGTGTCGTCATTAAAATAAGTATAATAGCTTGTGAGACATGTTTAAGACACCTAGCATCCTAGTGGAGGTAACATGTTAGTAGTTAGGACACTTGAAGAGCCTCATAGAATGTGATTAATTAGTGGAAGCGTGCAAGAATGAGTCATTATTAGAAATAAACATGATTGGGATTTGGACACAAGTTATTCATAAATAGGATAGTGTAATAGTGGCTGTCTACATATTCTTGTTAAATCGTAAAGTTTTGGTCATTTTTGATGTTTAAAGAAGTTGTTTTACTGTTTTACTAAAGTAACGGGAGAAGATCACAATATTAAAGGGAAGAAACCAGTAGAGTAGGCACGCTCTGTGTAAAGTATTCTAGCGAGTTTCTCTGTACCATGTGTATGGTATCTCGTTAATTCGTTTACTCTTAATCACTGTACAACTAAGTAAGTGGCTCTATCATTTGTCTCTGGTGTTCATGTATAAAGAAGCATATTCGAAGAATTAGTGCATGCAAGGTTATATATAATTGAATAGACCCAGAAAACTTGGTATATACGTGGTATGAGCACTCCTTGGTGCACAAGCTCTGTATCCAGATGGGTGTAAGGAGGCTACGAAGGGATGTTATGTATAATGGTAAAGAAGATGAGATAAAATGTTGTCTCTGGTATGACACTGTTGCGAATCATGATTGGTGAAAAGTTGACCTTGCATGGGAACACCTGTGTGTTTAAATAAGGAGGGGAGTTAGGAGGATTCAGAGGAGATTTTTGTAAATAGCTCTGATGAGCGGATATAAAGGTACAGTAAAAAATGGTTCTTGGAATCGGGATTAGAAGTTGGCACAAGGAAGAGAGTATGTGAGAATAAGGGTGCATGTGGTAGTACATATTGCATGAAAGAGTAAAGAGTAAGCTTTGTGAGAATAAGGGTGCATGTGGTAGTACATATTGCATGAAAGAGTAAAGAGTAAGCTTGTCAGTAATTAAATGGTATTCCACGCAAGTGGTGTATTTGCGGAGTAGTTATGCTTGTGGCCATCAATCATGAGTTTAGAAATCAACGTCCATCAATAGGCTGAGTTTGATATTGGTAGTATTTGCTAGTCGATCTACGAATCAAAGGGATGTATATGCCAAGTATGGAGAACTTATCTGTCAGCTTAGGTTCCATTCTTTACTGTCTTATAGGAAATTTGGTGGCTTTATCTTCCCTAGAATTCACAAAGTTCTCATGAACATATCCAATTTTTTTTTTTTTACTTTCAGGTTCTTAGGTTGAGTGTGGTGATTGAAGGGATACAGTCAGATTTGTGGCCATTTGTGAGCCTTTTTATTTTCGTAACATGTAATTGCTGGGGTACTAGAACAACTGTCAGATATCGCCATTTTAAAATTATTAATTTGTACTTGAAACATTATTTTGCATGCTTTGAATGTTGATCAATAACCTCGAGTGCTTAATATTAATTGTGATTTATAAATGTTGTTAAAGAAGTCGCTAGAGGTTATTTCTTGTATCTAAGAAATATTGCCTAGTACCATTTTAAATTTGCTTCCAAGTGAATGTAGTCTTAAACTAACAAAATACTGTGATGGAAAAAAGAAAAAAAAAGAGTACTCGCCAAAATGGATATATGTTTTAATAGGAGATAGTTTATGTTTCCAAAATGGATATATGTTTTAATAGGAGATAGTTTATGTTTCCAACGGGTCAATCTGTGACTCTCTATACTCGGATTCGACGATCAAGTCGAGCATGGGTTGTTATAAATTTAGCTCTTGTTGCTTACTGCACTACCTTAGTATTTTACTATTAAGATTTTTTTAAATTTATTAATTTGATCAACCATTAAGGATAAGGTTTAACCTTACAATTCCTTAAAGATGTCTATTCAAATCTTAAGACTTAAATCCTTTTAAAAGAGTAAACAAATGAGCAAATAAAGAAACAATCTTTACAATATTAGAATGTTTGTCAGTTAAGCACACACAATAAAAACACTTAATAAAATGGATGCTTTCAAAGTTTTTGCAATAAAAAGATGAAGAATTGAAACACAAAATGTTGATAAAAGAGTTGTTGATCTTTCTTGATAGCTCTTGATAGCTCTTGATCTTTTGTAATCTTTCTTGTTGTAGAAGCTTTGTAGGATGTTATTTATAGTCCCTAATTAATTTTCAACTGTTGTGGTGGTTGATGAATTGAATAGAGTCATTAGAGGTTTAAAAACTAGAGCATTAATGTCTTTTGCAACAAAAAGGTATCGATACTTTGGTTAATTAATGCCTCAATTTAGTGATCGTTAAATTCTATAGTATCGATACAATAGGGAGTGTATCAATACTTGTTATAAGGTATCGATACCTTGGGAAGGGTATTGATACTTGGATAATTTTTCTTAAAATTTCAATAGGGAGTGTATCAATACTTGTTATAAGGTATCGATACCTTGGGAAGGGTATTGATACTCGGGTAATTTTTCTTAAAATTTCAAAATATTGAACGTCAAAATGGTATTGATACCAGATAAGGTATCGATAAAATTTGAAAGGTATCCATACTTTCTTTAGGGTATCAATACTTTTTATTTCTTCTTCATTTTCTCAAACATCAAAGCTTAAATTTGTATCTATACCAGGCAGAGGTATTAATAAATAGGGAAGGTATCGATAAAATAGGGAAAATATTGATACTTTGTTAAATGTATCGATACTTTCGATTTTTACTAAATATTTTTGAACTTTGAAGCTCAAATTGGTATCGATATTAGGTATGCGTATCAATACTTTGGGTTAGGCAGAGGCGATTCTGGGGGGCTGGCATGGGCCCTAGCCCCCTAAAATGAAAAATTGTCATTTAGGCCCTCTAAATCTTTTTGAAATTTTGAATTAGTAAAGGTAAAATTATACTTTGGCCCTTTAAAATTATAAAAATTCAATTTAATACTTTAAAAATTATAAATATACAGACTATAAAAAAATTAAAATTTCATTCGGCCACCCTAAAAAATTGTTCTGGCTTCGCCCCTAGGGTTAGGGAGCAATTTTCACTTGTTCAAATTGTTTGAAAATTTTGTTAATCATTTTGAACTTGTTCAAAATATTTTCAAAGTGTTTGAAGAGTAAATTTAAAAGTTTATCTCTTAGAAATATCTTGAAACAAATTTTTACTTTGAAATTTATTAAGCTTTACTCAAAGACATTATATTTGTTTTATTAAACATTTATTAAATTAAAACTTAAGAATTTGCATGGAATAATTTGGAATAGCCAACAGAATAGAGTTGGCAAAAGTAACTTGACTTGCTATCCATAGTAATTTAGCATTATAACCAATGTTGTTTAAATCAAGCCAGTAGATCAAACCAGTTGGATTGAAAACTGGTTGGTTATCGGTCTAGAGAGGGCTTTAAACCAGTAGACGGGCAAAAAACTAGTTGAATCGGGCAATTGACCCAGTTGAACCAAATTTATTATTATTTTTTTAATTTTTTAATAATTTTTAGGCGAATTGGTTGAACCAATTAGATCAACAAACCGGTGACTTGACTGGTCCGATCACCTGTCCGATTTAAAAAAAAACATTGATTATAACTACTTAGTATTTGCCACCGTGTTAATAATGACTAGTAAGTGCTATTTGTAAACTTTTGGAGGAAGAAAGGGACCCCTGAATAACTTTCCAAAACCATAACCTTTTGAAAACTCAAAAGGTTACATATCAAATCTGTTGTCGAAATGGACACATTATTTGAAAAGAAAAACTTTAGGTTTTTGGGCACAAACCTTGTGAACCAAAAAAGTGCAAAATTGTTGGAGGATATTGTTAATAATCATTACTTGCTTCAAACGCCTTGCAAAAAAGCACTAAGTAATCATTAAAAAACAAATGTAAGATGTGAGGGCCATCATGAGATAATTGGATAAGTTTTTATGCACCCCGTAGAACAGAATCCTCAATACTTTGCCCAGGCCTCTTCATCCCAACACAAAAAGATATGGGGACAAAAGATCTCCTGGCCTAATACCCTTCGAAGGCTTGAAATCTTTTGTATACGAATCATTCCACAGTATTTGCGTAGAAGAATTATAATGCATAATGACCTTAAATGAAGGCCTCAGTAATCTAACATCAGAATGTTGGAAAAAAAATTCAGTTCGAAAATAGTTTTCCTGCACAGCAAAAAATAAAATTTTGAAAATCGAGCGGATTTGTGATATCTATAGCAATAAACCAATTACTGAATTCGCACTTGTGTTTTCGATTAGACGGATCCTTGTCATTCCTCGCTTTCAACTGAATAGCCTTATCTACTATTCTCGTACCATGAACTGGTTCGACTGTGGGCTCGAATGATTCATATTAAATATAGATTTAGGAATAGTTTTCTTTGTTTAAGTGTGAAAAGAAAAAATCTTTTCTCGATAGAAATTGATAGAATTGTTATTTCAGAAAATAGATTTAATAGTTGAGATTATATTCTCTCTATTTTCGGGTAGATTAAAAATATCTTAAAGTTGTGTAAATATTCCTATAGGTGCTATCTATTTATAGGAAGAGAGGGTAAAACCCTTATTGAATTGTAGATATTTATTTCAACTAAAAAATGAGCTCCTAGTTTATCTAGAATTCTAGGGGGCACAACCCTAGTTAATATTACAAGGGTTTGCCATCCACCCCTTTAATATGAGGGGCTTTTGATTCTCTCCTATATCGGGTCTAATTATAAGTACTTCCAGGGCTTTTAATCCAATACTTTATAATTTGATCTAACCTAATTTATTTTTCTATTTCTCAAAATAAACATCTTAATATTTTTCAATTAAATAATCATCTCAACCCAATTCTAATTTCGTTAAAATAATGAGACTTTACTATAAAAGAATTTATGAAAAAATATATTTAAAATTTCTACATTCAATGGTTCACTATGACCAAATGATTTATTTCCATTTTCGAACTTAAATTCGAAAAACATAAATTCATTTTTAGGTCATTCATTTTCATTCTGGAGAAAATCACAATCATTTCCAAATGATTCCATTTTCATTTTGGAGAATACCATAATCATTTTCAAATGTTTCAGATTTCTCCATTTTCACCATTTCTATTCATTTATGTTCATTTGATCCGATATGTAATTCATATTTGGTTTCAACGAGCTAGAAGAAGGACTGATTGGACATATGTGATTAAGACTCAAATGATTTATAATTAAGTTCTAATTTTTTGCCTATTAATTATAAAATCATTTAGTCATAAAGTCATTCCACTATAGTTTCGTAACTGAGCTCTCCTCAATGACACACCATTATGAAAGTAACTCGATTAGTGTTTGTCCAATGACCTTGTCATAAGTTTGTTACCCTCATAGGGTATTCTTAATCTCTTTGGGATAATATCCGTTCTCCTAATGTAATCCTATTTTATCTCATGGTAACCATTACATCTTCCTTCATGAAAAGTCAATTACTATCAAATAATAATCAAGTCATTCATCATAAAGACAAACGACTTGTGGTTACATTTACTTTTCATCAACCATTAAATGCTAATGAGAGGATATCATTTACCTATGTCTCGGACTATGAATTCCACTGTTGTGAATAACACTACATATTGTGAAAGTCGTACACCCAATACATCAACTTTCGGTTTTTTATCTATTCAAACTCAAACTTTTACTTACATCAAAGTGTACAAGTCGCGTATACATAGTCTGTCATCCAATAGATTTAGGTATGCCATACTATAAACGTCAAAAGTGAATAAATCTATAAATGGATTCAAGATCTATTCTTCTTGTGTCCAGTTTGATGTATTGTCAGTCCACCTAGTCACATCTATGTTTCTATCTTCTGAGAGTCATCCGCTTCGATGCCTAAGACGAAGCATTTCTCCGACTAGACTTGATAAACATGTAACACCCTATACCTGACTTGATCATCGGGTCTGAGCCATAGTGTGTCACATTCATTGCCGAAGCAACTAGGATCAATTAAAAACTAATTTATACAATTAATATGACTAAATCAAACGAATATATATTCTTTAAACATACTTAAGTAAATATGAGTTTCATTGATATATATGCATCTAATAGCATTCAACAGATCAACCAAATATATAAATATTAGTACTAGACTAGGAAGCTCAAAAATTTGATTGTAACATTATTTAATTGTAACACCCTATACCAGGCTTGGTCGCCAAGCCCGAATACGGGATGCCACACCACCGTCTCATGTCATATACAACGAGTGAAGGTCCATTATGAAAGAAACATCTTTCATATTATCACTTGTATAGGTTTTAAGTCAATTATATTTGTTAGTTATCAACGTTACATGCTAACCATACATCAAATAGTAGTATAATAATACTTAAACATGCGCAAGGTTCATTTAACAAGATTTCCAAAACTTGCCTGTAGGTATTGATATTGACACTTGGGTATCGATATTTTCCCTAGGTGGTATCGATACCACTTGGAAAAACGATGCCAAACTTGCATTTTGTTTCTCGACCAAAATCCCAAAGTCTCGAAAATTATCAGTACCTATCATGAAATATCAATATTTTGACCCCAAGTATCGATACTCGAGCAAAGGTATCAATACCAAATCTCTAACCCGACTTCTTGTACGTTTCAAAGCATAGAGGTTTCGATTTTACAACACGAATATCTATACCTCTGCTCTAGACCTAAAAAATGCAGCATACATAAACAAATAAACCATTCCTATTTAGTTTCTAAATACTATGCATCATATACTTAGACAAGTAATTATCCAACGGCTAAAATTTGACAGTTCAAAATGTCGAAAATGTGTTCGAGCTAGAAACACCATGCCAACATCAATGTTTATAACCTAAGCATAATTGTAACTCTTAAACCTTATAAACAAAAGCTATAACCAACAAAATGTCCGGAAAATAACATGTCCATAACAAGTTTACCACATTGCCTTTTCCCCAAAATGTAAATAAATAAAGAACACCTGTCACCTCTTGGAAACTACACCATTCACACCGACACCTAACTAATCTACAATGGGTAAAGTAGGGAGTGGGTGAGCTTAACAAGCTTAGTGAATGATTAAAATAACCACATCGCAAACATGTCATCATGCATCCTCAAGGCAACCATTTATAAGTACAATTATAGTAGTCTAATGTCTAGTATCGTAGAGTACCTATCCATGCATTATTTACTTGTGACAGACCAATTTTGACTCTAATCGGAATGGTGGTTTCGGGACCACGAATCCGAGTCCGAGAAATATTTTAATATTATAGTCTGTGTTTATTACATGTGATTGGGTGAGTGTGAAAGTTTCGTAGAAAAATTTAGTCATTTAAGTATTCAATTTAATAAAAAGGATGAAATTGCAAAGGTGACCAAAGTTGTGAGCATGATTAAAAAGGGGTAAAGTGAATTGTTTAAGGGACTTTAGGATTTGCATGTCAAATCTCCCACTTTTAGAATAGTGGACGGTAAGCATGCCATGGCTATTATAATTTAGTATATTATAATTAAAATATTATTTGTATAATAAGCATGCTTTAATGTGTGATAATTTTTAAGCAAAAAGGAAACATTTTTAAATTCTATTTTCTCTCCTATTCTTCATCTTCTTCACCGATTGTAATTGAAGAAAAGAAAACATAGAACCTCCATTGTTTCGGCTGGACATGTGGTAGTGAGGTGAGTATTTTAGCTTGATTTTGGAAAATCTTTACATATTGGATTTGGTTGCTATGAAGGCAAATAAAAATCATGTTAAAATGTTGAGATTTAGCATGATAATATTCGGCCTAGGGTGAGTACTTTTGTGTGTATTTGATTTGAAAATATTCAATATTGATTCAAAAACAACATGAATTTCTTAAGGGACTAAGATGAATTGAAGAATTGTGATCTCAATTATATGAGAGTTATAGAAATTATTTTGGAATTTAGCATAAAGATGCTCTTATTATTCGGCTGAAATGGATGAAAATAAATGGTGATCATTTAGCTTGTTGTTTAGACATACATTGAAGGATATACATGGGTACATTGAGTTAGCAAAATTCGGTTATAAGAGAAGTAGAAATTGAATTTGTATATTCGGCCTTCATGAAATTTTCTTATTAAATTGTTGGGTTGATGGATATAAAATAATTTGAGATAGAATTCTAAATGCATTGGAGAATAGTGAGTTGAATTTGAATGAATGTTGTGGAAATTTTTCTAATTGGAGCATAAGGATGCTCTTCACATTCGGCCAATGTTGAAGTAAATATGTATAAGGGTTATTTTAAATTTAATTGTTTAGTTATGTATATGTATACGAAAATTCGGGTATATTAAATGGTATATTCGGCCTTGATGAATGTTTATATTTGGAAATGATTATTGATAGAATGTTAAAGATAGGTGATGAACAGAAATGATTAATTTGAGATTTTAATTGAGTTAAGTATTAGGGGTTTAATTGCAAGAAAGTGAAACTAGAGGGACAATTGTGCAAATTGATGAGTTATATGATATGAATGTTTTAACAGCAACAAAGAGATCTAAATAAGCTTGAGAAGAGTTCGGCTCAAGTGTAAAAGTGTATAAGATTCTTATATTTGTTTGTTAGGTTCGAATGAATAAAAAGAAATGGTAGTAAATTGTAAAAGTTTCAATTTTTAATTTATAGATAGAAAGAATGGTATAATTATGTGTCGATTAGAGATGGGTTAAATGATTTAAATAGGTTCTTTTAAATTTGGTTTAGATCAAGGAAGAAAAGATTTGGAAAAGGATCGGGGAAAGGCTAAGGTAAACGAGTAGCTGGAAAATTTCAAATCTGTCGACTACCGGGTAAGTCCTTAAGCTATAGTATATTGAAGAATTATTTATAAATCAATTGTACGATAATGTTTGATAAATTTTAGTAGATATTCATGTCATAGCCGAATGTATATAAGCCTATTAGAATGGTTTTGATTGTTTGATGTAAATAAGCCAAAGTACTTTCATTATGTGATATAGTATAAAAGGTATTAGCGATGATTGATTACATTAATGTGTTTCGGGCTTTAAGCCTAGCAGGCCTAGTGCCGGTGATTTAATTCGGGCTTTAAGCCTAGCAGGCCTAGTGCCGGTGATTTAATTCGGGCTTTAAGCCTAGCAGGCCTTGTGCCGGTGTTACTTATCGGGCTTTTACGCCTAGCAGGCCTTGTGCCGGTGTTATTTATCGGGCTTTTATGCCTAGCAGGCTTGATGCCGGTGTTGTATTTCACAAACTAGAAACCGAAATTGTGTTCGAGACGAATTAAAGCAAATTTATCGAGTTAACGGCTCAGGTGAGTATGTAAAGTAGGAATGAGCTTCTTACTTAATTAAGATAAGGTAAACTAGTGATTCAGTGAATTATTACCAATGGTATGTGTTCTCGGTTTTATTGATGAATGATGTGGTATCGTGACTTTGGCCGTTTAATATGTAGATATAAGACTTGGTGTATTCGGCCACAAGGGTGGTTGTATAATTAATGACATGTTATAATAACTGATATCCAAGTATATGAATAATTGTACCTATGGTTATATGATGACACATTGGGTCTTAAAGATTGGATTACGAACAAATAGTTTTGATCATAAATATGTGGGTAAGGAGAAATTTTCCTACAAATTCATACTTAGTTACATGGATATGAAATTGAAAGCTTGATAATGAAAATGAGTACAAGCTTACAAGTTGAATTGTAGTAATTGAATTGTTATATTTTTTTTATGAAATTAGGACTTACTAAGCTAGCAAGCTTATCGTGTGAAATGTTTCCTCTGTTTTATAGATTGGTATAAGCTACAAGCTCGTCGGGATCGTTTGGGAAGTCGCCCACACTATCAATCTACATTTTGGCACTCTTTCATTTTGGTTTTAAACGAAGGCATGTATAGGAAAGACTTGGTCTTGTTTTGATAAAATCTTAAGGTTCATGTATATAATAGCCATGCTAATATGGCTAAATTTTTAGTTAAGTATGCTGTTGTGTTTTTGATATGTATGTTGATTTATGATGGCAATGTTTATGCATTCTTAATCGAAGTTAAATCGTTTTTGTTAAGGAAATGTTTGTGTATGAAATGAATCTTTGAATTAGGAGTGTAGGTACGTTCGGTTAGAAACTAGTCTTTCATAAATTGCAACGAAATAGCTTGTAGTAGCAGCAGTGATGTGATTTGGAAAAATTACCAAATATAGGGTATATTGAATTAGAAGGTGAATGAGATATGATATTAAACCTTATTGTGTCTATTTTTACATGAAAGAAACGGAGTAGCCAAAGGTTTTATATATTATGAGATAATTAAGTTTTAGTGAGAATCGCTCTGAATGAATTCGTGAGTCACTGTTCTGTTTTGGAAAAATTGTTAAAAATTTTATATAAATAATTAAGAAGCATGGTTTATATTTGTAGAATCCTTAATGAGTCTATTTTTCATTGGTATAAACAAGAACATTATTGGAAATTTGTGAAATGAGATAACTGTAGTTTTGTAAAGACAGGTCAGAATTGTCAAGCAGTGTAATAAGGGTAACTTTGATGAATAAACTGTACTAATTGGCCACATGAAAAATTCTGGAAAAATTATGGTGAAAATTAATATGAGTCTAGTTTCAAGGAAAATTTACGGATCTAAATTTCGAGTTTTGTAACTCGAGTTATGGTCGATTTAGTCAGCGTGGCGCAGTTGGACAGCTTTAAAATTTTATGCCCTGAGTTAATAGTCAAGTCTAGTAATGCCACGTACTCGATTCCGGCATGGGTTTCGGGTAAGGGGTGTTACATTACTGGTTCATCTACACAACATTTACATACTCATGCAAACATATATAATAAAAAAAACATATTTAATCAAGCATATGTCACAGGTCACACAAGTCACATATAACGATACATTGGCAATATAACACATACTTCATTAAGCATAAAACATGTTCCACACAGTTACACATAATATGATAGATTGACACTTGAGTTACGAAACATATAGTGAGCTTTATCATCACTCATCAGATACACGGATCTCCAACACACCAAACATAGACTTATAGAGTCAAACATGTCCCAAAAATGAAGCATAAAGCTAACACTCTCCTTATTTCCCCTCACATGTCCCATTGAATGGAGATTAGCTCACATTCCCTTATCTCTCAAACATATCCTAGGGCCTTAATGCCCAAATTCACTGTACATATAGGTGAGTGTTCACAATCCTATGGCATGCCAACTATATCTAATGGTTTCAAAATCACAAGACCAAAATATCCTTAATCAAACACATAACACTTATCAATTATCCATGCACTATCACTGCATGTTAGTATCTTTCGCAAAACACTATCACTGTCATATAACATATATATCATGTATACATTTGCACCTTTCACAACAGTTAGCATATCCACATATCACACATTTGAGCTTCTAATCACCATGCACAATTTCATAATCATATAAGAACAAAAACATAAAGCAAATATGATAAAAGAAAACTTACACTTAGAATTTAGAGTAGGGGTTTAGGCTATTACTAAATTCCCAAATAACACATGACTTGTGTCAGCGAGCTTCCAAACACTCACCCCTATGCTTTCACCGAGAAGTCGAAAGCTCAAACTAGCTCTTCCTTTAACTTGTAGAAGCCTCAAATGAATCTGAGGCTTTACACACAATAACCATACAAATTTCACAATCAAATAGTAACCAAGGACTCACTTAAACCAACTAAAACATCAACCTATTCTAAGTTATCATGTAACCAAAATTTAACATAACAAAATTAGAATGCTCATAACTCGGTCTACGCTTAACCTTTTTGCCTAAAATGAATTTCGTTCACCTAATTAGTCATCTACGCCTAATCCTTAACCCTTAAACCACTGAAAACTACTCAATTCATGGTATCAAAATTTTTCGACATCTTTTGGCAATTTTTACAAAATTCATTAAAACATAGGAAATCATTAATGAAACTTCAAGGTAAGTTTAGAAACCTTCTAATCATGACAAAATAAGTTGAAAAACACTTCAAAACCACATTTTTACTCAAAATCTTGAAATCCACCATTAATGTCCTAATTTTCGGGTTTTATTAAAAATTTGCGATTTAATGGCTAAAACTTCAATTTTAAGGACTAGATATCATGAAAAACTCACAAGAAATCAAAACATTACCTTATGGACGAAATCAAACTTTTGATGCAAACCCGAGAAAACCCACGTTTGGAGAAGGTGATGAAATCTATGGAGTTTTGGGTGTTTTTAAAGTGATTCTATGAGTGTTTAAGGGTTGGGTGTTGAGAGAAATCAAAAGCTTATAGTTTGGAAATCAAAATCGAGTGGTTTAGTGTTGGAAGAATGAGGGACGACAACAGATAGGGGAGAGGATGAAGCTAATATGAATCTGCTATTGGGGAGAAGAAATAGGCTGAAATTTTAAAATCTGGGCTAATTGCCTCTTAAAAACTCCTAGTTTTTTCCCTTTTACAAATGAGTCCCTAGCCCAAATTGAAAGACTTTCAAAACTTATTTTCAAAAATTGATTTAACAACTAAGATGCCATAGTCGAATATAATTCTGATTTACCATGCTATGAAATTCTGAGCACTCTAATGCTAAAATTCCTAAATTACCCCTAAAACTCTTAGGCCTTATTTTGGGATGTTACATTAATGCTACAAAACCTGTAATGCCCCAAAATTTTTATTTTGTTTCTATTAAAATGTGTCACAAATGTGCATCTACTTCAGTGGTTAAGTGTTTTGGGTGTGTGTGTGAGGTCCCAAGTTCAAGCCTTAGCTTTAGCAAATTTTGGTATTTTTCTAACTTAAACCCTATACTTGCTCAGTGGGCTTATATTAAATTACTCGTAATTTCATATCAGAATGAGCCTGCTGGTTCCAGTGGTAGGGGAGTATGTGTGTTGTGGGGAGGTCTTGTGTTTTCTAATCCATGCGCAAGCGTGGGTATTATTCTTGCTCATATGCGTGTAAAAGTTTCAGTGGAGTCAAACTTCTGAGGTGGTTGAGATGTAGTAGGGTAGTGGGGAGTTATCAAAATATGTTATTTTGATTTTATTTTGAAAATTCCTCTCTCTCCTGCCGAAAATTGTTATGCATTGTTTTTTACATTTTTCCAAATTCTCAAGTTCTTCTTCTCAATCTTTTACTGCCCTTTCTTTTTTCTATTGGTTGGGTTTCTTTTGGTTATTGCGTTTTTGTTTGAAGTGTGGAGGTGGTAATCGATCTGCTTTTAGTATTCCATAAGTAGCTCTATTTTTATTAGTTTCAATTCAATCTCATAAATTTTGTTGCGGAGAGTACATTACAATTATCTGAATGTTGGATTAATTAGGATTGTTGTTGTCGGTTTAGAGGAAATCACAAGGAGCATTTAATTCTTCAGCGATTTAGATGTTGTGGAGCATCGTTTGTCTAAGGTGAGCACTTCAACTTTAGGGGTTCTTAGTTTTTGCATTGTTCTGATTCTGACTTGGTATTCGATGTTAATTTTAGGTTCTGGTGGTGTTGGAATTGCTTTTGTTGCGAATCGATATCAGGTGTGTACCCTAAACATAGAAAAAATGAATTTGGTGAAAGTTAAAATTGCAAACTGTCGACGTCACACGGGCGTGTGGTCGCCTGTGTGGTAGGCCGTGTGCGACTACGACCGTGTGATCGACAAAGGCCAGGCCATGCGCAAGACATGGCTATGTGATGGCTGAAGTGGGGCTTTGTGGGTCACACGGGCTAGACCGAATTGGGCGTGTGGGCCTACGCAGGCATGCTAGCTGGGCCAAGCCGTATGATCCATACGGGCCAAGGCCATTCTGGGCGTGTGGGCCCACACGGGCAAACCACATGGGCGTATGGGTCCATTTAGCTAAAATGTTTCTTAGGGTTGCACGGGTAGCCCAAGTCACCTGTGAACCTACTGTAGGGTCGGTAAGTGCTACTTAGACCCTAAATCGTGTGACCTGAATGTATAATGTATGTATTGAGCATGTTAAATTTATGCATGTTTACTGATCCGTATGTATGACTGATAACTAGATTTTAGCATGTAAGCATGTAATTCTGTATGTCTGCATTGAGCATGTTTAGTTGCATATGCATTGGGGTTGGATGATTGATTATTGGAGAAAGTGTACTGAAAGGCTTTCATGCCTATTATCTGGCAGCTCAGCTGCAATATTACTGATATGTGCCGCATTCGGTACGACTTGGTGTGTAGGGCTGATTGAGTGTTTTAAACCCCACATGGTGTGTAGGGATGGTCGGAGATGGTATATAGAAGCTAGTGGGTAGGATACTGATTTTTGTCACTATGTGCATACTGTATCTGAGATGGGCTAAGACCCTAAATTATATCTGAAACTGTATCTGAATATGTAATGGGCTTAGGCCTCAGACTGCATTTGACTGATAACTGTTGTTTGACTGTATGCATGTCTTCTGTGGGGATTACACACCGAGTTTACGAAAACTCACCCCTTTTTATTTTTTATGTATAGGTAATCCCCAGACTTAGACGGATCAGTGCGGCAGAGGACTCAGCGGTGACCACATGTCTATTGAACTGCTTGAAATTCATTTATGGTTTTTATTTCCTATTTTGTTTGAGGTAGTTTTGATGTAATTTGGGACTTTTGGACTATTTGCCTTTATTTTGGATTTTAACTGTATTCATGGACTTTTAAACTACAAACTCAACAAAAATTCAGCTTAATAAAAAATAACATTTTTCTTAAACGCGAATGGTTTGTTTTAGATATCATGGTTTTAAAAGCTTTCGGTACAGAATATATTTTTAAACAAATCAAATTTATGAGAAAATACTTTTGAAATTGACGAGAGATAAATAGAAGCTAGTAAACGGAAACAATTTAAACTTGATAAGTTTGATTTCAAAACCCATTCCATGTGACATCGCCAGATTCGGCCATAACGTCTAGGCCGAGTTTTGGGTGTTACATTTAGTGGCATCAGATCCAGGTTTCAAAACTTGACTGTGGATTTTGGGTTTTAAAACTTGGTTTTTAAGAAATGACTTTCAAATGATCTGAAATGATTTGACTAAGAATGTGGTACACCAAGTCTCCGGTGCCGATCCTGTAAGTATTCAAATAAACTGTTATGATATTATAGATAGTCTGTTCCGAAAACACTCTAGTTAGTGTATACTAAAATTGTAGTCAAATTGAAACTGATAGAGACTATACTTGCGAAAAGCAAACTCTGGATTTATGATATAGCTTTACATAAAAAATCTGTTAATAAATACTGAAACTATAACTGATTCATAAAATTCGTAATACGGATAAATTCGAATAGAAATGAGCGCACGAGGTATCCGTGGACGTGGTACTAGAGGCCGAGGTAGAGGCCGTAGGGGCCTCGAGTTGAGTCCTCTTCTCTGGGAGTTCTTGGGAGTTCTTTAAGTCTGCCTTCTAAAGGAAGTAAGTGGGAGCAAGTTACATCGATGCTTGTAGGCCTGAGTTTCTGAATCTCATTTAGGGAGAATGATCAGTGGCCGAGTATGAGGCTGAATTTCTAAGACTGAGCTGCTATGCGCGAGGTATGGTGGCGTCTAAATATAAGAGATGTGTCCGTTTTGAGGACGACCTTAGGGGTAATCTGAGGGTACTAATAGCTCCGCAGAGGGAGCAAGAGTTTTTCGTTCTGGTAGAGAAGGCGAAGATCACTGAAGAGGTTAAGCGTGTTGAGCGCCAAAATAGAGATCGTGAGAGGGGTAAGAACAAGATGGATTCAGAGCCCTCGAGTGTAGTACAGAGGCCTAAGAAATAGGCCAAGACTGATGGGCCGGTTAGAGTTAGGCCCCCTGTTGCTCCTACTAGATTGCAGCTGTGTGAAGATTGTGGTAAATGCCATCATGGTGAGTGTTGGAGGAGGACTGGGGCGTGTTTGAGGTGTGGGTCATTAGAGCACCGCATTCGGGACTGTCCGCTGAGGGCCGATCAGGTGCGAGTTCTGGGTTCTGGTACTACGCAGCCACAGAGGATAGTTCAGTAGCCATCGTGGTCAGGCTAGGGGTGGTAATGGTATGGGCCGAGGATAGTTCCAGTACGTTCTTAATTTATGATGTACTTTACTTTGCTTTGATAGACATTGGTTCAACACATTCCTATGTAGCTAGCACTGTGTCTGAAAACTTGGGGATTTTGGTTGAGAGTACTTCTAATGATATGACTGTACTGAGTCCACTGGGGCAATTGGTTCAGGTTAGCAAACTGTATAAAGATGTTCTGCTAGAGGTTCAAGGGTCAGTATTTCTGGCTAATCTGATGAAGCTTCTATTTGGGGAGTTCGACCTGATTCTGGGTATGGACTGGTTGGTCAAGCACCGTGTCAGTCTAGACTATGCGACTAAGAGGGTCGTCTTGAGAACTGAGGAGGATAGTGAGGTAGTCATGATTGGAGAATGTCAGAATTATTTGGCCAATGTGATCTCTGCACTGGTGGCTGAGAAACTGGTTCGTAAGGGATGTGTGGCGTTTTTGGCCTATATTAGTGTTTCCATTTCTAGGGGCTCTACTGTAAAGGACATTAGAACTGTAAGGGATTTTCCGGATGTCTTTCCTGAGGAGCTACCGGGTTTACCTTCGAATCAGGAAGTGGAATTTAGGATTGAGGTTCTTCCTGGTACAGCTTCGGTGTCTATCGCCCCTTATCGAATGGCACCGAAGGAGCTTAAAGCTCAACTTTAGGAGTTGTTGGACCGTGGTTTCATCCGTCCGAGTGTGTCTCCGTGGGGAGCATCAGTTCTATTTGTTAAGAAAAGGGATGGGACCATGAAGATGTGCATAGACTATCGATAGTTGAACAAGCTGACCATTAAGAACAAGTATCCACTTCTGAGGATCGACGACTTGTTTGATCAGTTCAGAGGGGCTTCAATATTCTCAAAGATCAATCTCCGTTCAGGGTACCATCTGTAACACCCTTAACCCGTATCCATCGCCGGATTGAGGTTATAAGGTATTACCGAACATAACACAAGTCACAACAAATATTTACTGCTCATATATTCAAAACCGAATGCGTATGAGTAATGCATTATCATAGTATACTTAAACAATCTCGAGCATATTTTAAATCCATTAGCCAATTTCTCATATAAGCATTATTCATCAAATACAAAGGTTTCAATTCATGTGGTCTATAAAGATTCAATATTCGCACATGCACATGCTCACTTAAAAACTACTAAAGCAAGTTGTTAAATACTAAAACTAAACATACATATATATATTTATATAGAATTATATTTAACCGTGATCAAGATATACCAATTGCTCTCACAACCACACAAAACATAGATCAAAACATCTAAATGAACATAATCGCACCCAAAAACACCAAATATGTCTTCCATAATTCGAACACCTAACTTGAACTTAATATACATGCACACACATATATATATATACCATATGCGAATATGTCAACTTACCTAAAATTCAACTTATAAGACTTTAAAGGATACTACATATTAAAACATATACATATACCTGAGCATATAATGAACTCACATGACAACCATACTTTTATTCCAAGTATGACAAACACACATAACATGAATAAGAACATTCAAGCATTAGATCATTTAACGTTAAGATCAAGCCATTTTCACATGGCTTATTTTTACAGCATCAAAACATCTTCTAGTTATTAAACTAGCCTATACATGCCTTACGTTCAAAATCTAAAATTTAGAGGTACCAAAATAAGTCGATAGTGTGGATGACTTTATTGACGATCCCCCGAGCTCGTAGCTTGAAACCAAAATCTACAGAACAGATTAACAAAACACACAAAGTAAGCTAATTTAGCTTAGTAAGTCTTAAGCAATCATAACAATTCAATTTAACAATCTAACATCTTAAACCAATCATTTTATAACATTAATATAATTACAAAACACAACTGAACCATCATGGCAGAATATTACCATCCTTACATAACATTTTAATTATCACTTATCAAATCCAAAACATCACTATTTTACTTTAAGAATAAAAACTCACCAAAAGCATATAATTCAATATATTTCAATATACAACCAAATTAATAGTACATGTACAATTTAATCACATTTAATCGAATGTATGTGCATATATATAATTCCACATATTCGAATATATATATGTATATAATCTCACATATTCGAATGTATATGCATAAAATTTCACATATCCGAATGTATACATGTATATATAAACATGTACATCTATTAAACGGTCTCATGTTTGCAAGTAAACATTATCGATCCAAATAACATTTTATCCACATATTCAAGAAGCCAAAAATACAAGCACGTTCATCTATCGACTTACTTACTCAACCACGTCACATATAACATACACATATGTAAATACATACCTTATGGCCGAATATAATTTAATTCATTTTAATAAGCTGTAGCTTGCTTAATTTTCCACCATAACTTAATCATTTCATAGGCATAAGCTTGTAATTTAGATCATCGGTATAAAACCTGCTAGGCATAAGCTTGAATCACACACCGGCATTAAGCCTGCTAGACCCGAGGTTTGATATTCAATCACTGGCATTAAGCCTGCTAGGCATAAAGCCCGATATAATTCACCAGCACAAGGCTTGCTAGGCTCACAGCCTGAATAATAATACTTTAAACTGTCTCACACGAATCATTTCATATATCGAATCTTTTCTGCATTTCTAACTCATTGTACGAACATTCAAATAACATATATCAATCGAATAACTTAGACAAATCCAATATTATACTTAGCCAAATTCGGCTATTCCATAATATAGTTACCATACTTCCAAAATCAACATATACTAGGTTACATAAATAATTTACGATGTTTATTTGCTTAGAGACTTACCTCGGATAACGTCGGACGACAAAAATTGACTATTCGATTATTTTTGCTTTTCCCCGATCCAAGTCCGTTTTCTTTTGTTCTTGATCTAAACATGTTCAAATTAAGCTCAATCAAACACATTTCTATTCAGTTTAGTCCTAAAACACATAAATGGGCAAATTACCATTTTGCCCCTAACATTTCACACTTTTACAATTTAGTCCTATTTGCACAAAACACAAAATACACAAAATTTGAATTAACTCCATAAGGGCTGAATGTAGCTAGTACTTATACAAGTCCATGCATCTCATTTATTTCACATTTTAGTCCCTCAAAATTTTATTTTTGCAATTTAGTCCAATATACTCAATTTCATAAAAAATTCAAAGACAAAACCTGTTAATCTAACACATATATATCATAATTCATCCTCAAACAACATAAACAACAAACTATCATCAATGGCTCAACTCAAAATTTTCATCAAACTCAAAAATTAAAGCATGGGTCTTGTACATTTCATAGCAACGATCTCAAAAACGTAAAAATTATGAAAAACTAAACAAAGTACATACCCGAATTAAGCTTCCCTAATGCTGAAACCTTAAGCTTCAAAAATGGTGTTTTCTCATCTCACATTCGACCAAGGAAAGAGATAATGCATGCTTTTTCTTTATTTTGTGTTGTTTTATAATATTAACATATAATATAATATAAAAGTTAACTTTTATTATAAATAAAACATATTAATAATCACATTAATATCAATGCCGTCCACTAAGGTTCTAAATGGCTAATTTGCATCATAAGGCCACATACAAAATAAGAAAAATCAATTAAACCACTCAATTAAATAAAAAGGTTACTTTTACCACTTATGCAATTTAGTCCTTTTTCGTAAATCGAACACACAAACGAACAAATTAGCCTACGAAATTTTAACACATGCTCAAACATATATCATAGATTTCAAATATAATATTAAAATATTTTTCTAATTCAGATTTGTGGTCTCAAAACCACCATTCTGATTAGGGTTAAAATCGAGCTGTTACACCATCAATTGAGGGTTAAGGATGTGGATGTGCATAAGACGACATTTCGGACTCGTTATGCACATTACGAGTTCCTAGTTATGCCTATTGGTTTGACAAATGCTCCGGCCGCATTCATAGACTTATGAATAGAGTGTTTTAACCCTATCTTGATCAGTTCGTCGTGGTCTTCAGTGAGACATTTTGGTTTACTCTAAGACTGAGGAGGAGCACGATGAGCATCTTAGAGTAGTGCTTCAGATTCTGCGTGA
The DNA here is from genome assembly GCA_005393395.2 of Gossypium australe. Classification (NCBI taxonomy): domain Eukaryota; kingdom Viridiplantae; phylum Streptophyta; class Magnoliopsida; order Malvales; family Malvaceae; genus Gossypium; species Gossypium australe. The sequence continues at coordinate 106,325,066 of CM016624.1, forward strand.
GAAGGAACTTTACGCTAAGCTAAGCAAGTGTGAGTTCTGGCTTCGTGAAGTGACCTTTCTGGGGCATGTGGTTTCGACTGAGGGGATATGAGTTAAACCTCGATTGAGGCTGTGTTGGATTAGAAACAGCCTAAGAATGTGTTTCTAATTCGCAGCTTTCTGGTTTTGGCCGGATACTATCGGTATTTTGTTGAGGGGTTCTCTGTGATTGCTGCGCCGTTGACTAAGCTCATGCGTAAGGGGGTGCTGTTTGTCTGGACTGATGCATAGCAAGAGAGCTTTGAGAAGCTCAAGTCTGTTCTGACTCTGGCTCCTGTGCTGATACAGCCTGAATCTGGAAAGGAGTTTGTAGTGTACAGTGATGCGTCGAATGTGGGTTTGGGTTGTGTTCGGTGCGGGATGGTAAGATTGTGGCATATACGTCTTGTCAGCTCAAGACGCATGAGGCAAACTATCCGACACATGATTTGGAATTGGCCGCCGTAGTCTTTTCTTTGAAAATCTGGAGGCACTATTTGTACGGTGAGAGGTGTATTATCTAAAATAATAACAAAAGCCTCAAGTACCTCTTGACTCAGAAGGAGTTGAATCTTAGGCAGCGTAGATGGATTGAGCTGCTTAAGGACTATGACTGTACTATTGATTACCATCCTGGCAAGGCCAACGTGGTGGTCGATGCGTTGAGCCGTAGGGCGATGATTGATCTGAGAGTGATGTTCGCTCGACTTAGTTTGTTCGACGATGAAATTTTGTTGGCTAAGTTGGAGGTGAAACCGACTTAGATAGAACATATTCGAGATTGGCAGTTTGAGGATGAGTCTCTAAGTTTACGGTCTGTCAGGTTGAGAGTGGCAGCACTTTGTATTTTGGGCTGAATGATGAGGGGGTACTCTGTTTTCGTGGTAAGATTTGTGTACCAAAAGATGAGGATCTGAGGAAGTCTATTCTGAGGGATGCGCATAGTAGCACCTATACTATGCATCCTGGTTGTAATAAGATGTACTGCGACCTCTGTGAGTTATACTAGTGGCCGGGTTTGAAGCGTGAAGTTAGTGATTTTGTTGCTCGTTGTTTGACTTGTCAATAGGTTAAGGCTGAGCATCAGTTGCCTTTGGGTTTGTTGCAGCCGATTAAGATTCCCCTTTGGAAGTAGGAGTGAGTGACGATGGACTTCGTTAGTGGGTTGCCCTTAAGCCCCACAAAGAAGGATTCTGTTTGGGTCATCGTGGATCGATTGACCAAGTCTGCGCACTTCATTCCAGTTAGGACCGACTATTCTCTTCAAAAGTTGGCAAAGCTATACATTTATGAGATAGTGAGACTGCATGGGGTTCCAGTGTTGATTATTTCTGACAGAGATCCTCGCTTCACGTCTCGGTTCTGGAAAAGAGTTCCATGAGGCTCTAGGTTCGAGATTGGATTTCAGTACTGCGTTTCATCCTCAGACTGATGGTCAATCTGAGAGGGTGATTCAAATACTGGAGGATATGTTGAGGAGTTGTGTTATCGATTTTCGAGACAGTTGGGAGGATTATCTGCCGTTAGTCGAGTTCACCTATAATAATATTTTCCAGTCGAGCATTCAGATCACACCTTAAGAGGTTCTGTATGGTCGTAAGTGTCGTACTCCTTTGTGTTGGACTGAGCTAGGCGAACGTTGAGTTTTGGGTCCTGAGTTGGTTTCTGATTTCTGAGAATGAGGATGTGGTCAAGGCCTTGGTGAAATTTTTGTTTGGGCACTATAGGGTTTAAAAGGTGGTATCTGTGTTTAAAATATCAAAATGGGCTTGCGACCCAGTGGTCAGTGGCGCCACTTAGAGAGCAAGGAGGTGACACCACACAAGGGAGTAAGGGGCCCAAATTTAAGTTTCATGGAGCCCAATTCTTTTAATTTAAGTTAGCTAATTTTCGGCATTAGGGTTAGGTGGAGTGGACGGCAACAAGGCTCAAAAATAGGAGGACTTATGTGAATGGGATAATGTAGATATTATAGTTGATAATATGAAAGATAAAGGAGAAAAGATAGGAATTATCTGCAAGGCTAAGTGGCGGCCGAATTTAAAACTCTGAGGGGGAGGAGAAATCGGTTTCTGATATGGCTAAGGAGTGCCGAAACTTTAAATAGTCAGGTGAGGGTTCTCTTCTTTATTTTTTGGCATTTAGGGTTTCCATCTTTTCTTTCTCTTCTTCTCTGAGTAAAAGCCGAAATTCCTAATCCTATTCCCTCATCTTCACTTTGATTTAAAAGCCGAAACTCCATTGTTCTTTTCTCTTTTTTTCTTCTAAAAGCCGAAACCTCATAATCCTTTTCCTACATTCTTTTCTTTTGATCTTTGCTAAAGCCGAACCTACCCCTAGTTTGCCGAAATTCTCTTTTGTTCTTCCTATCGATTTCTTCATTAAAAGCCGAATCACCATAGACTTCTTTGAATCATCTTCTCTTCCTGATTTTCGCAAAAAGCTGGAACCCTTTGGGAATAACCGAATCTTCTCTAGCAAGATCTCTTAGATCTAAAACCCGGAAACACTAGTCCCTGAATCTCATATCACTTTTCGGGATTTCAAGGCAGATAGCGGTGGTGTTGGCTACGGATAGCGTCGACTTAGAGGGTCTCGTTCTAATGGTAATCAGGTATGTAGATCTCTAACACACTCTTTAACTGTAATTTATGTGTTATTGCTAAAAAGCCGAAAAGTGGCTGTGTAGACAGTCGAATAAAACCCTGAAAGGGTTAGGCAATGGATGCCAGGTACGTAATCATGGAAATCTCTATGTGTATCGATGTATGCGATAAACTGAAATCTCTTAGGTAATACATTGTTTGATTTTGCATGTATGTATGCATGGGATGGGATTGATATGATGAAGGGGAAGAAGGTCGCATAGCGATCGGTGGCTTTGCCACATAGGTCACATAGTGATCGGTCTTTATGACAGGCAACCCAGCTGTCGAAATGCTACGATGTATTATTAAGGTCGCATGGCGATTGGTGGCTTTGCCACATAGGTCACACAGTGATCGGTCTTTAAGACAGGCAGCACAGCTATCGATATGGTGTGTAGCGGTTGGCGGGTTGATTGTAGAAATCCCCAAGGTGTGATGATTGGTACGGGTTAGTGAGTAGAGGATAAAATTCTAGGATGGGTTGGGCCATTCATCATTCATTACTTATCATGTAATTTTAATTGTTGCCTTTATGTATGGGCCAGGGCTCATAATGTGTTTGTGGGCCTTAGGTCGTTGTGTTCGGGATTTATACACTGAGTCTTGGTGACTCACCCTTTTATTTTTCCTACTATTTCAGATGAGCAGTAGATCGTGGACATGGGAGCCGAGACGGACTCGAGGGGCCATCAAGTTTTTATTTTTATAGATTATTTCAGTTTTTCTTTAAGTTTTTATTTTATTATTTTGGGAATATTTACGTAATATGGCCCCATAGTTTATATTCACCTAAGTAGTTTTAATATTTGCAACTTATGAAATTATGTCGAAGGTTTAATTATACGAAATAATAATAATACAAGGTTTTTTTTAAGTGTCATTTATTTATTCAAATATTTTCTAATTAACTTACGATTTCCAAAACCAACAAAGCAAAATTTTTCAATGTACAACCCGTAGCATACCAGATCTGGTCGAAACGTATAGGCCGGGTTTGGGGTGTTACAATTTGGTATCAGAGCCAGGTTCAAAACTCGGGCTGTGAAATGGGTCTAGTAGTGTTTTGAAAATTTGATGTAAATTTGGGAAAAATGCTTTGGGGTTGAGATATGGCCTTCGAGTCTACCAGCACCCGATCTACGCAACTAAGTATTCTAACTCTTGATATGATATGCATGTTTGGGTTTGATGGGCTTGATGGACGTAGACTAGTATGTTAGGCATTGATGGACTTTAGGCTTAGTTTAAACAACTCTTTAAATTCATAAGACTTAATCTATCCAAACAAACCCGTGAACAAGTCGATGGGTTAGGGTGTGGCAACAGGCATACGCATGCCTAGGATTGGATTCAGGAAGAGCTTGGTACTTAAGCTGCCCTAGTGACTCACCTCCTCTTCGCTGGAATCCTACCTGGTGCGTAGTGACTGTTCACCTTATCCACGAGGACTTGTTGATGGTCTATAATTAAAACCCGAAAAGGACCAGCCACCCTATTTCACAACTAAAATACCCCCAAGTTTTGTAAAATTTTCAAAATACACTTGATTTGTGAAAATTTCCAGAATACCCCAGAATTGTAAAACTACCAAAATTTGTGAAAATTACCGAAACACTTCGGTTGGCAAAATTTTTAAAATATCCTTGGTTTGTGAAAATTTCCAAACAACCGTGATTTTATAAAATACCTAAGTTTTGAAAATTTACTTAAAAACCCCTAGATTTACAAAAGAACCCGGTTTGCAAAAGAAAGAAAACCTTCCAAGGTATCCCTATTTATAAAAAAAAAGGGAAACAAAACAACAACAACATCCAAATGTCTCTACTTCGAAAAAAAAACTTGTTTTCCAAAAGACCCATGCTTTATAAAAAGAAAAAAAATGTACCCAAAGTACTTCTAATTCAAAGAAAATCACCAAGATACTTTATTTTGGAAAATACCCTGTAGGACAAAACTACGGAAATACCCCCGGGTAGAGAAATGATGGAAAAAAAAACCTTTATGCGATGACTGTATGTGGTTTCTAAAATTAGGAGATAAACTTGAGACTGAAACTGTAGTTAGGTTCGAATTCGAAAGAACCACTCTTAAAACTACTTTCCATATGATTGTTCGTGGTTAATCGGTGAAAGAAATTAATAAAATTTCTAATTCAGATAATACGAGAATCAACGATGAGCGCTAGAAGAGGAAGAAGAGGCCGCGGCCGAGGCCGTGGAAGTGTTAGGACTAATGTGCTGACTCAGCTAGTTAGGGAGGTACTGAAGGAGGTTAAAGAAATCGGTGAAACACTTCGGTTTGGGTGCGTGGACTGTAAGAAAAAAAGAGATCATAGTTTTCTAGGGTTGCAGTCTCGTTCTGTGAAGCATGTTAAGGTACGTCCAAACTTTCGGGTTTGCGAATATTGCAGAAGGCGTCATCCGGGTGAATGTTGGAGGAAGTCAGGAATGTGTTTAAGATGCGGGTCTAAGGAGCATAAGGCTCGGGATTGTTCAATCACCATTAAGTCGGGTATGTTTTGTATGGATGCTATATTTTTGGGTATAGAAACTGTATGCGTGCAATGTTTATATATTATTAAATTAGAGTGCGCAGCGAAAGCATAATGGTGAGACTTAGGTAGTACGATTAATACTTAGTTGGAAATTTCGAGGATGAAATTTCTTTAAGGGGGGTAGAACTGTAACATCCTGTAACATCCTGAATTTTTGGGCCTATGCGTTTAATGGGTGGATATGTTTAATGTGTTAATTTAAGTGTTAGGGGTCCAAATTGGGCTCAGGCTTAAGTAGAGGCCTTGATTAAAATCATCTGTTTGGGCATTATAGGGTTTAAAAGGTATTATCTATGTTTAAAATACCAAAGTGGGCTTGTAGCCCAATCTTAGGAGGTGACGCCACACAAGGGAGTAAGGGGCCCAAATTTAAGTTTCATGGAGCCCAATTCTTTTAATTTAAGTTAGCTAAATTTTGGGCATTAGGATGGAATGGATGGCAACAAGGCTAAAATTTAGGGGTTTTAATGTTTAAAATATGTGGATAATAAGCAGATAAAGGCTATTATTTAGGAATTTATTTTATGTGGATAATAAGTAGATAAAGGCTAAAATTTAGGGATTTTAATGATTAAAATATGTGGATAATATGCTGATAAAGGAGGGAGGAGTTAGAGATAATTAAGTCTCTTTTAGATGAGCTAGTAGATTAAGATAAAGGAGAAAAGATAGGATTTATCTGCAAGGTTAGGTAAGTGCCGAAATTTCTATAAATAGGGGGAATATTTCTTCAATTTTGGCATTTGGGTTTTTCTCTCATTCTTTTCTCTTCTTCTCTGAGTAAAAGTCGAAAACTCATAAAGTTCCATCTTCCTCTTCATTCTCTGCAAAATCCGAAATCTCTAAGCCAATTCCCTCATCTTCACTTTGATTCAAAAGCCGAAACTCTTTCCATTCTTTTTCTTCCTAGCCGGAATCTTCAAGTCTCTTCCTTGTTTTCTTTTCTTCTTCTCTTTTCCTGTCAGAAACCGAAACTCTTCACTCAAGTATTTTAAAAGCCAAAGACACATCAGCCTTCTCTTGTTCATACTTTTTCTGGGATTTTCCTAAAAGCCGAAATCCCTAGATCTCATCTCCTGTGATTGCCGAATTACTTCTGTGGTGCCTACTTGTGCCGAAATCTGAAGGGAACTTTAGTGGAGTCAATCGCATAGATCTCTGAGTTATAGATCGGTAGCACTCGAATTGTGTTACTTTCGAGATTTCAAGGTAAGAAGATCTATTAGTTTCAATGTGTAAATTCAGGATTTACTAACCCTTGGCCGAATATAGGAGAGGCCCTATTTTCACATCTTTCCGGCTTTTTGAGCAAAAGTTGTAGATCGGTCTAGCAAGGGTATCAACATTAATCAGGTGTGTAACCTTTCTCACTGTTAGACTGTTTGCTAATATATATTCATATGTATAAATCTGCTATACTCTGCTAAATGCCGAAATCCTGGCATAACAAGTGAAAAACCTTGAAGGGTAAAGGCTGATCAACAGGTTAGTGACTTCTGTCCTATTTCAGTGATTATTCATGTTAAAACGATATGCTTTGTATGACGATTTCATTGTATGCTTGGGGTTGGGAAATTGATGAAAAGGGGAAGTGATCTGTTCTGGTGGCTTTTGCCATTTCAGCATGGTGACTCTGTCACAAACTCTGTTTCTAGTGGCTTTTTGCCATTTCAGCCTGGTGACTTTGTCACAAACTCTATTTCTGGTGGCTTTTTTCCATTTCAGCCTGGTGACTCTGTCACAACTCTGACGATGAGCAGCACGACTGCCATCAACGGCGTGTAACGGTGCAGGTTGATTGTAGAAATCCCCTATGGTGTGAACGACTGGTACGGGAGGCGTGTAGCAGATGGAAACTTAGGATTTGGGTTGGGCTTGCATAATTTTTTTGTTATATATACATATTAAACTGTTATTCTGTTCTGTGGGACTGAGGCCCAAATCTAATGGTTTATAAGGATTGCACACTGAGTCTCGCGACTCAACCAATTTCTTAACATTTTCAGGTAGCACCTAGTGCATTGGACCGGGCTGGAGAGGAGCGCAAGGTGGCCATGCAAAAGAACTCTTGGATTTAACAAGAAGACTCCAGTTTATTATTTTATATTTTTATTTAATGGGTTTCAAATTTTATTGTAATAAGGCCATTGGCCACTAGACTATTATTTATGTTTTTGTTTTATGTTGGGCTTTTATTACTGGGCTTTTAAGTTTATGTTTTAAATTAAGTTAAGACATGTATGAAATTATAGTTTTTGTTTAAAATTCACCAAGGTAATTTATAACTTTATATTTTATACTTACTAATAAATCACTAAGTTTTCGGTTTTAGTATTTAAACCTAGTAGTTGTTTTCCAAAATGCGACATGTTTTGTAAAATCCCTTAAGTGACATATCAGATTCGGTTGTAGCGTTTGGGCCGGGTTTGGGGTGTTACACATCCTGAATTAATGGGCCTATGCGTTTAGTGTGTGGATATGTTTAATGTGTTAATTTAACTGTTAGGGGTCCAAATTGGGCTCAGGATGTGGTCAAGGCCTTGGTGAAATTTTTGTTTGGGCACTATAGGGTTTAAAAGGTGGTATCTGTGTTTAAAATATCAAAATGGGCTTGCGGCCCAGTGGTCAGTGGCGACACTTAGAGAGCAAGGAGGTGACGCTACACAAGGGAGTAAGGGGCCCAAATTTAAGTTTCATGGAGCCCCATTCTTTTAATTTAAGTTAGCTAATTTTCGGCATTAGGGTTAGGTGGAGTGGACGGCAACAAGGCTCAAAAATAGGAGGATTTATGTGAATGGGATAATGTAGATATTATAGTTGATAATATGGGAGATAAAGGAGAAAAGATACGAATTATCTGCAAGGTTAAGTGGTGGCCGAATTTAAAACTCTGAGGGGGAGGAGAAATCGGTTTCTGATATGGCTAAGGACTGCCAAAACTTTAAATAGTCAGGTGAGGGTTCTCTTCTTTATTTTTTAGCATTTAGGGTTTCCATCTTTTCTTTCTCTTCTCCTCTGAGTAAAAGCCGAAATTCCTAACCCTATTCCCTCATCTTCACTTTGATTCAAAAGCTGAAACTCCATTGTTCTTTTCTCTTTTTTTCTTCTAAAAGCCGAAACCTCATAATCCTTTTCCTATATTCTTTTCTTTTGATCTTTGCTAAAGCCGAACCTATCCCTAGTTTGCCGAAATTCTCTTTTGTTCTTCCTGCCGATTTCTTCATTAAAAGCCGAATCACCATAGACTTCTTTGAATCATCTTCTCTTCCTGATTTTCGCAAAAAGCTGTAACCCTCTGGGAATAGCCGAATCTTCTCTAGCAAGATCTCTTAGATCTAAAAACTGGAAACACTAGTCCTTGAATCTCATATCACTTTTTGGGATTTCAAGGTAGATAGCAGTGGTGTTGGCTACGGATAGCGTTGACTTAGAGGGTCTCGTTCTAACGGTAATCAGGTATGTAGATCTCTAACACACTCTTTAACTGTAATTTATGTGTTATTGCTAAAAAGCCGGAAAGTGGCTGTGTAGACAGTCGAATAAAACCCTGAAAGGGTTAGGCAATGGATGCCAGGTACGTAATCATGGAAATCTCTATGTGTATCGATGTATGCGATAAACTAACATCTCTTAGGTAATACATTGTTTGATTTTGCATGTATGTATGCATGGGATGGGATTGATATGATGAAGGGGAAGAAGGTCGCATAGCGATCGGTGGCTTTGCCACATAGGTCACATAGTGATCGGTCTTTATGACAGGCAGCCCAGTTGTCGAAATGCTATGATGTATTATTAAGGTCGCATGGCGATCAGTGGCTTTGCCACATAGGTCACACAGTGATTGGTCTTTAAGACAGGTAGCACAGCTGTCGATATGGTGTGTAGCGGTTGGCGGGTTGATTGTAGAAATCCCCAAGGTGTGATGGTTGGTACGGGTTGGTGTGTAGAGGATGAAATTCTAGGATGGGTTGGGCCATTCATCATTCATTACTTATCATGTAATTTTGATTATTGCCTTTATGTATGGGCCAGGGCTCATAATGTGTTTGTGGGCCTTAGGTCGTTGTGTTCGGGATTTATACACTGTGTCTTGGTGAGTCACCCTTTTATTTTCCCTACTCTTTCAGATGAGCAGTAGATCGTGGACATGGGAGCCGAGACGGACTCGAGGGGCCATCAAGTTTTTATTTTTATAGATTATTTCAGTTTTTCTTTAAGTTTTTCTTTTATTATTTTTGGAATATTTACGTAATAAGGCCCCATAGTTTATATTCACCTAAGTAGTTTTAATATTTGCAACTTATGAAATTATGTCGAAGGTTTAATTATACGAAATAATAATAATACAAGGTTTTTTTTTAAATGTCATTTATTTATTCAAATATTTTCTAATTAACTTACGATTTCCAAAACCAACAAAGCAAAAGTTTTCAATGTACAACCCGTAGCATACCAGATCTGGTCGAAACGTATGGGCCAGGTTTGGGGTATTACATCTTTGTAATCTAATGAAACTGATTTCTTTAATAAACAAAGTTTTCAATAATGGTAATAACAACATTTTACGATAACGCCATAAAAGCAAATATGAACGTCAACAACAACAAAGCTCGAAGTTTCAAGAAAAAAATGCGAACTTTTTAATCAACGCGCACTAGTTTTAGACAACTTCTCTATGTGACACGCCAGATCCGGTCGTAACGTCTGGGCTAGGTTTGGGGTGTTACAGTGTTAAATAGCTATACAACCTTAAAGTGAAGGTCCTTATGTTGCAATTAGCCCATTTGAAACATCAGTGGACAAACATGGACATGGTTTATATGAAATTTTGATGTTTTAATAAAGGTTAAATTAGTAAATTATAAAACAACTTAAGTTAAAATAATAAAGACATAATATCATCATCTTCACTTAGCTATCATCACCAAAAATTAGGGCTAAAAGAAGCCATTATTATTCTCTTCATTCGACTATATTAACTTTGCTCTTTAAGGTATGATTTTTGTTTCGTTTTTAATGATTTCTATGTTTTTGTGATCGTTGCAACTAGGTCTAGCTAGCCCAGGGATTATTTTGCAAAATTGTTAAAGATTTTAGATGTTTCCATTTATGAATATGTATGAGTTTTGAAATTTTTTGTTAGATTGTGAATGTTTGTTGTGAATTATACAAGTTTTGTTAAGCGATTTCTAGTAAAAATGCAAATTAGGGATTAATTTGTGAAAAGTGTAAAATTCATGGTTAAAATGTGAAATAAATGATAAATTGTAACACCCCAAACCCGGCCTAGATGTTACGACCGGATCTAGCGTGCCACATCAGGTGATGTTTGTTTGAAAACTATGCATATGTTGGAAAACTCATCTACGAATCAAAACTTCCTACCGGTTCAAAATTTCGATTTGTGTTGCTTATTAACAAAACTAGTTTTACTCGAAATCATTTCCTTTTTGTAAAACCTTATTATGCATTTATTATTTTGCTTTTAAAAAACTTGTCTGTTACAGAAGCTTGATTAAACCGTTGCGAAAATGTGATATTTAAAAATAGATGTTATTGTTTTAAACCCCTTTTTAATAAATTTGCAATGATATACGAAATACCAAATAAAAGTTTAAAAAGAAAATCCCAAAGGCCTTATTACATAAAGTATTAACCCAAAAAAAAAAACAAATCCAAAATTACTATGTTTTGTTAAAAAGCAAATCCAACGTATGGCCACCTCCGAGTCCTCCAGAGCTCCAAATCCTCTATCGCTGGGGATTACCTGCACGGTTAAAGGAAGGGGTGAGTTACAAGAACTCAGTGTGTAATCCCCTGTCACAGTCACAGTCTGGGCCCAAGCCCATACAGTATTAGTTCGGGCCTTAGCCCCAAAATCATGGTAATACAAACAAAAATACAGCCCAACCCAATCCAACCATCACACCACCCGTACCAACCTTACACACCATGTGGGGACCAAGTCAACCCATCCAGCCCTACACACCAAAAATGCAGACGAGCTGCTAATATCAACGCAGCAAGGCTGCCAGTAACAGTATAAGTGGCTGAGCCACTAAAATCAGTATATCGTGGCAGAACCACTGAATCAGTATACTGAATACAGTGCTATCGGGCCTAAAACCTAATTTCGGCCCATTCGGGCCCACACACTCGTGTGGCCCATTCTATTCGTTTCAGTCTCGGTTCTGCAGACTTCACAGTCGCATCAATCAACTTACATTTTTCATTGTTTTCGCTCATATGGGCCCATTAACCCGTTGGGCCCATTTAGCCTACCTCGGCTCAACAAGGCCCATTACGGCCTTAGTTTCACGAAAGCGTTCGTGACACTCTCTCAATAGTCTATCGCTCTCACTAGTGACTCGGTTTATCACTACGAGCGCTCGCAGCTCGAGTGATCTGGTTACCGGTATTTCGGCTTTTCGGTATTTCGGCTTTTAACCAATTCACAGAACAACATTCACAGAATAAGCGGTGGTGTGAGATTACACACCTTAGCGAGTCGTGCGGTTAACCTTTCGTATCTCACCTTGCTTGAATAAACAGCCCAACCACCAATGATTACTAAGCACGATTGGCTTCACGCCCTTAACAAGAATCTGTACCAAAAATGAACACATAAGTTTGACTAAAGACCACATATATTACGTCACCACACATGGCACATTCGGCCAAACCAAATATTATCACCACAGTTCTTATCTCACTTGAACGCTGAATCAACACTAAAGGTTTGATTACAACAAACCACTTGCTCCCCTTCGCCTTATTGTACTCCCTAAGCCCAACGATGGCCAAAGCACAGAAAAGAACATTCTTTTAGCCACCAAATGAAGGAATGAACTTACGGTTGTTAAGGTAAAATAGAATAGAATTAACGTTATTGACAAAGAGAGAACTATAACTTACCAATTGACAAACGCCTTGCAACACCGTATGACAAAAGAACAGAACTGCAATTAGGCTAAAGACTACTTCACAAGATGTTGTGAATATGCCCAACAAGAAGTGATGGAGGATGTTCGGCTGCACCAGAATCAACTTCAAGAATAAAAAACGAGCGTTGAGAGAACAAGAAGAACAGGTTCGACTATGAGAGTTAAAACGAAATAAAGAATCTAAAGATGGGGAAAGAAATGAAGCAAAGCCAATCTAAGAATAAAAGAAAAGGTAGAAGATTCGGCCAAGAGAATTGAACTGCAAAGAAAATCGAATGATGTGGAAGGGAAAAGAAGAACAAACGATTGAAGATTAGAGAAGAGAGAAAAATTTTGGCTATGGAGAGGAAATAGTAGGAAGGAAGTCGGAGAAGAAAAGAGAGGGATTAAGAATTTGGCAAGAAGAATTGAAAAGGAGATGGCCCGAAATGCTCAAGGAAAAATACCCAAAACGTCACTCTAAAAAAGAAACCCAAGAGAAACACTCAAAAGCAAAGAAAGGTTTTGGTTTCTCCGCTTACACCAAATGATCGAAAATGCTATCCCAAACTCCTCTTCAGCCGAAATTCCCCTTAACTAGACCCCCACTTTCAGCCAACACTTCTCACACCCATCACTTCCACGATTTTCTCCCATTTTTCTTCCTACAATTCCTCTCATTCATCCATTTGAACCGTTTGACCAATTCTCCAACTCTCATTGCAGAGTTTGATCCAAACTCTGCCTCTTGCTCTCCCAAGTCACAAAATAAAAGCCTCCAGTTGTCATCTGTGGGATTCGAACCCCTTCCCCCCTTGTTCATCCATTAACGCCACAGCCACCTTACAATATGGCCAACTTGTGTCTCCTAACACACACAAATTTACTTAAGTCCTGCCTCCAACATCCCTCTCCACTAAAGGGCCAAAAACCAAAATTTCTCCAAGGCTCCGACTCACTCCCAGGCCTCCCTAGAACCCCAAACACACTCAAATAACCCACTGAGCAAGCACAACATGCAATTATGCAAAAATTTATAACCCCTAACTTTTGAGATGTTACATAAATATTGGATGATTTGGTAATAAGAGAAATTTGGCTAGCATGGGTAGGGACCTAATTGCATGAATTTGTGATTTTATGAAATAAGGACTAAATTGTAAAAGATGTGAAACATTAGGGGTGATTGTGTAAAAATGCCTTAAAGTGAATTTTTGGACTAAATTGAATAGAGAGATAATGAAATAAGTTAATTTTGATTACATATAGATCAAGAAAAGCGAAACTCGAATCTAGATCGGGGGAAATCAACTTGTGTAGTCGTTTTTACATCTGAGGTAAGTTCGTATGTAATAAGCATTACTATTGTCGAAACTATTTTTATGTTTGGCAAACGGGGTCGACTTAAAAATGAGATATGGAGTCGCCACCAACCCTTTTTTGTTTAGGTGTGATTGGATCACCTTGGAAAAAAATAATTTTAGTCTACAAAATAGAAAAATAGGTTCGGGAGTCGGTTACGTACGAGGAAGGATTAGCACCCTCGTACGCCCAAAACTGGTACCAAATTGATTAACTAATGTCCTTATGTTGAAAATTAGAAAAAAATAAAACGTAATTCCTTTTGAAAAAATGTTTGATTAATTTAAGTTGGAATTTAAGATTTTCTCGTTCCGAAGGAATAAAACACCATATCCAACACGTTAGGATATTACATCTTAAACCTCGAAACCAAGATCATCTCACAATTTCCAAATCATACAATTAAAAGGGTATTTAGTTATTTGGCCAAATGAAGAACTGAAACCCAACACATTAGGGCACAATTCCTCGAATTCCCAAACATCAAATATTGTCTTGTTTTTAAAAACTTTTAAATAAGCGATTTTAAAATCGACTCAAAATGCTTTTATTGAATCACTATTCAATAATGAGAAACAAAAATATAATATCGAGCATGGAATAATAATATGTGAATACAACTTTGTACAAATGGATGACAAGAATAATAATATGAACATACAATTCAAAATATACAAAAACAATAATCTCACAATTCCTATTTTGAAAATACCAACCTTATTAATCAAGAAACAACGAAAGCTAAAAAAAATAGCTAATTAAAACGAATTAAAATAAAATATGGCAAGTCTTCACGTGGATGAATAAAATTAAAATAATAATATAAACGACGGGAAACTTGAAGTCAATATGATATAAAAGCAATTTAAGAACTATTAAATAAATGAAAATTTACAAATCAACAACACATGGTAGAGTTTGAAATAGATTAAAAAACAAAGATGAAAATAACTAATACATGAAATAATAATACAGATGAATTTTAAAATAAATATTATATAAAAAGAAATTCAAAGTAAATAATGTACAAAATAATATATGTTAATCTACAAAAATTACATATATGAAATAAAAAACCCAATATAAATGATTTATACATGAAAATAATAATATAAAAGTTTTCGAAATAAACAAAATATATAATAAGATAGGGACTTAAAAGGAAATAAATTATATAAATAAATAAATTTAATAATATACACATACACATAAATAAATTTAAAAGAAAATATATACATAAAATAATATGAAATCAATAATATATACATAAAAATAATTTAATACAAATTATATGTGTATAAAAAGAATATATATAAAAAAATTAATGAAAATAACATATAAAGAGAACTAAATAATATCTAGAACGATTTAAAATATATAATATTTAATATTAATCTAAAAAAATAATGTAACACCCTGAACCCGGCCTAGACGTTATGGCCGGATCTAGCATGTCACATCAAAAGGTTGTTTAAAAGCTACGCGTTCGTTAAAAACTTCGTATCCCTTTTTGTAACTCCAAATTTTGTTGCTTACAAAAAACAAGATTTGCTCAAAGTATATTCTTGCAAAGATGTTACTATTTTCGAAAACTTTGTTTGTTGCAGAAGTCTGAATTAAGTAGTTATTGAATCGTGATATTTGAAAACAATAGTTACTAGTTTAAAAACCCGTGTTTAACCGTTTAACAATTCATAACTAACAGAATTACCAAGTGAAAGTTTAAAAAGAAAATCCCAATGGCCTTATTACATAAAATAATAACTCAATGTGTAATCCCTTATAACGGTCACTATCTGGGCCTGAGCCCGTGCGGTATCGGTCTGGGCCTAAGCCCTATTCGGTAACAAGCTGGGCCAAAGCCCCAAATCAAACAATGCAATGGATATGAACATGTGCCCACCCCAATCCTAACAGCCGTCTAACTCTCCACCCGTACCAACCAATCGCACCATGTAGGGATCATGTCAATCCACCTTGCCAATCCACACCAATATTGCAGTCAAGCTGCTAAACACGGTATATATGCGGCTCTTAAGCCTTCAATAGCGGTATTATAATTGGCACAGAGCCATCAGTAACTGTATTATGTTTGGCACATAGACATCAGCGACAATAATATAATCGGCACACAGCCTTGGGTAAATATGATCGACACAGAGTCCTCGATATCTGTTAGGCACATAGCCACGGGTAAATATGATTGGCATAAAGCCATAATCAAGATGGCACAGAGCCAAGCTCTCCAATAATGCAACCTTGCTGCTAATAACGGTATATGTGGCTGAGCCACTAAAACGGTATGTGGCAATGCCACTAAAACGATACTTCCTCCAATCATCGAACCCAACCCATGCAACATGTCGTGTATGTCATGCTCAATCATTACACATGTATGCAAAACGGCCATGCTTAGTAACAGTTATTTCAACACCTATTAACAGTAAATCAGACACAGGCCCACAGTCAAGTCAGCTAAAACACAGTCATACAATCACAGTCAAATCAGTCAAATCATAGCACAAGTCAATCATTTACCCGCAAGGGCAAATCAGTCATTTTACCCTATAAGGGTATTCTGGTAATCCATGTATGCAGTGCATTTCAAACATAATCAATCATATAATTAACACATACAACACTAGTACTACCACGCGGGTACAATGGTCATTTAATCGGTTAGGGGTAAAACGGTCATTTCACCCTGTAAGGGCATCTCGATAATTTTACCCATCGAGGGTTCAGTAACTTTACCCATAGAGGGTATTTTAGTAATTTCACAAACTAGGGGTATTCTGGTAATTTCACAAATCGGGGTATTTCGATAATTCTGTAAACTAGAGGTATTTTGATAATTTCACAAAGTAGGGGTATTTCGATAATTTTGCAAACCAGGGATATTTCGGTAATTTTAGAAACTAGGGGTATTTCGATAATTTTGTAATCCGAGGGTATTTCAATAATTTTGCAAATTGAGGGTATTTCGGTAATTTTCTAAATCAGGGTATTTCAGTAATTTGTAAACCAAGGGTATTTCAGTAATTTGTAAACCAAGAGTATTCGGTAATTTTAAAAACTGGGGTACTTCGATAATTTCACAAACCGGGGGTACTTCGGTAATTTTTACAAGTTGAGGGTATTTCAGTAATTTTGTCAACCCCCTCAGAAGGTCTACAGTCACCTCGAGCGACTCAAGTATTCTAAACAGAGATGATGATACGAATAGGCCTAGGGTCCATTCTCGGTCCAAATGGGCCCACACGCTCGTGTGGCCCATTTAGCCCAAACTTAGCCACATTTATGAGATTCACTTAGACCAGTTCACTATATACTACACAATCATACAATTTATTCATATGGGCCTACGGGTCCATTGGGCCAATTGGCCCAAGGCAGCCTAGACTCATGAGAACACTCATGAGGGCCTCAACTATCGTGTTGAAGCTCCCACACGTGTGCTCGCACGCTCGTGTGGCTACCATCGCCGTGTGACCGGTATTTCGGCATTTGCCGCTCTACAGCTAGAGTAGGGCGAAATACAAACCTGATAGGAATCTGGAGTTGATCCACGCTCCAACCACTCCTATGCGCAAACGCCAACCCAGGTATGCTTACTCTCCTCATAGATTGCTCTATTTAAAGCCAGCTTCTCACCTTCGCTCTTGCTAGCTTCCCGATGTGGGATCCCTCCTTCAGCAGATTTTAATTCCAACACAAACTCTGGCTGTCCCAACTTAGCAAAATAAATATCCCTTTTTGCTTGCGATGGGATTCGAACTCAGGCTCCCCTGTAACTTAATCCACGCCACTAGCCACTAGGCCACAAGCTCCTCTTGTGTCTCAAATCATGCGCAACTAAATATAAGTCTATGAGCCAAAGTCTAAGTTCAGTTAAAAATAAATCAAAATGAAATACAAGCGCCAAGACTTAAACCTTGGACCCCTTGCTTCCTTGTGTGATGTCACCACCTTGCCTCCTATGTGGCGCCATTTGCCACTAGACCACAACTCCTTTTTGTGTCATTTTTCTGCACATTTTATTCTTAAAGCCTACTTACTAACTCCCAGGGTTTTATTCACCTAAAACCAAAATTTTCCTAAAGCCCAAGTTTGATCCTGGGACTTCATAGAAGCCCCCTAACCTTACAAAATCACTCATCTAATAGGTCTAACTTGCATTAGTGCCGTTCTCTTGTTCTTAAAAATTTTAAACGCTCCCAAGTCCAAGGCCCAATAGGCCCAATTCTACTAGGCCCAAATTTGGGTCGTTACAAATAATTAGAAAAATCAATAGACAAATAATTAAATTAATTAATTAAAGGACTATATTGAAATCAGAACAAAATTAGGGAGCTAAAAAGTAATAAATTAAAAATGAAATTGAAAAAGGTCTAAATTGATAATAAAATAAAGTTGAATGGCCCAATAAAATAAATAAAATAAAGAATCTGTAACAGCGTAAACGTGGGGGACTAATTGGGAAATTATTCCCTGTTCCCTGAACGCGACATTTTGAATTGAAATCGGGGGATTAAAATGAAACCAAAATGAAATTATAGGGCAAATTCAAAATAAAGTAAAGATTGAATTTAAAAAAAATAGAAATGCGAAAGGGCCAGATGCGCAAATTGCCCATTTCACAGAAACACGCGGATCCTCCCAGGGTCGGGTCAGCGTGCGGATCTCTGGCCATGGAACGACGTCATTTTGGCCTTGGAGATGGGCTCCAAAACGGCGTCGTATCAAAAGGGTATTTAAAGATGAAAATGTTAAAAAAAATTAGTTTGAACCAGTTTAAAAAAAAAACAGAAGTGAAAGTCCCTTTGCTCTTTGTTGTGTCCCTTCTTCGACCGCAGAGACCATCGGAGGCCGTTGCCGCTCTGCCGTAGCTTCGCCTCCGGCGACCGCCGTATACGGCGGCCGGACATTCTCAAGGTAAGATTTTTCTCTTTTTTTTATATATTTTATATTACTAGTTTTTAGGAAGAAAAAAAAAAGAAATAGAAAAGAAATCTATATAGGTATATCAACAGAATAGAACCAAAAGAAAAAAAAAATGAAGGAACCTTTTGATCTGTATTCTCTATTTCTGTCAAAAAACTATAACCCCTTACATCGATTTCCTTTGGGCTTTATAAAGCCGACAACTAAAAAAGAAAAAAATCCCCAATTACACTATCACCTTTTTCTTTTCTGTTATTCTCCTCTTTGCTGTTATTGTTTTCCAATTTGTTGCAGGTACAGCTGTAGAAACTGCTCGTAGGAGGTTGGCGTGGATGCACGCGGGGCACGCGTGGGGAAGACTGCGGTGCATGAATAGTCTGGAAGCCTCTAGGGTTTCATCTAGTTTTTGATTTGCTTTGGGTTGGGGTTGGTTAGGTTGTATTGGGCTAGGGCAAGTGGGCCTGTTTATTATTTTTTTGTAATGGATTGATGGACTATTATTTTTTGGACTTTTAATTATTGGGTTTTTATATTTTTATATTTTTTGGTTTTGGTTAATAATTGATTAATGGGCCCAGGCAAATTGGGCCTATTACAATTATAATTATGTTTTAATGCTTTAATATTGCATAAACTATGAATACAAGACTACGGACATGTTCGACAATGATTCGACGGCTATTCGGCAAGTCTGAAATCCAGGTTGAACCTTAGGAATAGATTTGGATACTAGTGACATGTCATTAGAGGATTATTGTGATTATGTGATTTGAGTGCTGGTGTTGTATGTCCTACCGGTGGCTGAGTATACCAACATGTGTTGCGGTTACTTGACAGCTTGTGTGAGCATCACTGTGTAGCTATGTCTTAACCCACAGCTTGTGTGAGCATGTAACAGCCTATTTTTGGGTCAAATCAGAACAGTGGTTTCGAGACCACAAATTTAAAGTCAAAATATTTATTTTATTATTTTAATAAGGTCTACAACATGATAGATTAATTACATGAAAGTTTCGTAAAGAAATTTTACCGTTTAAATGCTTAATTCGGTAAAAAGAACTAAATCGCGTAAAGCGTAAAAATTGAGTTCTTTTAGCTAAAAGAGTTTAAATGCTATAGAATTTAAAGGAGGAAGTCCTTCTGTGTTAATTAGTCCAATTATGAGATAGTGGCTGAAAATGGTTTGGTAATGTGGTAAATTGAATTAATTTTTAAGGTTAAATTTGTAATTTGGTAAATAAGTAAAGTAAAAATAAAATAAACAAAGGTGTCATCTTCTACCCATTATTTTTCCACCAAAAAATGAGAAAAAAAAAACACCATGGATATAGCTTCAAAGGTTCGGCCATCTCAAGGTTTAATTGTAAGTTCATTTTTGACTCGGTTTTTAATAATTTCTACGTTTTTGATATCATTGCAGCTTAATCTAGCTAGCCCGTATCTCCGATTTCAAAACTGTTAAAGTATTTGAATGTTGCCATTGTTGAATGCATGAGTATTTTGTTAGTTGATGATGGAAAATAAATCATTGTTTTTAGATGTACAAGTTTTGTAAAGTGAATTTTGGTAAAAATGTCAATTTTGGATTAAATTGTGAAATATGAAAATTTAGTGGTTGAATTTTAAAATAGGTGGAAAATATGGGCTGATATGAGAATGGGTAATATTCGACCAGCACGAATTTGTATTAAATTGAATGGATTGTGATTTTATTTGATAAGGACTAAATTGCAAAAATGTGAAATAATAGGGGTAAAAATGTAATTTTGCCAAAATGTGAAAATTGTGTTAAATTGAATGAAATGATGATTAAATAAGTAAAATTTGATATTATATAGATTGAGATAAATGAGATTTGGATCTAGAACGGGGGAAAACAAAGTATCAGATTAGTCGACCTAATTCATCGTTACAGCGAACGAGGTAAGTTCGTATGTTTAATAAGCATTAAATTATATATGTATAAATGCTTAATTGATATAATTGTGGTAAATGCTAAATTATTGAATTGAAATGTGAATGCTATTGAGTACGATACTATGAAAATGACCGACAGAGATTCGATACATCGCAAGTCTCGGTTGAACCTTAGGAATAGATAGGATACAAATGTCATGATATTAGGGTTACTGAGATTACGTGTAAGACCATATCTGGGATATGGCATCGATATGAGACTTCGTGTAAGACCATAGTTGGGCTATTAGCATGATACGAGATTACATGTAAGACCATATCTGGGATATGGCATTGGTACGATTCTGTGTGTACGGGATTCCCGAGCGTCCTTTAGTATTCCAAATAGTTCAAGGGGAAATGTTGACGAAACGTGGTTACAGGTGATGGTATGACTCAGTCAAGGTACTTGTGACAGAAATCGACAAGTAAGTGTTTAAAGTGAATTTCATATGACGAGTAAGTGGAAAATTATAAGAATTCATATGGTTCAATTGAATATTTATAAATATGGTGGCTATGGAATTGAATATAGTTTATTTCTATTTTCTTATGCTTATGTAAATGTGAATGAATTTGTAAGAAGTATTCAAACCATATAAGCATTGAAATGAATAAACCTGTGAAATTCTTGGTTAACTATGTGAACGAATACATGACATAAAGGTGGAATTATACAAGTTATATTATAGTATTTATAATGGCTTAAAATGTATTTATTTGATGAGATGAGTTATTATCATACGAGCTTACTAAGCTTTATAGCTTACTTTGTTATCTTTTCTATGTTTATAGTGATTCGGAGGCTCGCTAGGGTTGGAAGTCACCGGAGATCATATCACACTATCCAACTTTGGTACTTATAAGCTTTGTGATATTGGTTATATGGCATGTATAGGTTTTGTGGTTATTCGCTGGGAATAAGTAATTTTGGTGATTGATGCATATGTGCTTGATGTGTATTTATCCATGAGATTTGGCCTGATAATAATGTAAGGTTTGATAAGTATAGGCTATGGTTACTTTGGTTTGCTTGTTGGAAGTGTTTTTGGCTATTTGGAATGGCATGATTAAGTTATGTGGTTTAAAGTATATATATTCCCATGTGATATGGGTTATTTTGGTAAGCTTAATGATGGTTTAAGATATTCAAATGGCCATATGGTATGTGTCGTGTAATAGCTTGAGATGTGCTTGGTTTTGGTTTGGTATTTGAATGCCAAATTGGTTAATAAAGTATGTTGATTTAGTATATGATATATATGTGAATTTTGGCTTATGAATCTTATTGTTTGGTATGTGATTTAGTCAAATAAATGATTGTGATATAAGCTTGCAATAGATTGGTATTGAAATGGTTTATAATGTGATGATTTGAGATTGATTTGGCTGATTAATTGTGTATGAAAATGGTATCATTTGCACCTGTATAGGTGTGTTTCCTTTGGGTGAGAAAGGTGGCTTGTAACTAGCCTATTTTCATCCACACGGTCATAGTACACGATCATGTGTCCCCTAATGTTGTAATTAGAAGCAAGTCAGTATGCTCCACATGGGCTAGACACACGAGCATGTGGTTGGCCGTGTGACCCAAGTCAGTATACCCTACATGTTTGGCACGGCCTAGCATACGGTCTGGACACGGGTGTGTGTGGCCATTTTCGAATGGGAACACATGATTGACACACGGGTGTGTGGTTGGCCGTGTGACCCAAGTCAGTATGTACCCACTGTTTTCACATGTCCGCTGACACAGACGTGTCTAGTGGCCGTGTGAGACACACGGCCTGCCTACACGAGCGTGTGTCCCCTCTTTGAAGCAAAATTTTCTAAGTTTTCCAAATTTGTTCTTAATTATCGGTTTAGTCTCGAACTATTTCTAAAGCATGTTTAAGGCCTCGTAGGCCCTTTTAAGGGATAAAGTGATTGTATTTGAATGAGATATGATTATGAATGTTGAATTATGTTATAAGTTTAGTAATGCCTCTTAACCCTATTTCGGCGACGGTTGCAGGTAAGGTGTTTTACATTTTATTGGTATCAGAGCTATAATTTAGTCGATTTTAGGACTAACGTAGCATATGTGAGTCTAGCTATACATGCCATATAAAACCTGTGATAGTGTGATATCTCCCGACTCTGACGAAAATTGTTTTATTTAGACATATATGCTTTCCAATAGAGCTAATTCTGATAGTGCAGAAAGTGGTACTCCAATATTTGAGTGAAAATGTGTTTATGATGAGTTGAAATTCATAAAGGTATGAATAAAAGTTCATAATATTATGATATTGATAAATGTTATGTTATGTGCATCTATATGTGAGAGTTAAATTTGAGGCTTTACGACCCTCACCCCCTTATCAGTATAGTGTTACAGTGAAATATGTAAGATTTAGATTGAATAAGCTCACAAGTGTGAAATTACAGAGTTCCGTGATTGAAGGATCAATACAGTACTAGAAGAGATATCGAATCATTTTGAAGGCTATTAGGATTATGCAAAGTCACTATTAAAGAAGAAATTGACTTCGATGAAACAAAATATTCAGGTATGATATCTAAAGAATGTATTAACTGGAAGTTCTACTTAATTGATTTCTGTTAGTGAAGCGATAAAGAGGAATCAATATCAAAATTAGAAGTGGAATAATTTTTGAATTGTAAAGATGTTTGAGTACAGCAATATAGTTGAATAACTTATAATGATCTCTTCTGGGTATTCTATGTGATCAATTATTCTCAGAGGTATATGTGGCTATTTATATGAGAACACTAGCTAAATATACTGATAGACGAAAGCATTGTTGGTCTGTTTGGGTTATGATCGGCATTGCTCTATCTTTCCCTGGTATTCTATTGCATTGCGTTGATAGAAAAGTCAACAGTAAAATCCGTATGATGCTAGTATTCTATTTCTACTGGTTATTGTTTTGTTGAATATACATGAAGATTATATTGCTTCTGTCACAGTTGATTTCAGTGCTTATGAGTGATGATTTCTTCTGGAATTTCTCTGGAATATCATTGAGATCTTTATCATTCTATATGGGTTGTAATTTTCATAAATTCTATACAGTACCATACTTTGAGATTTCGCTACCTCGGTTTTATTATGATTCTATGTGATTATCTACAAGAGATATTCTTTTGACAGAGATAAATATATCTATTATGATTATAATTTCTGGTTTGATCATGGGAGTACAGTGGTATTGTCATCAAATTTATAGAGGTTATGCATCTGCATTTATTTCTGTTGAAACCATATTTGATTTTCTTTTGTGTTCAAAATGCATTATTAACAACTGGGATATTATTTATTTATACGGTTGAGATGTCGGTCTTATTATGGCATTATAATTTTTTTTATTTGATGGAGGTAGCTTCAGTATAGTACAACGCTTTGATGATTAATAGTTGAGATAGCTTTATTATATAATCTTTTCTAGATCTTTTGAAAGGGAATTGACATTGGTAAACGCATAGACGATAGAAGATCAAGTTCAAATCTGTATAATAGTTATCAGTTCCAGGTAAATCTAGATATATGTCAATGAGTAAAGGCGAAATGTTATGTCAATTTAAGTTATGTAGTTTTTAAGAAGATCTTTGACTAGTATCCTGAAGAAATTGCGATAAATTGTATGTCTGAGTTATCTTGACAACAAGAAGAAAGGTTTTCTTTGAAAAGTTATTGTTTGACAGCCAAGATCGATTCAATTGTTTAGTGTGACTGGGTTATTTGTTTGAAACGTTAATTGACTTATTTGTGCTTGAGTTTATCCTTGGGTCTGGAAATAAATTTTGTGCGTTCACGGGTAAATAGATGGATAGTCGGAATGAAGAATTCATATTTTAGAAGACATGATGCAGAATTATATCTATCCGAACGGTTCTATTTGAGAAATATTATTGTGAATTGAAGTTGTTTCGATTGTTGAAGTTTTCATTTGTGCGAAGTTCGATTTGGTTTAGTATATGTTAATAAAGTTATAAACAATTGAAAACACTGTTAACTGAAGCATCGGTTTTGGTTCAGCCTAAATCGGGTAAAGAGTTTATGATTTTCAGTCATGCGTCATTGAATGGTTTGGAGTGTGTTTTAGTACAAGAATGTATAGTGATGGCTTATGCTTCCATACAGTTAAAGTTGCATGTAAAGATTTATTCGACGTGCGAATTAGAGATGGTTGACATTGTAATTGCATTGAATAGTTAGCGACATTAATTGTTTGGTGAGTAATGTAACCTATTTGATGACTGCAAGAGTTTAAAATATTTGAAGTTATAGAGAAATCTGAATTTGGGACAGCAAAGATGGCTTGAACTGTCGAAAGATTTTGAGTCAGTAATTAGTTATCATTCTGGACAAACGATTATAGTCATGGATATTTTGAAAAAGAAATCTTCTGTGCTTTACAAGCGATGAATACGCGATTGATCTTATCGGATGATGGATAGATATTAGCTGAGTTAAAAGCTAAATTGATGTTTATTCTGAGATTTTGTGAAGCTTAGAAATGTATCAGTGGATTGCAAGTTAAAAGAGTTCAACGTGAATTGACTTCTGATTTAGAGCTTCAGATTGGAACCCATGATTATTTGTTGTTTTGAGACAGAGTTCGTGTACCGAGAAATCCAGAGATTATACAACAATTGTTATATCTAGCTCACAGTGGTGATTATCTGTTCATTTGGGGAATAGTAAGATGTAAAATAATCTGAGATAGATTAAATGGTGAATGGGTATGAAACGTGATACTTCTGACTTGTATCAAGTACCTTCGAGACTGTTACAGTCTGTGTTATTATCTAAGTGGAGATGAAATAGAATTTCGTTGGATTTTGTAAAAGGAAGATGTTATCTGAACTATCGTTGATTGTTGAAGAAGTCTGTACATTTTATCTCAGTACGTATAATTTCTCTCCTGATAGACTAGTTAAGTTATACATTTCTAAAATTGTCAGTTTTTATAGAGTGCCAGTCTCCATTATTTCGGATAGAGATCCAAGATTTATATTGAAACAGTAGAAAATCTTTGTTTGCTTTGAGAGCGATGAATACTCAGTTAACCTTATCTGATGATGGTTCGATTCTAGCAGAGTTGAAAGCTAAACCGATATTTCTTTAACAAATTTGCAAAGCTCAAAAATATGATAATGAATTGCAAGCCAAAAGAGTGCAATGTGAGTCAACTAGTGATTCTGACTTTCAGATCGGATCCGATGATTGTTTAATGTTCCGAGGTAGAATTTGTGTACCAAAGAATTCCAAGCTCATTCAAAAACTTTTGCACGAAGCACACAATGGTTGTTTATCTGTTCACCCGGGGAGTACCAAAATGTACAATAATTTGAAAAATTGTATTGGTGGTCGGGTATGAAAGAAGACATTTTAGAATTTGTATCAAAATGTTTAATTTGTCAACAAGTCAAAGTCGAACATCAAGTGCCTTCAAGATTACTACAGCCTGTGATGATACCAGAATGGAAATGGGATAGAGTTACGATGGATTTCGTAAAAAGAAAGATGCTATCTGGGTTGTCATAGATCGACTGGCGAAATCAGCACATTTCATTCTGGTACGTGCAAACTAATCACTTGATAAATTAGCTGAATTGTACATTTCATAGATCATTAGATTACACGGGGTGCCAGTTTCTATTATTTCGAATAGAGATCCGAGATTTACATCGCAATTTTGGAAGAAATTACAAGAAGCTCTGGGTATGAGATTGAACTTTAGTACATCATTTCACCCACAAATTGATGGCCAGTCTGAGAGAGTAGTACATATTCTCGAAGATAGGCTTCGTTGTTGTGTGTTAGAATTTGAAGGTAACTGGGTGAGATTTTTACCGTTGGTTAAATTTGCGTATAAAACAACTTTCACTCAAGTATAAAGATGGCACCGTATGAAGCTTTATATGGTCGCAAATGTCGAACTCCATTGTACTAGGCCGAGCTGAGTGAGAAAAAGATTCACGGGGTTCATTTGATTCGAGAGACTGAAGAAAAAGTGAAAGTAATTTGTGACAGTCTGAAAGCAGCTTTGGAAAGATAGAAATCGTACACAGATATGAAATGTAAAGATATTGAATATCAGATCTGTAACACCCTAACCCGTATCCATCGCCATATAGGGTTACGTGGCATTACCGGACAAGACATCACTCAGATTAATTTCATATATTCACATGTCATTTTGATATAATATTAAAACATACAATCAGTATATACATGGTATTTAAATACTTAGTCATTCATCTTTGAAACTTTTGGCTAATATATTACACGTTTTAATTTATCCACATGCATATTAAGTATAAAATTAAGTAAATTTTATACATAGACATTCAACATTTCAAAACAAACTATACATCTTCATTAAACACAAATATATGCGCATAAAATCAAACCAATAAAATCAGTTTGAGTACATATAATTACCAAGATTTCAATCAATTCACTTATTAATTAATATGCATACATACTTATAAATAATGTAACATCCTGAAAATGGGCCTATGCATTTTTGATTTGAGTATACGAAATGGAATGTCTTGTGTGTTATGAATGTATTATGAACATTTTTGGAAACTTGGAAATGATTTAGAAATGTTAAGTTTCAAAAGAGGAAAGTGAACATTTCTGGAAACTTGGAAATGTAAGAAATGTTAAGTTCAAAAGAGGAAAGTGAACATTTCTGGAAACTTGGAAATGTAAGAAATGTTAAGTTTAAAGGAGGCAAACGATCATTTCTGGAAACTTGGAAATGTAAGGAAATGTAAGGAAACGTTTTAGGAAAAGTTAAGTTATGAGGTTAAGAGAGGGAAGTAAAGCAAGGTGGCCTTAAGAAAATTTATGGAGGAAATATGACATGAAATTGGGCTTGTAAAAGTGGCCTGGAAATGCCACTTAAAGGCTTAGCATGTGACGCCACCTACATGTGCAATTGGGCCAGGGTTCGAATCACTTAGGAAGCAGAAGAAAGCTTTTATTTTTGCGGCAACAAGAGGAAGAGATGGACGGCTTGGGGAGTCTTTGGGAGGAGTTTAAGATGAGGTTTTATTCTTATTAAAATTCGGCTAAAAGGGGTGATAAATGTGGATATTATTTCTTTTATTTTGATAGATAAGGAAGAGATAAAAGAGGATTATTATTAGTATTATTTTTATTAGGAGATAAGAGATAAATATTGGATTAAGTTTTGTTGATAATTAAAGTGATAAATCAAGGGATAAAGTTATCAAAATAGAAGAGTGGTGGCCAAGTAAGGGACTCTAGCCTAGTAATTTCGGCTATAAAAGGAAAAGAGAGTCCATTCTGCATTATTTTCTGTTCTTTGGAAGCCTCTACTGAATTCTTTTCACCAAATCTTCTTTTTCTTTTATTTTTGCCAAGCCGAAATACCTTGTGTTCTAGCCGAATCCTCCATCTTTATTCTTCCTTCTCTTTCCTTTCTAATCCCTCCAAAAGCCGAAAGTTGTGAGAGCATCATTTAGCCATAGCCGAATCTCTGAAGGTTGAAGTGAAGGTACAATCGATTTCTCCAAATAAGGGGAATTTCGGGATTTAGGTGGTGTCGATTAGAGAAGGAGTTCTCCAGGGTTTCAACATTCAAGGGTTTTCGACAGCATTAAGGAAGCAAAGATCAATTTCGGGATTTAAGATTTGGAAGGAGGAATAAAGCAAAGATTTCGGGATTTGTTGGTGTCCCAATCGGCAACAAGGAATTGAGATCTAAGGAATTAGATCAAGCTTTTCGGGATTTAAGTGAACTGCTAAGCGAATCAGGTGTGTACCCTACCCTAAGTTTTAATATGTTCATGGCTATGTTTTAAATTAAATGTGTTATTAAGAATGTGAAAATATGGCTAAGTACCATGCTATGGTACAAAGTACTCAGGTACGTTTCCTACTCCCAATAGGATTATGAAATATGTTATAAGTAACATGAGAATAATGATAAGAATGTGAACTTTGGCATGTTAATGCATAATATGATTTGGGCATATGGGTTATTGAAAAGGGGAAGTGAATGTGGTGACCTAAGACCACGAAATCTGAATGCGGTGACCTAAGACCGCGATATCTGAATGTGGTGACTTAAGACCACGAAATCTGAATGTGGTGACCTTAGACCACGAAATCTGAATGTGGTGACCTAAGACCACGAATTTTATAAGGACGATGAGCACGTCGACTGCAGCGACTGCCTTCGATGGAGTGTAGCGGATGGAGGGTCGACTTAGTAGTCCCCACGGTGTACAGGTTGGTACGGGGAAGTGTAGCGGATGGCTAACTAGGTTTGGGTTTGGGTTGCATCATATTATTTAAATGATATATGTATGTGTATGACTTGAAATGCCTGAACTTGTTAAGACTTAGTGTTTGTGTACACATTGAGTCTGTTTGACTCACCCCGTTTGGGGAATATTTTTCTTCCAGGTAATGATCAGTAATGGACCGGGTCGGCAGGAGCTTAAAGGTGGCCATGCACAGCAAGGAAAATTTCATTATTTGGACTTTTATTCTATTTAAGCATTTTAATTTATTTTTGGGGAATTATTTGATGTAATAAGGCCATAGTTGAACTACTTTATTTTTCTTTCTTTTATTTATTATGTTACGAATTTTTAATGGTTATAAGATTAAGTAAATTTGGTTTAAAATAGACTTTAAATATTTTGTCACCTGAAATAAATGGGTTTTCAATATGAAATTGAATTCGTTTTCAACTCAAGCCCAACCCAAAACCATTTTACTTTCAAAACACACAAATTTTTCCTAAGTAACAAAAGAAATTTGAACCGGTTTACATCGAGGAACATACC
Source organism: Gossypium australe (assembly GCA_005393395.2). Classification (NCBI taxonomy): domain Eukaryota; kingdom Viridiplantae; phylum Streptophyta; class Magnoliopsida; order Malvales; family Malvaceae; genus Gossypium; species Gossypium australe. The sequence continues at coordinate 106,354,315 of CM016624.1, forward strand.
AGATCCGGTCAAGGCTCGTGGGCTGGGTTTGCGGTGTTTCAATTTGGTATCAGAGCCCAGTTTTAAACTCTCGGCCTGTGGTCTAAGGCCCAAAATGTTTTCAAATCGAGCCCAAATGAGTTTTATGAAAATATTTTTGGAAGTAAGCAGGTTTTCTGGCACGGCACCTAAGTCTCCGACCCGAAGTCCACCAGGTAAGTACCCCTAACCTTTGTGTGATATCTATTGTGAACTGTAGAAGGGTAGAAATGGAATGGAACGTAGACTAGCATGATAAGTATTTGAACACTAGGACTAGTTTACCCCAACTATTACATAAGACTTAATGCTTAATTAAACAAACCTATGGCTAAGTCGCCGAGTTAGGGTGTGGCAACCATTGTGCGCATGCCTAGGATTGGATCCGGAAGAGGCTGGTATTTAAGCAGTCCTAGTGACTCACCTCCTCTTCGCAGGAATCCTACCTGGTGCGTAGCTTCGGTTCACCTTAACCAAGAGGACTCAGTCACAGGCTAAACCCAATAACTAAAACCCGAAAGGGACTAGCCGTATTTTTATGGAAACCCTAGTTTTAAAATGACTAAATTACCCTTTTGATTTATACAAGCTATCCCATAAAATTTTTCTGAAATATTTCTTGATTTACAAAATTACTAAAATACCCATAGTTTTAAAATTACAAAAATGCCCTTGGTTTATGAAATTTCCAAAATACCCACAGTTCTTATTCAAAAAAAAATTATTACTTTATAACAAGTCCAAAAACCCTAATTTGCAAAATATCAGAACACTTTGATTTTGGAAAATTACGAAATTGCCCCTGACTTACAAAATTACCAAAATGACCCTGAATTTCAAAATTTTTTTTTTGCAACATCACTGATTTGGAAAAAAAATTCTCAAAAAGAACCCTCAAGTTTTGCAAATTTTGGAAATACCCTTGATTTAGTAAGATTTACAAATTTACCCTGGTTTATTACCAAAATACCCCCGAGTTTCAAAATTTACCGAAATACCCCTGTAATTTAAAAATTTTCGAAATACCCCCCAGAATTTCAAAAAAAATTTACCAAAATACCTTTATTGACAAAATCACCAAGGAACCTTATTTTGACAAATTACGAAAATACCCCTGTAGGGCAAATTACGAAAATACCCCTGGGTAGTGGAAAAACAGCAACAATGAAAACTACAACATTTCTCTGAATGAACGAAAGTTCATAATTGATTGATGAATGTATGAATGAAAAGACTGTGTGCATGTATGAATACGAAAGAACCATTCTTAAAATTCTTTTCATAAAACTTCTTCGCTGGTAATCAGTGGAATAAAGGCTAATTCATAAAACTTCTTAATCAGATTAAATCGTGAAGTAGACATGAGTTCTAGGGGACGTGAAATTAAAGATTGTGCCTAGAAAGTATGATGGTTCTATTAAGATCAGAGTGCGCAGCGTAAGCATAGTGCGGTGAGAAGGATTGTACGACTGTTAATAAGTAATTTCGAGGACAAAATTATTTTTAAGGAGGGTAGAACTGTAACATCCTGAAAATGGGCCTATGCATTTTTGATTTGAGTATACGAAATGGCATGTCTTGTGTGTTATGAATGTATTATGAACATTTTTGGAAACTTGGAAATGATTTAGAAATGTTAAGTTTCAAAAGAGGAAAGTGAACATTTCTGGAAACTTGGAAATGTAAGAAATGTTAAGTTCAAAAGAGGAAAGTGAACATTTCTGGAAACTTGGAAATGTAAGAAATGTTAAGTTTAAAGGAGGCAAACGAACATTTTTGGAAACTTGGAAATGTAAGGAAATGTAAGGAAATGTAAGGAAACGTTTTAGGAAAAGTTAAGTTCTGAGGTTAAGAGAGGGAAGTAAAGCAAGGTGGCCTTAAGAAAATTTATGGAGGAAATATGACATGAAATTGGGCTTGTAAAAGTGGCCTGGAAATGCCACTTAAAGGCTTAGCATGTGACGCCACCTACATGTGCAATTGGGCCAGGGTTCGAATCACTTAGGAAGCAGAAGAAAGCTTTTATTTTTGCGGCAACAAGAGGAAGAGATGGACGGCTTGGGGAGTCTTTGGGAGGAGTTTAAGATGAGGTTTTATTCTTATTAAAATTCGGCTAAAAGGGGTGATAAATGTGGATATTATTTCTTTTATTTTGATAGATAAGGAAGAGATAAAAGAGGATTATTATTAGTATTATTTTTATTAGGAGATAAGAGATAAATATTGGATTAAGTTTTGTTGATAATTAAAGTGATAAATCAAGGGATAAAGTTATCAAAATAGAAGAGTGGTGGCCAAGTAAGGGACTCTAGCCTAGTAATTTCGGCTATAAAAGGAAAAGAGAGGCCATTCTGCATTATTTTCTGTTCTTTGGAAGCCTCTGCCGAATTCTCTTCACCAAATCTTCTTTTTCTTTTATTTTTGCCAAGCTGAAATACCTTGTGTTCTAGTCGAATCCTCCATCTTTAATCTTCCTTCTCTTTCCTTTCTAATCCCTCCAAAAGCCGAAAGTTGTGAGAGCATCATTTAGCCATAGCCGAATCTCTGAAGGTCGAAGTGAAGCTACAATCGATTTCTCCAAATAAGGGGAATTTCGGGATTTAGGTGGTGTCGATTAGAGAAGGAGTTCTCCGGGATTTCAACATTCAAGGGTTTTCGACAGCATTAAGGAAGCAAAGATCAATTTCGGGATTTAAGATTTGGAAGGAGGAATAAAGCAAAGATTTTGGGATTTGTTGGTGTCCCAATCGACAACAAGGAATTGAGATCTAAGGCATTAGATCAAGCTTTTCGGGATTTAAGTGAACTGCTAAGCGAATCAGGTGTGTACCCTACCCTAAGTTTTAATATGGTCATGGCTATGTTTTAAATTAAATGTGTTATTAAGAATGTGAAAATATGGCTAAGTACCATGCTATGGTACAAAGTAGTCAGGTACGTTTCCTACTCCCAATAGGATTATGAAATATGTTATAAGTAACATGAGAATAATGATAAGAATGTGAACTTTGGCATGTTAATGCATAATATGATTTGGGCATATGGGTTATTGAAAAGGGGAAGTGAATGTGGTGACCTAAGACCATGAAATCTGAATGCGGTGACCTAAGACCGCGATATCTGAATGTGGTGACCTAAGACCACGAAATCTGAATGTGGTGACCTAAGACCACGAAATCTGAATGTGGTGACCTAAGACCATGAATTTTATAAGGGCGATGAGCACGTCGACTGCAGCGACTGCCTTCGATGGAGTGTAGCGGATGGAGGGTCGACTTAGTAGTCCCCACAGTGTACAGGTTGGTACGGGGAAGTGTAGCGGATGGCTAACTAGGTTTGGGTTTGGGTTGCATCATATTATTTAAATGATATATGTATGTGTATGACTTGAAATGCCTGAACTTGTTAAGACTTAGTGTTTGTGTACACATTGAATCTGTTTGACTCACCCCGTTTGGGGAATATTTTTCTTCCAGGTAATGATCAGTAATGGACCGGGTCGGCAGGAGCTTAAAGGTGGCCATGCACAGCAAGGAAAATTTCATTATTTGGACTTTTATTCTATTTAAGCATTTTAATTTATTTTTGGGAATTATTTGATGTAATAAGGCCATAGTTGAACTACTTTATTTTTCTTTCTTTTATTTATTATGTTACGAATTTTTAATGGTTATAAGATTAAGTAAATTTGGTTTAAAATAGACTTTAAATATTTTGTCACCTGAAATAAATGGGTTTTTAATATAAAATCGAATTTGTTTTCAACTCAAGCCCAACCCAAAACCATTTTACTTTCAAAACACACAAATTTTTCCTAAGTAACAAAAGAAATTTGAACCGGTTTACATCGAGGAACATACCAGATCCGGTCAAGGCTCGTGGGCCGGGTTTGGGGTGTTTCAAATTCTCATTATATCACCTACACCTATTTGGTTAACCTTTTAATAAATATAAAACATAACATCAAACTTTTATTACCCAATTAACTAGCATAGACGAACTAGTATATACATCCTTTGTTAACTTGGCCCACAATTTCAAAACAATTATAAAATCAAAACATACATAAATTAACACAAAACTATGCGCATAAGACCTTGATATTTTAAGTACAAATAACAAATAAGAGTACACACAATACACATGCTAATTTAATATGCTTAGATTCATGCCAAAATTTCATTCACATAACCAAGTTAAATTGTTTCATATTCGAACAATCTATATAACATGCAACGTATATTACGTCAATAGACAATGTTCAAACCAACTCATGTTATAAATTAGGCATCTCAAATAATAATTCATTTACTATGCATAACCTAAATATATTCATCAACCTTATATATCAAATTTATCAAATAAACCATCATGAGCTTTACTTAATCTTACTTAAACCTTAAGCATATTTCAAACACATTTTACACTTATAACCTACATATTACTCAACTAATATATCAAACCACAATTACGATTCATGCCAAGCACATCACACATATATAATTCATAACCAAAATCACTTAAAACCAAACATTTAATCAAGAACTGATGTCTCTTTAACGAACTATGATCACAATAAAGGCAAGTGCACCTATCGTTCAATAGTATAGTTATGGTAAGACCGATAATATCGTATCCACAAGGGCAAAGAGTACTAGTAATTACTATCTTTCTATTTTTTAGCCTAATAATTGGAGTGATTTCTTTTTAAACTAAACTAATTAAAAGCACGACAAAGAATGAATTTAGGAAAATACTTTTAGACAACTTATATGATAAAGGAAATACCCAAGGAATAATCCACCTAGACTTCACTTATTACTTTTAATTCATATGATTTATTCACTTGACTTAATCTGTAGAAATCCCTGATTTATGTTAATATCTCTTTCGAGACTAAAAAAACTGACTCTAGGTTGATTAATTGTGTAACACCCCAAACCCGGCCCACGAGCCTTGACCGGATCTGGTATGTCTGTAACATCCTGAAATTGGGCCTAGGAGAATTGAGCCCAATGGGCCTTAGGCGTAGTAGCGTTTAAATTTTTAGAGAATAAGAGATCGGCTTAAATGCAAGTTAGACCTATTGGATAAGTGATTTTGGAAGGTTAGAGGGCTTCTATGAAGTCCCGGGATCAAATATTGGCTTTGGGGAAATTTTGGTTTTAGGTGAAAAAAAACCCTGGAAGTGGGCAGGTAGGCCTTAAGAATAAAATATGGAGAAAATAACACAAGAGGAGTGTGTGGTGTAGTGGCAAAGTGACGCCACTTAGGGGACAAGGGAGTGATGCCACAAGGGAAGGAAGGAGGTCCAAGGTTCAAGTCTTGGCTTTTGCATTTTGGTTTCTTTTTGCTTGGACCTTAGAATTTGGCCCATAGTTTATATTTAGTTGCGCATGGTTTAAGACACAAGAGGAGCTTGGGGCCAAGTGGTTAGCGGCGTGGATTATGTTGCAAGGGAGCCTGGGTTCGAATCTCATGAGAAGTAAGGGAGTATTTATTTTGCGGATTGGACGGCAAGAGTTTCAGTTGAATTTAAACTCTACTGAGGAAGGGATCCCACATCGGAAAGACACAAAGAATGAAGGTGAAGAGCTAGCTATATAAGGAGCATCCTGGGAGGAGAGTAAACACATCTTGGAGGGCGTTTGGGCACAAGAGTGGTCGGAGCGCGGATTAGCCCAAGAGTCCTATCAGGTGTGTAACTCTCTCTACTCTAGTTGTAGAACGGCAAAATGCCGAAATGCCGGTTACACGGCATTAGTAGCCATACAAGCGTGCGAGCGCATGTGTGGGGCTTCGACGTGATAGTTGAGGCCATCAGTAGTATTCTCGTGGGTTGGGGCTGCTTGGGCCTCGATGGGCCGAAGTGGGCCCAATGGGCCCGTGGGCCCATACGAATAAATTGCATGATTGGTTAGTATATGTTGAACTAGACTAGGTGGAACTTTTATACGTGGCTAGATTCGTGTTAGGTGGGCCACACGAGTGTGTTGGCCCGGATGGGCCGAAATCGGGTTTTAGGCCCAATTGTTCGGTACGACCGAAAATGGTAGCTGAGTCGCTAGTGGTGACATTAGGCCTTCGAAAAGGCCATTTTAGTTGTGAATTTACGAAAATACCCTTAGTAGGTAAAATTACGATTATACCCTTAGAGGTTGATTAGCATGATTATGTTGTTTAGTTTTGGCCGATTTTAGGGGAAGGCTTGATCTCGCATATCTCGGGTTGTGGCTAGTGCTCAAAAATTGTTAAGGAAGGGGGGATCTAGTGCGTTAGATCTTGATCTACGGGATTTGATAGTCGCATTAGTAACCAGGTGTGTACACACACACACTCTTCTAGTAATTTATGTGCTTATTATATTGTGTGCACATTTACACACTTATCTGTTATTGTATCTATATATATGATGTGTGTGTTTGGATCCATGGAAGGTGGATTGAATATCATTATGGTATGAGGTAAAGGGTCAGGTAAGTCCCTGTTGTGATGCTTTTGGTAAGCATGCTGTATCTGCTATGAGTTGTCATGTTGATGCTTTTGGTAAGCATAGTATATCCAATATGTGTGCTATAATACTTGATTGTGGATAAACAATATGTATGTTGCTAAATAAGCATGATGTATATTTCTGTTAAAATGCATATTAGTGGTTGATGTGGGTTGTACGAGTGGAGGGGGCAGTGATATTTTGTGCTGACGAGCACCAGTGTTTTGGTAACACAACTTTGTGACTTTGGGTCACCAGAGGTTTGGCACCTCCAGAGGTTTGGCACCTCAGCGTCTCGTCCCCGTGGTTTCGTACCACAGTGGGTTGGCCCCACAAGGCGGTATTGAGGGATTGACGCCAGTGATTTGGTATCACACGATGGGTTGGCCCCATCAATTGATTTGTGACTTCGGTCACCAGTGTTTTGGTAACACACTTTGTGTCTTTGGGACACCAGTGGTTTGGCACCACATTGACGGATATCGTGTCTTCGGACACCAGAGGTTTGGCACCTCCAGTGATTTGGCATCACATCTGTGACTATACGTCACCAGTGGTTTGGCACCACCAGTGGTTTGGTACCACACGGGGTAGAGAAAGGTGTTGTGGATGGCTAGGTTGGGTGCATATTAATTGGATGCATGATGATCATGGTTATGTTTGTATATGATATTTTGCTAATCCGGGAAAAAGGGTTGCACACTGAGTCTTGGTGACTCACCTTTTTCCTTTAACCATTTCAGGTAGTGCATAAAGCTGGACCGGGATCGGAGAGGACAAAGTGGCCCATGCCGAGGATGATGTTTAATTATTTCATGCTTGATTTTGACATAAGTACTTTATTTGAATTGTTGGGTTGTAATAAAGGCCATTTTATGTTTTTGGTATTACTTTAACTATGGTTATTTAATTTAAGTTGCTAGGTGGAAATGATTTATGGGTTGCATCCTATTTATTCAAACCGGTTTTCATATACTAAAGCTTTAAAAATGCATAAGTTTTAATAATAAAGTTTTACTCAAAAGCTTCAATGGATAAGTTTTCCAAAATTCAACAAACTACAATGTTTTATCTTAAATTAGAAAGATTTTCAACCGTCTTTTCCCAGTGACATAACCAGATTCGGTCGTAGTGAATGGGCCGGGTTTGGGGATGTTACAATGTCACGGAGTAAAAACATTTTGAAAGATTCGGGTTAACATTGGAAATCAGAAAATATTGTTGAATTTGTAAAACGGTGTTTGCTAAAACTAAGATAGGTTGGTTTGATAAATACGATTGAGTTGAAAACTTTTCCTTTTTCCTTTGAAACCATTTGATCATTTATGTTTTTAGAAATGTCGGGGTTATTGATAACTTGGTAAAATTGGCTACCCGATGGTAACGTCTTTGAAAACGCGTACGAGTACTAATTTTAAAAACGTTGCCTTTACCGATTTGCTTAACAGTTCATAAGTTCGTTAGAAATAAGGTAAAAACTACTACTTAATCATACGAATAATAATAATAATAATAAGCAGCCATATTACAACCCAATCGAATTCAGCAAATAGTAAACTTTAATGGTAGGAAATAAAACTTCAAAACCGAGGAACAAGCATGGCCACCTTGAGTCCTCTCCGGCTCCGTCTCCGCGATCTACTCACCTGAAAAAGATAGGGAAAGGGGTGAGTCACCAAGACTCAGTGCATAGTTAATACACATGTCCCCACATACGGGCTTGGCCCATATCCACACAGTTCATACACATGAATATGCAATTATGAAGCCCAACCTAGCCATCCATACTCCTTTTTCTACCCCGTGTGGTACCAAACCACTGGTGGTGCCAAACCACTGGTGACTTAAAGTCACGGTATCCGTCAATACTTGTGGTGCCAAACCACTGGTGGTGCCAAACCACTGGTGACCCGAAGTCACAAATCAAATGATGGGGCCAACCCATCGTGTGATACCAAATCACTGGCATCGATCCCGAATCTCAAATGTGGGGCCAACCCACGGTGGTATTAATCCACAGGGACGAGACGCTATGAGGTGCCAAACCTCTGGAGGTGCCAAACCTCTGGTAACCGTAGTCACGAAATGTGGTACCAAACCACTGGTGTCTGTCGACACGATTATTACTTCCTCTCATCAATCCCACCATCATCATGCTCACATAACAAGTATCATGATCCCATATATCATGCATTTGTATATAGCATAGTATTTAACAGCATATGATGGCATACACAACATATATCATAGATCGAGTAATAAGGGACTTACCCAAAAACCAAGCTTATGCCCACAAGGCAAAATTACTACATGAGAGGTTATAAATATCATCATAATAACAATTTATACTAATAAAGTGTGTAAGAGCTTACACACCTGATTAAACGATCACCCACCTTGGGTATCCAACATCTTAGCCCTTATTTCGGCTAACATGCACAACATATATATTTACATATAACATATATAAACAAGCAAGAGAATAGTGCGATAACTACGCACCTGATCACAAACAGCGTTATGCCCTCAAATCTGAAGCTATCCCTAAGCGATACTACGGCTATCTGCCTACGCTGTTGTTCAGTCGCTGGCCCACACCCCGGTGGCCAATCTCGCACCGCCGAGACAGATCGCTTCTTAAACTTCGGAATAGGGACCTTCCCTTTTCCTTTTTGACTGGTATTTGCCTCTATTAATGATATCTTAATCAGATAAACCGGTTAAACCTCTGAGTCATTTACCTTGAGCACTTCAATTCCCGAAAGAGTCATTTGTGCCTCTTAACACTAGCTACACACAACAGAGCACATCATTATAGTCTTATACATATTCGGCCACCCCCAGAACCAGGGTCAACATTTGGTTATCATCACAACCCAAAATATAGCCTTTAACCGAAAATAATACTTCCTTACCTTGCTGTATCCAATCCCGAGAGAACCCTTACTTCTTTAAGGCTATCTTCTTTGACTACGCAAGAACGAAACATAAAATCAAGGCCTTAATAAGGTTTGGCCAAATCCCAAATACCAAGGCCAAATACTGATTTCATCATGCTAAAGAATAAGAGCTCAACCGATCACTTAAAGAAATACTTACCAAAACAATCGAAGAGATCACAAATACGTAGTTGATAGCACCTTCAAAACCAAGATATGGCTATGGTTCCTCAATTGTAGAAGAAATATTCTGCAATAACAACTTTAAGAGAGGCTTGATTTAATCGAAGTAAAAGGAAGGAGAAGATGTGATAGAAGAAGAAAAATAATGCATAAAAGGGGTCTAACTTTCGGCTTTTGTCAAATGAAAACTAAAGTGCAAATTTGGCAAAACACAAGGATGAAGAAGAAAGGTTTTGAAAGAGGACATTTAGCTTATACTTGCACCATACTTAAACCGAAAATACAAGCCTTCTGAGTCTTCCAAAATCGGCCAAACAAAATGGCAAGAAAAGGAGACATTTCAGCCATGCTCCTCTTTCAAAACCAAAGCCGATCAGGTTCCTTCTCTTTCCTTTTTCTTTCGGCCAACAAACAAGGAATAGCAGAGAAATTCCAAGCATGAAATTCGGCCAGGCTTTTTGCATCACAAGACCAAGGCCGGCCAAAGGAATCCCCTAAGCATGCTCTTTCTTTTGCAAATTTTCTAACATAAATTTCCAACATCATAATGTTTAATCCTTCACCCATACTACACCATTTCCTATACCTATTCTTTAATAAACAAAATATTAATGCTCGTCCTTCCCAACGGCCATACATTTCTTTTTACCAAAACCAAGGCCGACCATCTTCATTTGAATTGAACAAAATTTCATTTACAACATTCTCACCACTTATTCATCTTTCCATACCTTAAAATAAAAAAAAAACAATAAATAAAAGATTGAAGCTCCATTCGGCCCTGCTTTGCAACACCCAAGCCGCACATGCTTCCTTCCCCCAAAGCCAAGACCCAACCTTGCATATTAATAATAAGATTATAGAATAAAATGATAATATATATATTATCCCGTCATTCCAAGCAATTATAAAATAATACAAATAAATGGTTCATTCCCATGCTCCTGCAGCTAAATAATAAAAACAATAAATAAAAGTTTGAAGCCCCATGCTTCCAAAACAAAATAAAAAAAAGGAAGAAGCAACCCTTTGCTTCATGCGTGCACGCTGCATGCATTTAATGCCCATGCAGCCACTTATTCTCACGCCTGAAAAAGCCAAAACAAAACAAAACCCCAGGTGCAGCCCCCAGGTCTCGATCCCGAGACCTGGAGAGAATCCTCCCAACTTCCTGCCATCCTGCTACTGAGATTTTCATGTCAATATCGCATCGCATTTTCTTTTAAAACTATACTTCGCTGGCTTCCTCACTTTAATGCTAGGAGCCAAAAATAAAAGCATCCGCGCCCCCAAAGGGGACTCGAACGCCCGACCTCGAAGCCGCAATCCCCCTTTGCGCTCTTAGCCACTCTACCACCTGGAATTTCGTGTCCGTTTATGCTCACTCAATTCTTTTAAAACCTCCTTCAAAGCAGCGGCATTTTCCAAAAACAAAACACTTATGCCGCGCCCAGCGTTGCTCGATCCCCTGACCTGCTTAGCGCCAAACCCAACCCTTAAGTGGCACACTAAAACCACTTTACCAGGGCATTTTATATGCCACACCTTTACAAAATTTATTCTTAAGGCCTCCATCACCCAATTTCCACTTTTAACCCAAAATTTTCAAAATTTCCAAAATATTCCCTTTTTATCCTCGAGCTTTAGGAACTCCAAAAACACATCAAAACCACTCTTGAGGCCCACTAACACTTGAGTTATTCTCCAAACTCGCAACCCCTATTTTAGGATGTTACAAATTGAAATCTCCTTCTAATTAAAACCTGAAACACCCCAAACCCGGCCCACGAGCCTTGACCAGATCTGGTATGTTTCTCGAAGTAAACTGGTTCAAAATTCTTTTATTACTTAGGAAAAAAAACTTGTGCGTTTAGAAAGAAAGTTTGTTTGGGTTGGGCTTGAGTTGAAAATGTATTAATAATATATTAAATCTCTTTTCTTTTATTTTTAATTAAGGTGACAAAACTCTTGGAGTTTATTCTTAAAATAAATTTGTTTGATCCATAAATAATAATTTGTAAACATAATAAATAAAAGTAAAAAGAAATAAAGAAATTCAACTATGGCCTTATGGCCTTATTACATCAAATAATTCCCAAAATAAACTTAAAATACTTAAAATAAAATAAACGTCCAAATCGTAAATTTCTTGCTGTGCATGGCCATCCCTAAGCTTCTGCCGAGCCCGGTCCATTACTGTTCGTCACCTGAAAATAGTCCCACAATGGGGTGAGTCAACAGACTCAATGTGTACACAACACTAAGTCCAAATAAATTTAGGCATAACATACATATCATATTCACATAATAATTTACGATAATGATGCAACCCAAAACCCAAACCTAGTTAACCATCCGCTACACTTCCCCCGTACCAACCTGCACACCGTGGGGACTAATAAGTCAACCCTCCATCCGCTACACTCCATCGAAGGCAGTCGCTGCAGTCGACGTGCTCATCGCCCTTATAAAATTCGTGGTCTTAGGTCACCACATTCAGATATCGTGGTCTTAGGTCACCACATTCAAATATCGTGGTCTTAGGTCACCACATTCAGATATCGTGGTCTTAGGTCACCACATTCAGATATCGTGGTCTTAGGTCACCACATTCACTTCCCCTTTCATATAACCCGAATGCCCCATATCATTCATATCATGCATCTTACATAATTTCACATTCTTATCACTTTTCACATGTTACATATATAACATAATTTCATATTCCTAGTAGGAGTAGGAAACGTACCTGAGTACTTTTGTACCATTACATGGTACCTTAGCCATATTCTTACACATTCTTATTGTCACATACATATTAATTATTGCCATAAATATATCAAGAAATAGTGTGAGGTACACACCTGATTCGCTTAAGGTTTCCAATCCAAATCCCGAAAAGCTTGATCTAATGCCTTAGATCTTAGATCTCTACATTTAATCAATCATTTAATACTTAGTAAAGAGCCATGCGGCCATAAATCCAAATCCTAGTAGGATTAGTACACTAAAACTTACCTTGTTGCCGATTGACTTAAGAATCAAGTCCCGAAACTTTGTTGTATTCCTTCTTGTATTCGACCAAACATTAAATCACATCCCAGGTTAGTTTCGGCTTCTTAAACAATTATGAAATCGATCTAGATATCAAAATAAGCCTTGGCCGAATGCTATAGACACTTACCTTGTGGATTTTAAATCCCGAAACTCACCGAATAACTAGGGAACACGCGGCCTATGGTGTACCGTCGGGAAAAGAACTTCTCCTTCCCTGTAGTCGACACTTAGTAAATCCCGAAAGTATCCCTTGCCTTAGATGTCTATCGAAATCCCTATAACTTCATGTTAGATCAATTTCTAACATTTATTCACAACAAATAACCCTTAGCCGAATGTTAAATATGACTTACCTTAGATTCTTAAATCCCGAAATAGTTGACTTGTCTTATTAAGTTGTCGACAATGGCAGAAATCCCGAAGAGCCTTCTTTCCAAGTTTCGACTAACACAATAATGGGGTTAGATTTCCTAGTTTCGGCTTTTGGAATATTGAGAGGAGAAAAATGAAGAAGAAAAGAATAGTTGCTTAAGAGAATTCGGCAATGGTGAAATAAGGAGAAGGGAAATTCGGCAAGGCTTAGGAGAATTGAAGAGAAAAGAAAAGGGGTTGCAGAGAAAATTCTGTAGAGGTTATCAAGGAAGAGAAAATAATGCTGAATGTCATCTCTTTTCCTTTTATAGCCGAATTTACTAGGCTAGAGTCCCTTACTTGGCCACCACTCTTCTATTTTGATAACTTTATCCCTTGATTTATCACTTTAATTATCAACAAAACTTAATCCAATATTTATCTCTTATCTCCTAATAAAAATAATACTAATAATAATCCTCTTTTATCTCTTCCTTATCTATCAAAATAAAAGAAATAATATCCACATTTATCACCCCATTTAGCCGAATTTTAATAAGAATAAAACCTCATCTTAAACTCCTCCCAAAGACTCCCCAAGCTGTCCATCTCTTCCTCTTGTTGCCTCAAAAATAAAAGCTTTCTTCTACTTCCTAAGTGATTCGAACCCTGGCCCAATTGCACATGTAGGTGGCGTCACATGCTAAGCCTTTAAGTGGCATTTCCAGGCCACTTTTACAAGCCCAATTTCATGTCATATTTCCTCTATAAATTTTCTTAAGGCCACCTTGCCTTAATTTCCTCTTTTAACCTCAGAACTTAACTTTTCCTAAAACGTTTCCTTACATTTCCTTACATTTCCTTACATTTCCAAGTTTCCAGAAATGTTCGTTTGCCTCCTTTAAACTTAACATTTCTTACATTTCCAAGTTTCCAGAAATGTTCACTTTCCTCTTTTGAAACTTATCATTTCTAAATCATTTCCTTACATTTCCAGAACATTTCCCTACATTTCTAGGACAAGACATTTCCTTACATCTTAGGTTTCCTAGAACTCCTCAGAACACATCCAACACACCCACTGAGCCCACTATCTCATGGATTACGCACGAACGCATAACCCCTAATCTAGGATGTTACAAAACCCCTATTGTCGCATTAACTCGATCTATGAATTCCCCTATTAGATTTGACTCTAATCTGACAGATTTTCGTCCCCCTATTTTTGGGATTGGAATCAACTCCGCTTAATTGTGTTGATCTACTCTTAAACATGGATTTTTGCTCCTCTAAATAAGCACATTCGACTTGAATCAATAACCTGAATTATCAAAATAAGAATAAGAACTCACAATTAAGAATAAGAACAAGTATTTATCTTATAAATTAAATAGTAATAAGATCTGTCTTAGGTTTCATCCCCTCAAGTATTTGATGGATTTAGTTCATAATGATAAAAGGTAACATCTTAAAATAAGGAAAACAACAAAACATAAGAAAACCCAAATACTTCTAAAGAACTTGATGGGAAATCTTCAATCTCGATGAAGATCCTTCTTCTGAGCTACTCCTGATGGCTGTCTTCGAGTATTTTATGCCTTCTACTCGGCATCCTCTTTTAGGTTGCCCCCTAAGGTGTTTATATAGACTTTGGAATGCCTTTATTGGCCCACAAGTAGCTTTTTTCGAATAGGATTAAACCTGGGTTCGGCAGGGACACGCCCGTGTGACACGCCCGTGCGTGATGGCTTGGGCCGTGCTCAATTCTGCTCGTCACACACGGCCCTGGGGTCTGCCCGTGTACGTTGGTCCAGGCCGTGTTGATTTCCGAGGTAGGCCCATTTTGTCCCTTTTTGGCCCGTTTCTCGTTCTTTTCTACTCCCTAAGCTCTCTTGAGTGTAAAACATGAAACTAAAGGATTAAGTGCATCGAATTCATCAAATCTAATGAAAATTCATCCATAAATAAGCCAAGCATAGGGTAAAAATATGTATAAATTATGGTTTATCAAATATCCCCACACTTAAGCATTTGGTTGTCCTCAAGCAAAATCCTCAACTCACAATTAAAATTAACTTTCTTATTTCATAATTCTCATCAATAATGTTTCATCATAATTCATAGATAATTCATACATTGATAATTTAAGTAAAAGAGTCCTAAAGATTCAAACAATCTAAGTCACAAAGTTTTATAGCATGAAAATATAGGTGTTTCCCCTTACTTAAATAATCACCTTTAATTCGAAATCGGCAAGAATTGACATCCTCACTAAAGATTCACTCAAATCACTCAAAGTGTTTTAAGGTTCAAATTAAGCACTCAAAAGTCAGACATGAAAAGTTGATCCCATAGGCTTTCATGAAAATCAAATTTCCACCACTATAAAATGAGATGATACACAAATTAGAAGGTCTTTAAAAAGGTTGTAATAGGGCTTGGGTTAAAGGTGTGGATAAAGGCTAAATTAGAGGGTTAGAATTGAGATTGAATTGACAATTTACCTAACTAGAATCAATGAACTAATAATTAATAATTACATCAATTGAACTTATCACTAATAACACGAGCTTCTTCTCAGAATATGAAATTAACCATTTAAGTTTAATATAATAGAACTAAGTAATAGTAATTTTGTTTAAGAACAAGTACAAGTATTTACAATAAAAAAGAAAGAACTTAACAACTAAAATAGAGAACATAGTTAGGTAGCTGCTCAAATCAAATCTCAACAAGAAGGAGCTAACAAAATAAGAAAAATTCTCAATGAATCAATAAAAATAGGTCTTGGGTTAATATTAAGGATAAATCAAGAAACGATTTATTAGGATCAAAGGGGTTTACTAGGGGTTAATTATGAAGGTAGGATTTTTATGGAGTAAGTGGGTTAAATCCTAGGTGGCTTTATCATCTCAGTATATCAAATCAAAAGAATGTTCTCGACATGCATAATCGAAGCAAGTTCTAGAATAACAAATCAATGTTGACACACTTATAATCAATAAAGTGAGCAAGAAAAATATATGCTCTGAAAGGCTCAAAGACTCAAAAATTTATGGTTTTTGATGTCAACCTTACAAATTTCAAACTTCAAAGTAATATTTAAATTTAGGGAAACAACCTAATAATTTTTTTAATTCTAAAAATAGACTTATCATGCTTGATTCTCTAATGTCTTAAAGTTTAAGCCATCAATGCACAATTATCTATGACTTAATCCAAAACATATCAATAAAAATAATAAGTTAATAGAAATTTCATTCTAATAGTAATATGAGAAAATTACTTAAGAACAATACATAATTTAGGGAATTTCTAATAATACTATAATTGACCTCCCCACACTTAAGATGTACATTGTCCTTAATGTACAAAGATAGATAATATAATATAGTAACAAAATCATAAGATAGGGAGAGAAGTGAAACTTCCTGAATTTTGGATGGAGTCAATGAAAAGAAACCTGATAATTCTGGGCAGAAGTGAAGGCAGGGGAGGATACTGTGATGGTGTAGTCGTTTCTTAATAGCACCTTGAACCTTTTGAAATTGTCTTGTCGAGTCGATGAAGCAGCCAACATGAACTTATGGTACCTTAAGCTAAATCTAAATGGTATGAAGAATAAGAACAACATAATAAAGAAAATGAAAATAAATAATGGAAAATAGATATGAATTCAAAAATAAAGGGTAAAAATAGTGACCAACGGTGGCAAGGATGGTGGTTGGTGTGGTGGCGGTGTAAAGAAGGAATAAGGGAAAGGGGGAAAAGAAAAAGAAGGAAGAAAGACAACAGGAAAAGAAAAGGGAAAATGGGGTTTTCGGGCTGGGGAGGAAAGGAGAAAATAGAGTGAGGAGGCGGCAGCCAGAAAAGGGGTGCGGTGGCTAGGGTTTGCGGGGGGAGAAGGTTTGGGGAAGAAAGTGAATGGGAGAAGGGGGGTTTAAGTAGAGTTTGGGGCCCATGGTCACGGCCCACGCCCGTGTGCCCTGGGCGTGTTAGGTCACACGGCGGTATCGCATGGCCGTGTGATGCTTTGTTCGCTTCTCCCACGCCTGTGTAAGGGTTTCCAAGCCCATGTTGCTTAATCAGTGTCGGCCACGACCTACAAACACGGGCGTGTTGCATGCCCATGTAGATTTCTCAATTTCGACCACGGCTTAGGGACACGGGCGTGTCGCACACCCGTGTTACTTTCTCAGTGTCAACTACGGCCGTATCTCACGGTCGTGGCATTTAGTCGAATCCCATGTTTTAGGGAAAATTTCCGTCCTATTTCTGCACGATCTTCGCCATGCCCATGTACCTACCCGTGGTTGCCACACGGCCACGACCACGCCTGTGTGCTAGACCATGTGGGTAGGGAATCTTGCACCTATTAATTTGGTTAGTTCTTAGTTAGATGCTAAAAATAAAAAATATAGATGTTATTGAGGTTAGTGCTCAGGTTGCCTCCCGAGAAGCGCTCATTTAAAGTCTTTAGCTAGACTTACTTTTGATTCGAATAATCACGGTGGTTTGAGGAGTTGATACTCCTCTCTCTTGCTATCGGTTCTATTATCAATATACAGTTTGAGTCGATTAGCGTTTACCTTGAAAGTGCCGAACTTAGGATTAGTTACCTCGACTGTTCTGTATGGGAAGGCATTGAGTACCGTGAAAGGGATTTCTTCGTTTGTATTAAGGTCTGAAGTGGCGATTCGAGGGTCTGTATTATCCAACAATACTAGATCCCTGATCTTAAATTGGTTTGTCCCATCCCGAAGCTTGTCATGGAGTCGCTTTGGTTCATCGTGTTTTCTTGGTTTCTCATTGGATGTGTCTTCCACTCGTTTACTTCATCGATCTGAAACATTCGCTCCCCAGGAGTTATTTCATTGGTGGCATGAGAACTATGATGTGGCTTAATTGAGTATTTTCCAGGTGCTTCATGAAAAGAGGGTTGAACCGAATGGTTATTAATAGAATTTATGTACTCACCTTTATTACTCGATGTTCTAACCGAGTCATGAGCCTGAAGAGTGATTATTTTGTCACCTACACGAATTGTGAGCTCACCTGTACCAACATCAATTCTAGTTTAGCAGTTGCTAAAAAGGGTTGTCCTAAAATTAAAGGAACGTTACTATCCTCATCCATGTCTAAAACAACAAAGTCTACTGGGAATATGAATTTGTCAATTTTCACTAGTACATCCTCAATTATACCCCTAGGAACTCTAATGGTTTTGTCAGCCAATTGAATGCTCATCCTAGTTTGTTTGGGTTTCCCAAGACCTAGCTGTTTAAACATTTTATAAGGCATAACATTGAACTTGCCCCTAGATCAGCTAAAGCATTATTAATAGATAAACCACCAATTAAGCAAGGAATTGTAAAACTCCCTGGATCTTTTAACTTTTGAGGTAGTTTATTTTGTAAAATTGCTGAGCACACTGCATTTAGCTCTACATGCGACACATCGTCTAACTTCCGTTTGTTTGCCAAAAGCTCTTTTAAAAATTTTGTTGAATTGGGCATCTGCGAAGGAGCTTCAATAAACATTAAGTTAATATGTAATTTGTTTAGAAGTTTAAGACATTTACCGAATTGTTCATCTGTGTGGTCTTTCTTCATCACATTGGGGTATGGCACACGAGGTTTATACTTTGTACTTACCAATTTTGGTGTATCATGGCTTACCTCAACCTTACCTTTATCTACCATGTTCTCTTGCCTTGGGTTTGGTTTGTCTAACCCTTCACTATCTTAAGTAGTGATGGCATGAAGTTGCTCCTTTGGGTTAGTTTCAGTGTTGCTTGGCAAGCTACCTTGTGGTCATTCAGAGATCAGCTTAGCAAGTTGTCCTATTTGGTTCTTGAGCCCTTGTATCGATGCTTGCTGATTTTTGAGTGTTGTTTCGGTGTTTTTGAAATGGGTTTCTGACACCGCGATGCATTTTGTTAGCATTTTCTTAAGGTTAGGCTTCTTCTCTTGTGGGTAGGGTTGCTGTTGAAAACCTGGAGGGGGTTGTTCTCTCTGATTTCTTTGACCACCCCATGAGAAGTTTGGGTGGTTCCTCCAACCTGGATTGTAAGTGTTACTATAGGGATTATTCCAAGGTCTAGAATTATTACCCATATAGTTCATCTGTTCACTTTCTATGCCTGGTTTGTAGGATGGATATTTTGTTTTACTCATTTCTCCTCCATTCGTATCGCACTGCAAAACTGGATGTACCTGCGAAGAACCACACAAACCATCAATCGTTTTACTTAAAAGCTCTACCTAGTTTGATAGCATGGTCACTGCGTCAAGGTTGAAAACACCAGCTACCTTTGTTGGCTTCGTCCTCATAACTTTCCATTGATAGTTATTCAGTGACATCTCTTCAATGAATTCGTAGGCAGCCTCAGGTATTTTGTTGTTTAGTGTACCGCCGGTGGCTGCATCAATCAACTGCCTAGTTGAGGTGTAACACCCCAAACCCAGTCAAACGTTACGGCCAGATCTGGTATGTCATAGAGTGAAATCGTAGAAAACTCCTTTTTCAATTTTAAGAAAAATATCGTAGGTTATAGACTATTTGTTGTCGTTGTTGTATGTGTATAAATAAAACTGTGGTTTGTAGTTTAAGGGAAAATTTTCCGATTTGGGTTAATTGATTGTTCGTTAAACTTGTTGATACTTGCAAGAAAAGCTCTTGTTTATGATATTTGTGTTTTTGAAAACTCCATATTAATCTTTATGTTAAAAATAATTAACAACATCATATCATAAAATAAAACCAAATCTTAAGTTAAGAAGGCCTTATTACATAGCAAAATCCTCATTTAAAATAAGCTATAAAAGGAAACGAGTTTACGAAAAGAAAAGATTTTATGGGCTCCATGAGTCTACCTCGGCTCCCAGATCCACGATCTACTGATTACCTGCAAGGTTAAGCAAATGGGGTGAGTCACCAAGACTCAGTGTGTAAATCCCTTACATCACACAAACGGCTCATGGCCTACAATCGCATAATGGGCCTTGGCCCAGTCATGATGGCATACAACAGATATGAATGCAATGTGTCCCAGCCCAACCTAGTTTTTCCATCCTTTACACGCCACCTGTACCAGCCCATCACACCGTGGGGATTTCTACAATCAACCCTCCATCCGCTACACGCCTCATACGTGGCACCAGGCCACTCATGGTTCCAGACCACCGTGATACTAGATCACTGTGACAGAGTCACTATTATCATACGTGGGGCCAACCCACCGTGGTACCAAACCACCGTGACAATCCCTGATGAATATGTGTGGGGCCAACCCACTGTAGTACCAAACCACCGGGACGAGTCACTAAATCGCATATACGTCGTATTAAACCACCGTGGCTCCAATCCACCGAGACATGGTCACTAAAACAGATATATGTGGGGCCAACCCACTCGTGGTACCAAACCACCGTGACAGTGCCAAATTCTTCCCCTTTCACAACATAATCCAAGCCCATGCATAACATACATGTCATAATGAATGCAACGTGTTATAAAGCAAAATAACAACTTACCACATGCATTCATACTCACAAAGAGAACGGTAAAGTCACGTACCTGGCATCCCTAGCCTTACCCACAAGGGTATTACGACTGTCTACACAGTCTTTTCTCTTTTCGGCTTTTCAACCCATACAGTTAATAATACAAGCTAACAGCAGAGGGCGGAATTTACACACCTGATAACACGCAATACTATGCTTTCTATGTCGACACTCTCGTTAGCCGGGACGAAGGCTATTTGCCTACTATTTTGTTCTTAAGCAGGTCCACAGCCCGGTGGCCAACCTCGAACAGCAGACACCGCTCGCTTCTTAAACTTTGGAGTCAAAACCAAGGGTTTGCTCCCTTCCCCAATTTGAACGTTTCTTGTATCCATGAAAAGCCTTGATCAGTATACGAAAGAGATAATTATTTAACAACACTACCAGTTTAAGGCCACAAACGATGACCAGACAAGCTAATAGAGTAACTAGGGAGAAATCCTTTACCTTAAGATCCCGAATAGAGAGATAGGGTCAAAGATTGACCGATTCCTAGACTTGGAATTCAAATACTTCGGCTAGCAAAGTTTCCCAGAATAGGCGGCCCCAAAGAAAAAAAAGAACATAAAAGAGTATGAGTCAAAACAATAGCATCAACTAGCCAATTAGCCCTTCGGCTTTGGCTACCACAATCGAAAGATGAATAGGAAAAGATGACAGAGTCTCTCTTACCTTAACAACCCAACTCGATGAGAGATCCGAAGCAGATTCCTATTACCTCGTTCCATCGTATCAGGCTAATATAAATAATATCCCAAGGGATCTTTGGAAATCAAAATCGAAGGAAAAACGATCGGTAGCAAAGGGCTTAGTTTCGGCCAAGTCGACTACTGGTTAGAAAAGAAAATAATGGAACAAGGGATGTTCGACTTTAGCAAGAAATGGAGAAGAGAATTGAAGTAAATAGGGGTTTCAGCTTTGTACACAAATGAGGGAAAAGATGGTTTCGGTTTAAAACAAGATAAGTAAAGAAGAAAAGAATAAGAAAAATGATCGCAAAAGAAATGGTGTGATGCTTTCGATTGTGAAGCTTAAGAGTATGAGTGGGGAGAAAGAGAGATTCAGTAGAGGCTTACAAGGTTCCGGCTTAAGAGGGGAAGAGAAGAAGAATAAGAAAACAATGAAAATGGTGAGTAGAATGATGTTAAGGTACGGCTTAAGAGTCCTAGATGGAGAAAAGAAAATGAAGAAAATGGTGCACTAATGGTCTCTCACATTCGGCCAAAGATAAAAAGAAAGGAGAATAGAAGTTGACTAAACAAATTCGGCACACAAGGAATATGGACTCCAAAAGAAAGAAAAGAAACAGAGATCCAAAAGCTCTTACACAAAACGACAATCACATCCCCCTAAAACCCAAATTTGTTCTAAAGAAAACTAAAATGGAACCTAAGACTACTAATGATTTTCGGCACACACATTACAAGCCAAAACTGATTTCTTCCCCCTTCCTCAAGCATCCAAAATTCGGCCACTACTTTCACTCACCCTCAATCCAATATTTTCCTCCTAAATTCACTCTTGTTCACTCATTCAAAGTAGCTTGAATAATTCAAACTCCCACTACCCCTCATGGCCACACATTTGAATTGTTTGACCTATTCAACACTCCCCCTGGAAGTGTCCTAGCCGAACTCCACCTCCTCCCTTCCAGATGCCAAATATAATTCCCCAAAAAGCAAGTTGTGCGACTCGAACCTGCTCCCATACTACTTCCCTGTGGCGTCACCTGCCAACACTTTAAGTGGCGTCTCCTTGCCAATTTACCACTTCAATTCTTGTGTCAACAATCACAAGCAATATGTAACAGACCGAATTTGACCCTAATCGGAATGGTGGTTTTGGGACCACGAATTCGAGTACCAGAAATATTTTAATATTATATTTTGAGTTTATTATATGCGAATTGATGTGTGTGAAAGTTTCGTATGAAAATTTTATCGTTTAAGTGCTTAATTTGATTAAAAGGACTTAATCGCGTAATGCGTAAAAGTTGCTTGCTAAAGTGAAAAGTGTTTATATGAGGATGGCTTTTTAATATGGAGTATTAAAATTGAAATTAACCCATTTTATGAGTTAGTGGGTGGCAAAGATCAAGTATAACCTTATGTTATAAATTGTTTTTATTATTAAATAAAGGTTAAAATGGTAAAACATAAAGTAATGTTATTATATGTTATATTACATAAAATTTAAATGCCATATTTTTGTTCTTCATCTTGAAAGCCGAAAGTTAGCCATAAAAATAAGGTTTAAAAGCTTGGAAGGTTCGGCCATCATCTAGCTAAAATTCAAGGTGTGTTTTCTTCGGTTTTTAATAATTTCTACGTTTTTGAGATCGTTGCTTCGAACCGTAGCTGACCCATGTTGAAATTTTTAAATCTAAGCATGCTTGATGTTTGGCTATTGATAGGTTTATATGGTTTTTGATGTTTGATGATATTAGATAAAAGATAAGTTAAAAATTAGTATATTATGTATTGGAAGTTTTAATGAATTTTTGTTTTTAGGGCCAAATTGTAAAAATGAAATTTTAGAGGGGCTTAATTGCAAAATAAGTGAAATGTGAGGGCTTGTAAAGTCCCTAGGAATATTCGGCCCTTGTATATTCTTAGTTAATTTGGTGTATTTTGTGTGTTATGCAAATATGACTAAATTGCAAAGTTGTGAAATTTTAGGGGTAAAATAGTAATTTGCCCATTTATGTGTTTTAGGACTAAATTGAAATGAAATGTGCTTGAATGAGATTACTTTTAATGTGTTTAGATCAAGAACAAAGAAAAACGGATTTAGATCGGGGAAAGATGAAGGTTCTCGAATAGCCGATTTGCACGGTTTATCGACAACCGAGGTAAGTCCCTAAGCATTCTAATGTTAATGAATTTATTTATGAACTTAGTGAATGATTAATTTTGGATATTTAAAGCATAAATACATGATATAGCAGAATATGAGTGTATGGTATTGAAGTGAAACTATTTTGTTTAATGCAATGTGAATAGTTAAGTTCGGTTCGATAAGTGAAAGTAGTATAAAGAATATATGATGATGTGATTTTATTATTAAGCTTTGTGTATTTGAAATATTAAATGTGTTGATATTTAGGCTTCGAGCCTAGCAGGCCTTGTGCTAGTGGAAAGTATCGGGCTAAATGCCTAGCAGGCCTAGTGCCGGTGAAATGTATCGGGCCTTGAGCTTAGCAGGCCTTGTGCTGGTGGAAAGTATCGGGCTAAATGCCTAGCAGGCCTTGTGCCGGTGAAGAGTTTCGGGCTTATGGCCTAGCAGGCTAAATGCCGGTGACTTCTAAATACGAGCTTATGCATATAAACTGTGGAGTTATGTTGGCAAAAAGGACAAACTTAAGATTATTCGCATGAATTAAATTACAGAGCTGTACGGGTAAGTACCTGTGAGTTGTTTAATCGAGTAAGTATATTCGTTTAATTATAAATGTATATACATATGTATATGTGTGTGATGTTGGACGAAAATGTGGTATATGATTATGTTTGTATATTCGGTTGGTTGTTTAGAAACTCATATGGATATTTCGTGCATGTTGGACTTTTGGAGTGATAAGATATAAAGTGAATAAGTGTATATATGTATATATGCTTTTGTATATAATTCCATTTAAAACGATGTGCATACGATTTGAATATTTGGCAAGAAATAGATAATTAACTTTTGAACTTGAGTTGATTTTAATGAATTATTTGTTAAAGGTAGAATAATGAGAAATGTCAAGTTAACGATGTATGGAAGTTCGATAATGTGACATCATATGGGTGATTTGTTAAAGCTCGATGTAATATCAAGTATTTGACTTGGAAAGTTTAGGTGTCAAGTTGAATTATTTTCTTTAAATTTGCTTAAGACTTACTAAGCTAGTTAGCTTATTTCGTGTGTGCTCTTTGTTCTGTTTTATAGATTTTCCATCAAGCTACAGGCATCTGAGGATCGACAGAAAGTCAACCACACTATCTTCCCTTTTGGTACTTAATTTTAGTTTGGAACCGAAGGCATGTATAGGTTAGACTAAGGTTTAGATTAATGACTTTCAGCCTTGTATATATATATGAATAGCCTTGCGAAAATGGCTATTTCTTTTGATTAAGTTTTTCCTATGTTCTTGATATAATGGATTGATTATGATATTAAGGGATGTGAAATTCGGCCATGGTTTAATCATGTATGGAATATGGTCAAATAATATGCCTATTATATCTAGATGTGATGCATTTGGGATAAGCATGATATATTGATATGTTTTGCATTTGTTTTGATTTGGTTCGAATGAGGTGGATATAGTTGAGAGGATTATTAAAGATGCCATGTAAATGTTGATGAGTAGTAAGTTATTTTAACCTATATTCGGCCATGGTACATATATATTTGATAGGTATAGTTTGGTTTTGTGGTTTATGGCATTTTGGGCTAAGATAATGATTTGATAAGGTATATTTGGTTTGATAGACGTTCATGTTATGTATAATATTTTACAGTCTATATGTGCAGTCGTTTGATGCATAAATACATATTTATAATAATGATTTTGCTAATATATTTTGCTATAGGGATTCGATGTAAAATGATAATAATAAAGTGGTACATGGACATATTTGTACATGGATTGATTTCAAAAAGGGTATGTACTAATTTGGTATTTATATATTACGTATGTATATATGGATTGCTTTAAGATTTTATCTGATTAAAAATGTAAGTGACTATTAAATTTTCGTTTGTGTTGTGTTATAGGTGAATAAATGTCTAAATATTATATACTTATGCCGTCATTGTTTTTAAATGACCATGTGATTTATAATGCAAGTTGTTGTATTAAGATCTGACAGAATATATATAAATATATATATATATATTCATTTGTGATAGCATAAAATGACATTAATTTATCAAGTGTTAGTTTGGATGGAGTGCATGGACTTGGTAATTGTTATAGTAAGGCCTCGTAACCCTAATCCGGCGACGGATACGGGCTAGGGGTGTTACATTTTATTGGTATCAGAGCCTACGGTTTAGTCGATTCTATGACTACCGTAGAGCGTGAGAGTCTAGCTATACATGCCTTTGTTATATATTGATAGTGTGGTGACTTCTGACGTTCTGAACTGTGTTTTATATAGAAAATGGACACTGATCCTGAAAGAGCCGTAGCGGATGATGTAGAGAGTGTAGCGCCTGACTGTGCACACGGATCAGTGCCGGTAGACTCTCGACCAGTTTTGGGTAGCCACGAGGGGGAGGCTAAACAAGCCTTCTATCAAATGATGAACGAGTGGTTTACCCAGTTTATTCAGACTAACCCGGCTGTACATCAACCTCCACCCCCAAATAATCCACCTCCGATACCTTCAGCA
Organism: Gossypium australe; assembly: GCA_005393395.2. Lineage (NCBI taxonomy): Eukaryota > Viridiplantae > Streptophyta > Magnoliopsida > Malvales > Malvaceae > Gossypium > Gossypium australe. The sequence continues at coordinate 106,380,302 of CM016624.1, forward strand.
CCCCCGATGATAGATCCGATGAGATCTAGTAGGCCTCCAGTTGATAAAATCAAGAAATTTGGGGCCGAAGAATTTAGGGCCAATGATGATGATGATGCAGAGCGAGCCGAAATATGGCTTGATAACACTATTCGGGTATTAGATGAGCTATCTTGTACTCCAGATGAATGCCTGAAGTGTGCTATATCTTTACTTTGGGACACTGCATATCACTGGTGGAATACACTAGTATCAGTGGTCCCGAAAGAAAAAGTGACATGGGATTTCTTCCAGAATGAATTTCGCAAGAAATATATCAGTCAAAGATTCATTGATCAAAAACAAAAAGAATTTCTTGAACTGAAACAGGGCCGAATGACCGTGACAGAATATGAACGGAAATTTGTCAGGCTCAGCAGATATGCTAGAGAGTGTGTTTCTACTGAAGCTATTATGTGGAAAAGGTTTGAAGACAGTCTGAATGAAGATATAAAGTAGCTTGTTGGCATTCTTGAAATTCAAGAGTTTGTGACACTAGTTGAGCGAGCTTGCAAAGCTGAAGAGCTTGGGAAAGAGAAAAGAAAGGCTGAGACTGAAGCTAGAGACATTCGTAAGAGATCTTCGGGTAAGACCTTCCATCCCACATCCAAGAAGTTCAGAGATGACTTCAGCCAACATAAAGCTATTTCAGATTTACCTAGACGTGATCGACCTCCAGTGGGCTCCCGAGCTACCTCGATGGCCAGTGTTGGAAACGCTCCACAGAATCGAGTTGAATGCAAGCACTGTGGGAAATGGCATTCCGGGAGTTGTAGATTTCATGACCAGTCTTGCTTTAAATACGGATTGTCAGATCATTTTATTAGGGAATGTCCGATGTTAGTTGAGCAGAATACAGTCCAGAACATTAAGTCGAGCAATACGTCAGCGCGAGGCAGGCCACCCAGACATTCAGGCAATGTAGGTGGTAGTTAGAGAGGAATGAAGAACACTGCAATTCGATCTAAGGCTAGAGCTCCAGCTAGAGCTTATGCTACACGAGCCAGAGAGGATGCTTCCTCCCCCGATGTTATCACCGGTACTTTCATCCATTATGATACTACTGTGATTGCATTGATTGATCCTGGTTCGACCCATTCATATGTGTGTGAAACTCTAGTATTCGGTAAGACTCTACCAGTTGAGTCTACTGAGTTTGTGATTCGTGTGTCCAACCCTTTGGGTAGATGTGTGTTTGTTAATAAAGTGTGTAGAGGTTGCCCGTTGATGATTCGAGATTTTTGCTTCCCAGCCGATTTAATGCTGTTGCCCTTCGATGAGTTTGATATAATTTTGGGAATGGACTGGTTAACTTCGCATGATGCAGTGGTGAATTGCAAAAGAAAGCTTATTGATTTGAGACATCAGAATGGTGAGATCATTAGAATTGAATCCAGTGATTTAAGTGGGTTTCCTACAGTAATATCCTCGATGTTAGCCCGGAAGTATGTGAGAAAAGGGTGCGAAGCTTATTTGGCTTATGTACTGGATAATAAATTGTCTGAGAAACAGATTGAATCTGTACCGGTTGTATGTGAATACCCAGATGTGTTTCCTGAAGAACTACCGGGTTTACCACTAGTACGAGAGATTGTGTTCGGCATTGAATTAGTACCGGGAACGACTCCGATTTCGATAGCTCCGTATCGGATGGCACCTACTGAGTTAAAAGAGTTAAAAGCATAGTTGCAAGAGTTAACAAATAGGGGTTTTGCGCTACCAAGCTTCTCTCCTTGGGGTGCACCAGTTCTTTTTGTGAAAAAGAAAGATGGAACGATGCGAATGTGTATTGATTATCGGCAACTGAATAAGGTAACTATAAAGAATAAGTACCCGTTACCTCGGATTGATGACTTGTTTAATCAGTTGAAAGGGGCTTCAGTATTTTCGAAGATAGATTTGAGATCGGGCTATTATCAGTTGCGAGTCAGAGATACAGATGTGCCAAAGACTGCATTCCGGACGAGATACAGACATTTTGAGTTTCTGGTTATGCCTTTTGGACTCACTAATACACCAGCTGTTTTTATGGATCTAATGAATCGAGTCTTCAGACAGTTTTTTGGATCGGTTTGTAGTAGTGTTTATTGATGATATACTGATCTACTCCAAAAATGAAACCGAGCATGCCGAGCATCTGAGATTAGTGCTACAAACTTTGAGAAATCAACAGTTGTATGTGAAGTTTAGTAAGTGTGAGTTCTGGATGAAAGTGGTCAGCTTTTTGGGACATGTTGTTTCAGCATTAGGTATTCGAGTTGATCCAAACAAAATTTCGGCTATACTTGATTGGAAGCCACCGAAGAATGTTTTTGAGATTCGGAGTTTTCTGGGACTTACGGGCTACTACAGATGGTTTGTGAAAGGTTTTTCTGTGATAGCTACACCTTTGACAAAACTACTTCAAAAAGATGTAAAGTTCGAGTGGTCAGAAAATTGTCAGAAGAGTTTCGATCAGTTGAAAGCCCTTTTGACAGAAGCTCCAGTATTAGCTCAGCCTGAATCAGGTAAGGAATTTGTTGTGTATTCTGATGCTTCCTTAAGTGGTTTGGGCTGTGTATTGATGCAGGAAGGCAGAGTAGTAGCCTACACATCGAGACAATTGAAGCCGCATGAAAGAAATTACCCAACGCATGATTTAGAGCTTGCAGCCATTGTGTTTGCACTGAAAATTTGGCGTCATTATTTATTCGGCGAGAAATGTCACGTTTACTCGGATCATAAAAGTTTGAAGTATTTGATGACTCAGAAAGACCTGAACTTAAGATAGCGCAGATGGTTAGAATTACTAAAAGATTATGAACTGGTAATTGACTATCATCCGGGAAAAGCTAATGTTGTTGCAGATGCATTAAGTAGAAAATCATTGTTTGCTCTTCGTGCGTTGAACGCACATATGGTTTTGACGGATGAAGGTTCGATCATAGCTGAGATGAAGGCTAGACCGTTGTTTATTCAGCAAATTTGGGATGCTTAGAAAGTTGACAAAGATATGACTTCTAGACGAGCACAGTGTGAAAATGATGCAGAGTCAGATTTTCGAGTTGATAAAAATGACTGTTTGATCTATAAAGGCCGATTGTGTGTACCGAGAAATACTGACTTGATTCAGATGGTATTGGATGAAGCTCATAATAGTCAAATGTCGATACATCCGGGTAGCACAAAGATGAACAATGATTTGAAACAGTTCTATTGGTGGCCGGGCATGAAGCGGGATATATCTGAATTTTTTTCGAAATGCTTAGTTTGTCAGCAAGTAAAAGCTGAACATCAAGTGCCATCCGGACTACTTCAGCCAATCATGATACCTGAATGGAAATGGGATAAAATTACAATGGATTTTGTATCCGGTCTCCCTATGACACCGAGTAAGAAAGATGCCGTTTGGGTTATAGTTGATAGACTGACCAAATCAGCTCATTTTGTACCAGTTCGTACGGACTATTCACTCGATAAACTTGCTGAATTGTATATATCCCAGATTGTGAGATTGCATGGTGTACCGAGTTTCATTGTTTCAGACAGAGACCCGAGATTTACATCGCGGTTTGGGAAGAAGTTGCAAGATGCTTTAGGCACTAAACTTCATTTTAGTACAGCCTTTCATCTGCAGACAGACGGTCAGTCCGAGCAAACTATTCAGACACTTGAGGACATGTTGAGATGTTGCGTTCTCGAGTTTGCGGGTACGTGGGAACGATACCTACCTTTGATTGAATTTGCTTACAATAATAGCTTTCAATCTAGTATCAAAATGGCTCCTTATGAAGCTTTGTATGGCCGTAAATGTCGAACACCATTGTATTGGACTGAGCTCAGTGAAAACAAAGTACTCGGGATTGATTTGATTAAAGAAAAAGAACAGAAGGTAGCTATCATTAAAGGCAATTTGAAAGCTGCTTCGGATCGTCAAAAGTCCTATGCTGATTTGAAACGTAAAGAAATTGAATTTCAGGTCGGAGATCGAGTATTTTTGAAAGTTTCTCCGTGGAAAAAGGTACTCTACTTTGGTCGGAAAGGCAAACTTAGTCCGAGATTCATCGGACCTTATGAAATTACTGAACGTATTGGGCCTGTTGCTTATAAATGAAAGTTGCCCTCTGAGTTAGAAAAGATACATGACGTATTTCACGTTTCGATGCTTCGTAAGTACAGATCAGATCCGTCTCATGTAATCACACCGTCAGAGATTGAGATCCGACCTGATTTGACATATGATGAAGAACCGATCCGTATCTTAGCTCGGGAAATAAAAGAGTTGAGGAATAAGAGAATTCCATTAGTAAAGGTACTATGGAATCGTCACGGAGTTGAAGAGGCTACGTGGGAGCCTGAGGATTCAATGAGGCAACAATATCCGACCTTGTTTAACGGTAAGATTTTCGGGGACGAAAATCCTAAAGGGGGGAGAGTTGTAACAGACCGAATTTGACCCTAATCGGAACGGTGGTTTCGGGACCACGAATCCGAGTACCAGAAGTATTTTAATATTATATTTTGAGTTTATTATATGCGAATTGATGTGTGTGAAAGTTTCGTATGAAAATTTTGTCGTTTAAGTGCTTAATTTGATTAAAAGGACTTAATCGCGTAATGCGTAAAAGTTGCTTGCTAAAGTGAAAAGTGTTTATATGAGGATGGCTTTTTAATATGGAGTATTAAAAGTGAAATTAACCCATTTTATGAGTTAGTGGGTGGCAAAGGTCAAGTATAACCTTATGTTATAAATTGTTTTTATTACTAAATATTAGGTTAAAATGGTAAAACATAAAGTAATGTTATTATATGTTATATTACATAAAATTTAAAAGCCATATTTTCGTTCTTCATCTTGAAATGCCGAAAGTTAGCCATGAAAATAAGGTTTAAAAGCTTGGAAGGTTCAGCCATCATCTAGCTAAAATTCAAGGTGTGTTTTCTTCGGTTTTTAATAATTTCTACGTTTTTGAGATCGTTGCTTCGAACTGTAGCTGACCCATGTTGAAATTTTTGAATCTAAGCATGCTTGATGTTGGGCTATTGATAGGTTTATATGGTTTTTGATGTTTGATGATATTAGATAAAAGATAAGTTAAAAATTAGTATATTATGTATTGGAAGTTTTAATGAATTTTTGTTTTTAGGGCCAAATTGTAAAAATGAAATTTTAGAGGGGCTTAATTGCAAAATAAGTGAAATGTGAGGGCTTGTAAAGTCCCTAGGAATATTCGACCCTTGTATATTCTTAGCTAATTTGGTGTATTTTGTGTGTTATGCAAATAGGACTAAATTGCAAAGTTGTGAAATATTAGGGGTAAAATAGTAATTTTCCCATTTATGTGTTTTAGGACTAAATTGAAATGAAATGTGCTTGAATGGGATTACTTTTAATGTGTTTAGATCAAGAACAAAGAAAAACGGATTTAGATCGGGGAAAGACGAAGGTTCTCGAATAGCCGATTTGCACGGTCTATCGACAGCCGAGGTAAGTCCCTAAGCGTTCTAATGTTAATGAATTTATTTATGAACTTAGTGAATGATGAATTTTGGATATTTAAAGCATAAATACATGATATAGCAAAATATGAGTGTATGGTATTGAAGTGAAACCATTTTGTTTAATGCAATGTGAATAGTTAAGTTCGGTTCGATAAGTGAAAGTAGTATAAAGAATATATGATGATGTGATTTTATTATTAAGCTTTGTGTATTTGAAATATTAAATGTGTTGATATTCAGGCTTCGAGCCTAGCAGGCCTTGTGCCAGTGGAAAGTATCGGGCTAAATGCCTAGCAGGCCTAGTGCTGGTGAAATGTATCGAGCCTTGAGCCTAGCAGGCCTTGTGCCGGTGGAAAGTATCGGGCTAAATGCCTAGCAGGCCTTGTGCCGGTGAAGAGTTTCGGGCTTATGGCCTAGCAGGCTAAATGCCGGTGATTTCTAAGTACAAGCTTATGCATATAAACTGGTGGAGTTATGTTGGCAAAAAGGACAAACTTAAGATTATTCGTATGAATTAAATTACAGAGCTGTACGGGTAAGTACCTGTGAGTTGTTTAATCGAGTAAGTATATTCGTTTAATTATAAATGTATATACATATGTATATGTGTGTGATGTTGGACGAAAATGTGGTATATGATTATGTTTGTATATTCGGTTGGTTGTTTAGAAACTCATATGGATATTTCGTGCATGTTGGACTTTTGGAGTGATAAGATATAAAGTGAATAAGTGTATATATGTATATATACTTTTGTATATGATTCCATTTAAAACGATGTGCATACGATTTGAGTATTTGGCAAGAAATAGATAATTATCTTTTGACTTGAGTTGATTTTAATGAATTATTTCTTAAAGGTAGAATAATGAGAAATGTCAAGTTAACGATGTATGGAAGTTCGATAATGTGACATCATATGGGTGATTTGTTAAAGCTCGATGTAATATCAAGTATTTGACTTGGAAAGTTTAGGTGTCAAGTTGAATTATTTTCTTTAAATTCGCTTAAGACTTACTAAGCTAGTTAGCTTATTTCGTGTGTGCTCTTTGCTCTGTTTTATAGATTTTCCATCAAGCTACGGGCATCTGAGGATCGTCAGAAAGTCAACCACACTATCTTCCCTTTTGGTACTTAATTTTAGTTTGGAACCGAAGGCATGTATAGGTTAGACTAAGGTTTAGATTAATGACTTTCAGCCTTGTATATATATATATGAATAGCCTTGCGAAAATGGCTATTTCTTTTGATTAAGTTTAATTCCTATGTTCTTGATATAATGGATTGATTATGATATTAAGGGATGTGAAATTTGGCCCTGGTTTAATCATGTATGGAATATGGTCAAATAATATGCCTATTATATCTAGATGTGATGCATTTGGGATAAGCATGATATATTGATATGTTTTGCATTTGTTTTGATTTGGTTCGAATGAGGTGGATATAGTTGAGAGGATTATTGAAGATGCCATGTAAATGTTGATGAGTAGTAAGTTATTTTAACCTATATTCGGCCATGGTACATATATATTTGATAGGTATAGTTTGGTTTTGTGGTTTATGGCATTTTGGGCTAAGATAATGATTTGATAAGGTATATTTGGTTTGATAGACGTTCATGTTATGTATAATATTTCACAGTCTATATGTGCAGTCGTTTGATGCGTAAATACATATTTATAATAATGATTTTGCTAATATATTTTGCTATAGGGATTCGATGTAAAATGATAATAATAAAGTGGTACATGGACATATTTGTACATGGATTGATTTACAAATAATTGGTATGTATCTAAGTGACTATTAAATTTTCGTTTGTTTTGTGTTATAGGTGAATAAATGTCTAAATATTATATACTTATGCCGTCATTGTTTTTAAATGACCATGTGATTTATAATGCAAGTTGTTGTATTAAGATCTGACAGAATATATATATATTCATTTGTGATAGCATGAAATGACATTAATTTATCAAGTGTTAGTTTGGATGGAGTGCATGGACTTGGTAATTGTTATAGTAAGGCCTCGTAACCCTAATCCGGGGACGGATACGGGCTAGGGGTGTTACACAATAACCCTTAAATCCTGCCCCAAACAGCTCTCCCCTAAAAGTGCCAAAAAGAAAATTTTTGGCTAAGGCTTTGGCTTAACCCCGAGCCTTTCCTGGACCCTCAAACATACCAAATTAACACACCGAGCATAGCATACACACAAAAACATATTAAACACAAAGCCCCTAATTCAGGATGTTACAGTTCTACCCCCTTTAAACAAATTTTGACCTCAAAATTACCTGGTCAAAAGAGATGAGGGTATTGCTGTTGCATCGCATCCTCTGGCTCCAACGTATCTTCCTCTGAACCGTGATTCTGCCACAACACTTTAACCAACGGAACCGTTTTTCTCCGCAATACCTTAACGTCACGATCCATGGTTTGAACTGGTTCCTCTTCAAAGGATAGATCAGGCCTTACTTCAATTTCTTCCACTGGCACAACATGAGATGGATCCGAACGGTAGCGTCTCAGCATTGAAACATGAAACACATCATGAACCTGACTTAACTCCAAAGGTAGCTCGAGCTGATAAGCTACCGGTCCCACGCGTTTCAATACACAATAAGGCCCGATGAATCTGGGGCTTAGCTTACCCTTCCGACCAAACCTTAGGATTTTCTTCCACGGTGACACCTTTAAGAAAACCCGGTCACCTACTACAAATTCTATGTCCTTACGCTTCAGATCGGCATAAGACTTCTCTCTGTCAGAAGCTTCCTTTAATCGAGCTCGAACTAACTTAACCTTCTCCTCTGTCTCTGTAACCAATTCTGGACCCAAAATCTGACGTTCACCCAATTCTGTCCAACAGGTAGGAGTACGACACCTCCGCCCATATAACGCTTCATAGGGCGCCATCTGAATACTAGATTGGTAGCTGTTGTTGTATGCGAATTCCGCCAACGATAGAAATTCTTGCCAACTCCCTCTGAAATCTATGACACAGCCCCTCAACATATCTTCCAAGATCTGAATTACCCTTTCAGACTGCCCATCTGTAACAGACCGAACTTGACCCTAATCGGAACAGTGGTTTCAGGACCACGAATCCGAGTCTGAAATATCTTTTAAATGACATATTCTGTGTTTATTATATGTGAATTAATGTGTGTGAAAGTTTCGTAGAAAAATTTAATTGTTTGTGTGTTTAATTTAGAAAAAGGACTTAATCACGTAAAATGTAAAAGTTGCAAGCTATAGTGAAAAGTGCTAGAATGATGATGGCTTTTTAATATGAGGCATTAAAAGGGGAATTAACCCATTTTTAAGTTAGTGGGTGGCATTTGTCATAACTAAACTTAAGTTATATATTAGTTTTATTTTATGTTATAAGGTTAAATAAGTAATTAGTTAAATAACTTAATATATGCTAAAATGTCATAAAATAAGCCATCATCTTTTTGTTTTCTCCTTGGTCGAATGTGGGAGAAGGAAGAAAGCTTTGAATTCCATTGAAATTTCGGCAATTCTAGGCAAAAATTCAAGGTGAGTTTTTAGTCGGTTTTTGTTAATTTTTACGTTTTTAAGATCGTTGCTTCGAACCGTAGCTGACCCATGTTAGAATTTTTAAAAATAAGCATGCTTGATGTTCGACCATTGCTATGTTCTTGTGGTTTATGATGTTTTATGATTTTATATTAAAGATATGTTAAAGATTAGTATATTTTGTATTGGAAGTTTTGGTGAAATTGAGTATTTAGGGTTAATTTGTAAAAATAAATTTTTAGAGGGGCTTATTTGCAAAATAAATGAAAGAAATGGACTTGTATAGTCCCTATATATATTCGGCCCTTGAGTAGTATTGAGAAATTTTGTGTATTTTGTGTTTTATGCAAATAGGACTAAATTGTAAAAATGTGAAATAGTAGGGTAAAAAGGTAATTCGCCTATTTATGTGCTTAGGGACTAAATTGAGATGAAATGTACTTGAATGAGCTAAATTTTAATGTGTTTAGATCAAGAACAAAGAAAAACGGATTTGGATCCGGGAAAGACAAAGGTTATCGAATGCCGGTTTACGCGGTCCGTCGACAGTCGAGGTAAGTTCTTAAGCGAATATACGTTAAAGAATAATTTATAAATCTAATGAATGATGAAATTTGAATACTTTTAACATGAATATATGAAGTAGCCGAATGCAAAGGTACTAAATTGGCTTGATTATAAATTTATTTAATGTGATGTGAATAAGTGTATTTGGTTTGATATGTGAATGTAATAGGTGATATACGAGTTGTTGTGAAGTTAGCATTATGAAATATGAATTGAAGGATTAATTATATTGGTATTCGGGCTTTGAGCCTAGCAGGCCTCGTACAGGTGACATATTTCGGGCTTTATGCCTAGCAGGCCATGTGCCGGTGATTTATATCGGGCTTTATGCCTAGCAGGTTTTGTGCCGGTGATGAATTTCGGGTTTTGTAGCCTAGCAGGCTTAATGCCAGTGATTTATATTAAATGAAAGAGTTTGTAGACCATTGACAAGGTGGAAATTATTTACTTAAAGAAACTAAATGTTCAGGTATGTGTAAGCTTTATAGTTGTGAGAAATGAGGTAAGTTGTTCTACCACTATTTGGTGTTGGTAAAATATTGTATAAGGAAAACATTTTGCAAGATTATGATATGTGTATATGATATAATTAACAAAGTGTTTTATATATATTGGTATATAATCTTGGTTGTATTATTGAGATTCGACCATTCAGGTAAGTGTAATATGTGAGGATTAAGAGTATGTTTGCATAGTTAATCGATTTGAATTATGTGGTTGTTATGTACATGGCATTTTAATCAATTCAAATAGAGGTAGAAATTGTATTAAAACTTTTCATGGATTCGATGAGTTGCGCATTAAAGGTGATATGGGTGAAATTGTGATTTTTAAGGAAAAAGTATATATATTCGGCTTTGAGGGACTATAGTAATGTCATTAAGCTTTTATAAGAAGGTTTCAATATTAGTTATGAATTTACAATTATATGAATAACCATAAGTTCTAATCTTGTTGCTTAAGACTTACTAAGCTAGCGAGCTTACTTGTGTGATATGTTTCCTCTGTTTTATAGATTTCGTTCAAGCTACGGGCTCCAAGGATCGTCAGAGGAATCAACCACACTATCAATCCCTTTTTGGTACTTATATATACTTGGTTTTTGAATCAAAGGCATGTATAGGTTAGACTAAGTTGTAAAACCAATGAGTTTTGGCTTGTATTTTGGTATAGCTTAGCCTTGCGAAAAAGGCTTATTTCCTTTGGTTAACTTAAGTTTTTATGCTCTATGACATAATGGTTGGAATTCGAAAGTTAAGCTTAGTTATATGTGTGAATGGTTGAATGCTTAATGTGCTTGGTTCGTGGCAAATTTATACCTGGCCTGTTCATGCATATCTAGGTTGATGTATGTTATATAGAAGGTATGTTTGCGGCTAAGATGATTGTATGTGCTTTGGGTTTAATATGTACAGGATGGATAATGTTCATGTTTGGGTTGAAGATTTTGTTTTATAAGTAATATGGCCATTCGAATATGGCTTTTATCTTGTGCTAGTTTGAGGTTGAGACATATGAATTGTAATGATTGAATGTTGTATATGTTTATGTTATTATGATGCAAGGATTATATGGATGTTTATATACGATCATAGTTAACTTATGTATGGAAGACAAGTGGGTATTGGATAGGTATCAATTGAAAATTTTGTATGTTCGTTAACCTTAATTATTTTATGAAACACAAAATATGTTATGCAATATCAATGTGAGTTCGGCTAAGCTAAAGAGAAATATTCAATTGTAACTTATGTGCTAGATGAACTGGTTAATTAAGTTTATATTTCGAATATGACAAATGAGCTGGTATATGAGGTATATATATATATGTCTATCTATATATGTCTTTAGCTGTAGGTAAAAGTTGATTTGATTGAGTATTGGTTCTATTTGAGTTTAATACAAGTTATGTAATGCTCATAAATTCTTATGTATATGTTCTTGTATATTCGGCTAAGCTATTAATTGCGTTTATGATAATGTAATGAACTTATGTCTCTTGACCATATAGCATAAAGTTTTGATCATAGGGTTTGTTTTCATTGGGAATTAAAATGAATTGACTTTTGAAATGGGATTACTTTATTAATCAGTTACAAATGGTTTACTTGTTTATAAACTTCACATATTAAGATCAACTTGTCGAATGTGGTATATGGAATTGGTATTGTTGTGTGACATTGTCGTAATGTACATTTCAGGGTCATTTTGTGTTCGTTGATGATTATATTGTATATGATTTGGATTAAAGTATTAAGCATGTATTATACATGTGTGATTTGTCTGTTAATAAATGAATTATTTGATAAAGATGTTTAGCTAAGATTTAATCGTTTGAGCAGAAGTTATGACTTATCCAGTAATGCCCGTAACCCTAATCTGGCGACGGATACGGGTTAGGGCTGTTACATTTGATTGGTATCAGAGCTATGGTTTAGTCGATTCTAGGACTATCGTAGCGTGTAAGAGTCTAGCTATACATGCCTTAGTTGAATATACGATAGTGTGGTGACTTTTGACATTCCGAACTGTGTTTTATATAGTAAATGGATCCTGATCCCGATAGAGCCGTAGCAGATGATGTAGAGAGTGTAGCGCCTGATCGTGCACGCGAATCAGCGCCAGTAGACTCTCGACCAGCTTCGGGTAGTCACGAGGGGGAGGCTAAACAAGCCTTCTACCAGATGATGAACGAGTGGTTTACCCAGTTTATTCAGACTAACCCGGCTGTACAACAACCTCCACCCCCGAATAATCCAACTCCGGTGCCTTCAGCACCTCCGATGATAGATCCGGTGAGATCTAGTAGGCCTCCTGTTGATAAAATTAGAAAATATGGGGCTGAAGAATTCAAAGCTAATGATGACGATGATCCAGAACGGGCTGATATGTGGCTTGATAACACTATTAGGGTACTTGATGAGCTATCCTGCACTCCAGATGAATGTTTGAAATGTGCTATCTTTACTTCGGGACACTGCATATCACTGGTGGAATACACTAGTATCAGTGGTTCCTAAAGAAAAAGTGACATGGGATTTCTTCCAGAATGAATTCTACAAGAAATATATAATCCAGAGGTTCATCGACCAGAAACGGAAAGAATTTCTGGAGCTAAAACAGGGCCGCATGACTGTGACTGAATATAAGCGGAAATTTGTCAGATTGAGCCGTTATGCCCGAGAGTGTGTATCAACTGAAGCCATCATGTGCAAGAGGTTCGAAGACGGTTTGAATGAAGTTATAAAGTTGCTTGTTGGCATTCTTGAAATCAAGGAGTTCGTAGTACTTGTCGCGAGCTTGTAAAGCAGCAGAACTTGGTAAAGAGAAAAGAAGAGCTGAGATGGAAGCTAGAGACACTCGTAAAAGATCATCGAGTAAGACTTTCCAACCTGTAACTAAAAAGTTCAGAGATGACTTTAGTCGACAGAAAGCTACTTTGGATATGTCTAGACGAGACCGACCCCCAGTGGGTTCCCGAGCTACTCGATGGCCAGTGTTGGTAACGTTCCACAGAATTGAGTTGAATGCAAGCACTATGGTAAATGGCATTCCGGGAATTGTAGATTCCGTGACCGGTCTTGCTTTAAATGTGGATAGTCAGATCATTTTATTCGTGAGTGCCCGATGCTAGCCGAGCAAAATACAGCTCAGAACACTAAACCGAGCAGCGCACCAGCACGGGGTAGACCATCCAGACATTCAGGCAATGTAGGTGGCAGTCAGAGAGGGACGAAGGACACTGCAGTTTGATCAGAGGCTAGAGCTCCAGCTAGAGCTTATGTTATACGAGCCAGATAGGATGCTTCTTCCCCAGATGTCATTATCTGTACTTTCACACTTTATGATACTACTGTGATTGTATTGATTGATCCTGGTTCGACTCATTCATATGTGTGTGAAACTCTAGTATCCAGTAAGACTCTACCTGTTGAGTCTATTGAGTTTGTGATTCGTGTGTCCAACCCTTTGGGTCGCTGTGTACTTGTTGATAAAATGTGTAAAAGCTGCCCGTTGATGATTCAGGATTCCTACTTCCCAGCTGATTTAATGTTACTGCCTTTCGACGAGTTCGATATAATTTTGGGAATAGACTGGTTAACTTTGCATGATGCAGTGGTGAATTGTAAAAGAAAGATTATTGATTTGAGATATCAGAATGGTGAGATTATCTGGGTCGAATCAAATGATCTGAATGGGTTGCCTATAGTGATATCCTCGATGCTAGCTCGAAAGTATGTGAGAAAAGGATGTGAAGCTTACTTGGCATATGTGTTGGATAATAAAGTGTCCGAAAAGCAAATTGAATCAGTACCGGTTGTGAATGAATACCCAGATGTGTTTCCTGAAGAATTACCAGGTTTACCACCAGTGCAAGAGATTGAGTTTGGCATTGAATTAGTACCAGGGACGATTCCGATCTCGATAGCTTCGTGTTGGATGGCACCTACTGAGTTGAAAGAGTTGAAAGCATAGTTGCAAGAGTTAACAGATAGGGGTTTTGCACGATCGAGCTTCTCTCCTTGGGGTGCACCAGTTCTTTTTGTGAAAAAGAAAGATGGAACGTTGCGAATGTGTATTGATTATCAGCAGCTGAATAAAGTGACTATAAAGAATAAGTACTCGCTACCTCGAATTAATGACTTGTTTGATCAGTTGAAAGGGGCTTCAGTATTTTCGAAGATAGATCTGAGATCAGATTATTATGATTTGCGAGTCAGAGATACAGATGTGCCAAAAATTGCATTCCGAACGAGGTACAGACATTTTGAGTTTCTGGTTATGCCCTTTGGACTTACTAATGCACTTGCTGTTTTTATGGATTTGATGAATCGGGTTTCCAGACAATATTTGGATCGGTTTGTAGTAGTGTTTATTGATGATATCCTGATCTACTCCAAAGACGAAACCAAACATGCTAAACATTTGAGATTGGTGCTACAAACTTTGCGAGAACAACAGTTGTACGTGAAGTTTAGTAAGTGTGAATTCTAGATGAAAGAAGTCAGCTTTTTGGGACATGTTGTTTCAGCTTCAGGTATTCGAGTTGATCCGAACAAAATCTCAGCTATACTTGATTGGAAGCCACCGAAGAATGTTTTTGAGATTCAAAGTTTTTGGGACTTGCGGGATATTACAGACGATTTGTGAAAGGTTTTTCCATGATAGCTACACCTTTGACAAAGCTACTATAGAGAGATGTCAGGTTCGAGTGGACAGCAAAGTGTCAGAAAAGTTTTGATCAGTTGAAAGACCTTTTAACCGAAGCCCCAGTGTTAATGCAGCCTGAATCGGGTAAAGAATTTGTTGTGTATAGTGATGCTTCTTTGAATGGTTTGGGTTGTGTTTTAATGCAGGAAGGTAAGGTAGTAGCTTATGCTTCGAGACAGTTGAAGCCTCATGAAAGAAACTATCCGACTCATGATCTAGAACTAGCAGCCATTGTTTTAGCATTGAAAATTTGGTGTCATTACTTATTCGGCGAGAAATGTCATGTTTACTCGGATCACAAAAGTCTGAAGTATTTGATGACTCAAAAAGACTTGAATTTAAGATAACGTAGATGGTTGGAATTGCTGAAAGATTACAAATTGGTGATTGACTACCATCCGGGAAAAGCTAACGTTGTTGCAGATGCTTTAAGCCGAAAATCATTGTTTTCTCTTCGTGCGTTGAACGCACATATGGTTATGACTGGTGATAGTTTGATCATAGCCGAGTTGAAGGCTAGACCGTTGTTTATTCAGCAAATTAGCGATGCACAGAAAGTTGACAAAGATATGACTGCTAGATGAGCTCAGTGTGAAAATGATACAGAGTCAGAGTTTTAAATTGATAAAAATGATTGTTTGAACTACAAAGGCCGATTGTGTGTACCGAGAAATGCAGACTTGATTCAGATGATATTGGATGAGGCTCATAATAGTCAAATGTTGATACATCCAGGTAGCACAAAGATGTATAATGATTTGAAATAGTTTTACTGGTGGCCTGGCATGAAAAGGGATATATCTGAATTTGTTTCAAAGTGTTTAGTATGTCAGCAAGTTAAAGCCAAACATCAGGTGCCTTCCGGGTTACTTCAGCCAATCATGATACCTGAATGGAAATGGGATAGAATTACTATGGATTTTGTATCCGGTTTGCCCACAACACCGAGTAAGAAAGATGCAGTTTGGGTTATTGTAGATAGACTGACCAAATCAGCTCACTTTGTGCTAGTTCGTATAGACTATTCACTCGATAAACTTGCGGAATTGTATGTATCACAGATTGTGAGATTACATGGTGTGCCGAGTTCCATTGTTTCAGACAACGACCCGAGATTTACGTCGCAATTTTGGAAGAAATTGTAGGATTCTTTAGGTACTAAACTTCACTTTAGTACAGCTTTTCATCCGCAGACAGACGGTCAGTCTGAACGAACCATTCAGATACTTGAGGACATGTTGAGATGTTGCATTCTTGAGTTTGAAGGTACGTGGGAAAGATACTTACCTCTAGTTGAATTTGCTTATAATAACAGTTTTCAATCTAGTATCAGAATGGCACCATACGAGGCTCTTTATGGTCGTAAGTGTCATACACCGTTTTATTGGACTTAGCTCAGTGAAAACAAGATACACGGGGTTGATCTGATTAAAGAGACTGAACAGAAAGTGGCTGTGATCAGGGATACTTTGAAAGCTGCTTCGGATCGTCAAAAGTCTTACGCCGATTTGAAACGTAAAGACATTGAATTTCAAGTCGGAGATCAAGTGTTTTTGAAAGTTTCCCCGTGGAAGAATGTACTCCGATTTGGTTGAAAAGGCAAATTAAGTCCGAGATTTATCGGACCGTATGAAATCATCGAATGGATCGGACCTGTTGCTTATAGGTTGAAGTTGCCTTCTGAACTAGAAAAGATACACAATGTGTTTCATGTTTCGATGCTCCGTAGATACAGATCAGATCCATCACATGTGATTTCTCCGTCCGAGATTGAAATCCGATCCGATATGACGTATGTGGAAGAACCGGTTCGTATATTAGCTCGGGAAATGAAAGAATTGAGAAACAAGAGAATTCCATTAGTGAAAGTATTGTGGAATAGGCACGGAGTTGAAGAGACTACGTGGGAGCCTGAGGATTCAATAAGGCAACAACATCTGACTTTGTTTAACGGTAAGATTTTCGGGGACGAAAATCCTTAAGGGGGGAGAATTGTAATAGACCGAACTTGACCCTAATTGGAACGGTGGTTTTGGGACCATGAATCCGAGTATGATCTTTTAAATGACATATTCTGTGTTTATTATATGTGAATTAATGTGTGTGAAAGTTTCGTAGAAAAATTTAATCGTTTGTGTGTTTAATTTAGAAAAAGGACTTAATCGCGTAAAATGTAAAAGTTGCAAACTATAGTGAAAAGTGCTAGAATGATGATGGCTTTTTAATGTGAGGCATTAAAAGGGCAATTAACCCATGTTTAAGTTAGTGGGTGGCATTTGTCATAACTAACCTTAAGTTATATATTAGTTTTATTTTATGTTATAAGGTTAAATAAGTAATTAGTTAAATAACTTAATATATGCTAAAATGTCATAAAATAAGCCATCATCTTTTTGTTTTCTCCTTGACCGAATGTGGGAGAAGGAAGAAAGCTTTGAATTCCTTTGAAATTTCGGCAATTCTAGGCAAAAATTCAAGGTGAGTTTTTAGTCGATTTTTGTTAATTTTTACGTTTTTGAGATCGTTGCTTCGAACCGTAGCTGACCCATGTTAGAATTTTTAAAAATAAGCATGCTTGATGTTTGGCCATTACTATGTTCTTGTGGTTTATGATGTTTTATGATTTTATATTAAAGATATGTTAAAGATTAGTATATTTTGTATTGGAAGTTTTGGTGAAATTGAGTATTTAGGGTTAATTTGTAAAAATAAATTTTTAGAGGGGCTTATTTGCAAAATAAATGAAAGAAATGGACTTGTATAGTCCCTATATATATTTGGCCCTTGAGTAGTATTGAGAAATTTTGTGTATTTTGTGTTTTATGCAAATAGGACTAAATTGTAAAGATGTAAAATAGTAGGGGTAAAATGGTAATTTGCCTATTTATGTGCTTAGGGACTAAATTGAGATGAAATGTACTTGAATGAGCTAAATTTTAATGTGTTTAGATCAAGAACAAAGAAAAATGGATTTGGATCGGGGAAAGACAAAGGTTATCGAATAGCCGGTTTACGCGGTCCGTCGACAGTCGAGGTAAGTTCTTAAGTGAATATACGTTAAAGAATAATTTATAAATCTAATGAATGATGAAATTTGAATTTTTTTAACATGAATATATGAAGTAGCCGAATGCAAAGGTACTAAATTGGCTTGATTATAAATTTATTTAATGTGATGTGAATAAGTGTATTTGGTTTGATATGTGAATGTAATAGGTTATATACGGGTTGTTGTGAAGTTAGCATTATGAAATATGAATTGAAGGATTAATTATGTTGGTATTCGGGCTTCGAGCCTAGCAAGCCTCGTGCCGGTGACATATTTCGGGCTTTATGCCTAGCAGGCCATGTGCCGGTGATTTATATCGGGCTTTATTCCTAGTAGGCCTTTTGCCGATGATGAATTTCGGGCTTTGTAGCCTAGCAGGCTTAATGTTGGTGATTTATATTAAATGAAAGAGTTCGTAGACCATTGACAAGGTGGAAATTATTTACTTAAAGAAACTAAATGTTCAGGTATGTGTAAGCTTTATAGTTGTGAGAAATGAGGTAAGTTGTTCTACCACTATTTGGTGTTGGTAAAATATTGTATACGGAAAACATTTTGCAAGATTATGATATGTATATATGATATAATTAACAAAGTGTTTTATATATATTGGTATATAATCTTGGTTGTATTATTGAGATTCGGCCATTCAGGTAAGTGTAATATGTGAGGATTATGAGTATGTTTGCATAGTTAATCGATTGGAATTATGTGGTTGTTATGTACATGGCATTTTAATCAATTCAAATAGAGGTAGAAATTGTATTAAAAATTTGCATGGATTCGATGAGTTGCGCATTAAAGGTGATATGGGTGAAATTGTGATTTTTAAGGAAAAAGTATATATATTCGGCTTTGAGGGACTATAGTAATGTCATTAAGCTTTTATAAGAAGGTTTCAATATTAGTTATGAATTTATAATTATATGAATAACCATAAGTTCTAATCTTGTTGCTTAAGACTTACTAAGCTAGGGAGCTTACTTGTGTGATATGTTTCCTCTGTTTTATAGATTTCGTTCAAGCTACGGGCTCCAAGGATCGTCAGAGGAATCAACCACACTATCAATCCCTTTTTGGTACTTATATATACTTGGTTTTTAAATCAAAGACATGTATAGGTTTGACTAAGTTGTAAAACCAATGAGTTTTGGCTTGTATTTTGGTATAGCCTAGCCTTGCGAAAAAGGCTTATTTCCTTTGGTTAACTTAAGTTTTTATGCTCTATGACATAATGGTTGGAATTCGAAAGTTAAGCTTAGTTATATGTGTGAATGGTTGAATGCTTAATGTGCTTGGTTCGTGGCAAATTTATACCTGGCCTGTTCATGCATATCTAGATTGATGTATGTTATATAGAAGGTATGTTTGCGGCTAAGATGATTGTATGTGCTTTGGGTTTAATATGTACAGGATGGATAACGTTCATGTTTGGGTTGAAGATTTTGTTTTATAAGTAATATGGCCATTCGAATATGGCTTTTATCTTGTGCTAGTTTGAGGTTGAGACATATGAATTGTAATGATTGAATGTTGTATATGTTTATGTTATTATGATGCAAGGATTATATGGATGTTTATATACGGTCATAGTTAAGTTATGTATGGAAGACAAGTGGGTATTGGATAGGTATCAATTGAAAATTTTGTATGTTCGTTAACCTTAATTATTTTATGAAACACGAAATATGTTATGCAATATTCATGTGAGTTCGGCTAAGCTAAAGAGAAATATTCAATTGTAACTTATGTGCTAGATGAACTAGTTAATTAAGTTTATATTTCGAATATGATAAATGAGCTGGTATATGAGGTATATATATATATATATATATGTCTATCTATATATGTCTTTAGCTGTAGGTAAAAGTTGATTTGATTGAGTATTGGTTCTATTTGAGTTTAAAACAAGTTATGTAATGTTCATGAAATTCTTATGTATATGTTTTTGTATATTCGGCTAAGTTATTAATTGCGTTTATGATAATGTAATGAACTTATGTATCTTGACCATATAGCATAAAGTTTTGATCATAGGGTTTGTTTTCATTAGTAATTAAAATGAATTGACTTTTGAAATGGGATTACTTTATTAATCAGTTACAAATGGTTTACTTGTTTATAAACTTCACATATTAAGATCAACTTGTCGAATGTGGTATATGGAATTGGTATTGTTGTGTGACATTGTCGTAATGTACATTTCAGGTTCATTTTGTGTTCGTTGATGATTATATTGCATATGATTTGGATTAAAGTATTAAGCATGTATTATACATGTGTGATTTGTCTGTTTATAAATGAATTATTTGATAAAGATGTTTAGCTAATATTTAATCGTTTGAGCAGAAGTTATGACTTAACCGGTAATGCCCGTAACCCTAATCTGGCGATGGATACGGGTTAGGGGTGTTACACCATCAGACTGTGGATGGAACGCTGTACTGAAATCCAATCTTGTACCTAATGCTTGATGTAATGCCTTCCAGAACCTCGATGTAAACCTGGAGTCTCTGTCAGATATGATAGACACGGGTACCCCATGCAACCTCACAATCTCTGCTATATATAGCTTAGCCAACTTCTGTAGAGAATAGTCAACACGAACTAGTACAAAGTGAGCGGACTTCGTCAAACGATCAACAATCACCCATACTGAATCCTTCTTAGTAGGCGTAAGGGGTAGCCCACTAACAAAGTCCATCGTGATCCTCTCCCATTTCCATTGCGGAATCTTCATCGGTTGCAACAACCCCGAAGGTAACTGATGTTCTACTTTTTCCTACTGACACGTCAGACATTTGCTCACAAATTCGGTTATCTCTCGCTTCAGACCTGGCCACCAAAACTGTTCACGCAGATCTCGGTAAATCTTGCTCCCTCCAGGATGCAGAGCGTAGGGGCTACTATGCGCTTCCTGAAAAATCATCTGCCTCAGTTCAACATCCCACGGCATGCAAACCCTTTCACGGAAACACAAAACCCCATCACTGTTCAAATTATAATCATTAACCCCACCATTCTGTACTTGCAGAAGTCGAGCACTCAAGACACCATCCAAAAGCTGCTTCTCTTTAATCTGATTGACCCATGTTGGCTTCACTTGAAGTTCAGCTAATAGACTTCCATCATCATATAAACTGAGATGGGCGAACATCGCTCTCAAATCTGATATTACCTTCCGGCTTAACGCATCCGCCACCACATTTGCCTTACCCGGATGATATTCGATCGAGCAGTCATAATCTTTCAACAGCTCAATCCACCTTCACTGCCTTAAATTCAACTCCTTCTGGGTAAGGAGATATTTTAGGCTCTTGTGATCTGTATAAATGACGGACTTCTCCCCATATAGATAATGTCTCCAGATCTTCAAGGCAAATACTACTGCTGCTAATTCCAAATCGTGTGTGGGATAATTCACCTCATGTGGTCTTAACTGTCGAGACGCATATGCTACCACCTTCCCTTCTTGCATCAACACACATCCCAAACCTGTGTGTGACGCATCGCAGTAAACAACAAACTCCTTCCTCGCCTCAGGCTGTATCAATACTGGAGCCTCAGTCAAGATTCTTTTTAGCTTCTCAAAACCTTCCTGCTACTTCTCAGCCTAGACAAACGGCACTCTTTTTCGCAACAACTTAGTTAATAGTGCCGCAATTAACGAGAATCCCTCAACAAACCTTCTGTAATACCCAACCAACCCAAGAAAACTCCAAACTTCTGCCACCGACTTAGGCGGCTTCCAGTCCAACGCCGCTTCAATTTTTCGGGGATCAACCCTAATCCCCTCTGTAGATACCACATGACCCAGAAAAGTAACCTCCTTTAACCAAAACTCACACTTGCTAAATTTGGCGTACAGCTGCTTCTCCCTTAAAATCTGCAGAACTACCCGAAGATGCGAATCGTGTTCCTCTTCTAACTTGGAATACACCAGAATGTCATCTATGAACACCACAATGAACCGATCCAGATAGGGTTGGAAAACCCGGTTCATCATATCCATGAACGCAGCTGGTGCATTTGTCAAGCCAAATGGCATCACCAGGAACTCGTAGTGGCCATAGCGAGTCTGAAAATCCGTCTTGTGAATATTCGCTTCCTTAACCTTAAGCTGATGATATCCCGACCTCAAAATTATCTTTGAAAAGACTGAAGCACCTTTCAATTGATCGAACAAATCGTCAATCCTCGGCAGCGGGTATTTGTTCTTGATCGTCAACTTGTTCAACTGCCTATAGTTGATGGACATCCGCATTGACCCATCTTTCTTCTTAACAAATGGCACTAGTGCTCCCCAAGGTGACACACTCGGTCGGATAAAACCCCGATCTAACAGTTCTTGAATCTGCACTTTTAGTCCCACCAACTCCTTCGGCGCCATTCTATACGGGGCAATAGACACTGGCACTGTTCCCAAAAGAAGATCAATATCAAATTCTACCTCACGATCCGGAGGTATTCCTGGAAGCTCTTCTGGGAAAACATCAGAAAACTCCTTCACAGTTCTAACATCTCCTACAATTAGCTCCTTGGCTTCCAAAGCTCGAAAAAAAGTTAAGAATGCCTCACATCCTTTCCTCACCATTCTTTTCGCTCATAAAGCAGACACTATATTGGACAAATAGTTTCTTCTTTCTCCTATCACTAAAACTTCTTCATCCTCAAGAGTCCTTAACACCATGCGCTTAGCAGTATAATCCAAGTTTGCTCGATATCTAACCAACCAATCCATGCCTAAAATCAAATCGAATTCCCCGAATGGTAGTTCCATCAAATCGGCTGGGAAAATTAATCCTTGTACTTCTAGAGGCACACTTCTAAAAAGTTTGTTTACCACTATAGTATGTCCTAAGGGACTAAGTACAGTCATCTTCCTAGAAGTAAATTCAGAGTTCATATTCAAGGTTCCAGACACCTCACTAGCAACATAAGAATGCGTCGACCCAATATCAATTAATGCAATAAAGGGTAAACCGAAAATAAGGAACGTACCCGTTATAACGTCTGTTGCGTTACCCCTTTCTCAACATTTAGCTGCATAAACTAACCCAGGCTGTCTTGCCTCTGTATTCCCAGCACCCCTGCCTGGTGCTCCACGGCCCCGACTGAACCCATTACCTCCTCTGGCTGGACCACTACCTCTTTGCGGTTGCTGACCACCTCTACCCGGCTGAGAATAACCCTAACCTCCTGGCCACACACCGCCCCGTTCCTGTGGACAGTCCCTTACCCGATGATCAGTAGACCCACACCTGAAACATCCTCTGCTACTCGTCCAACACTCACCCAAATGAAATTTACCCCATCGAGTACACCTCTGAGGCTGACTATCGACACCAGGTCTCGCAACCCGACTCGGCCCATCCAACCTAGGTATTTTCTGAAAATGCCCAGCTGATCCCGCTGATCCAAAGCTCCTTTTATTTCCACCTCTATCCCTACCCTGATTCTGTTTTTCGGTCTGCATCACTTACTCAGCTATCTTAGCTTTTTCCACCAAAACAACGAATTCCCTTTCTCGTTGTGGAGCAATCAGCACTCGCAAATCATCCCTCAGGCCATCCTCAAACCGACCACAACGCTCATGGTCTGTGGCCACCACACCCCGGGCATAACGACTAAGGCGTAAGAATTTCGCCTCATACTCAACCACCGATTTACTCCCCTGAACCAGATTTAGAAATGCCCTACACTGTCCATCCACATAACTCAATCTGATGTACTTATTCTGGAATGCCGACTTGAAGAAATCCCAGGTAATGCGGTTAGCCACTGTACCATCTCTGACCGTAAGCCACCATTGATACGCCTTATCCCGAAGAAAAGACACAACTCCTTTCAACTTCTCTTCCACCATAAAATCAAGATCATCCCTAAACACTTCTAGCCAATACTCAGCTACATTCGGAGCTACACTAGACACACCCCTAAACACTTCTGCTCCATTGGCTCGAAGTCGTTCTGACACAGATTTCCGAGCCCCTAATCCTGTGCTCGCTTCAGCAACCCTCTCCAAAACTCGCAACATCGCCTGAGATACCCCATCGTCTCCGCTCGTCTGATCCTAAAAATCTGCCTCTGCAGCAGGCGGTACTGGCATCTCATTCCCTGGCCCATGTCATGACTCCGAGGGTTCAGACCCAACACCTTGGCCTCTACCACGGCCGCGCACAGCACGTCCACATCCCCTAGTACTCATGGCTACCGATACGACTTAATCTGATTAAGAGTTTTATGAGTTAGTACTTTCTTTCACTATTTTATTACCGAGCAGTCTTATGAAAAGAAATAGTATTAACAGAAATTCTTGTGAGTTCGTACTAAACCTAAAGGTTTCAGTCTCTAAAGTTTGAATCTCCTATCAATCGTAACACAACACAATTATTTCATACATGAACAATCAATGATAGAAACACTTACCACGTGGATCTAGTTGCCGGTTGACTCGGGTGCCATCCTCCAAAACAAATCATTTCTTTAAATAATATTCCAAAATGTTTACTAAACCCGTCCCACAGCTGAGTTCTACAACCCAGGCTCTGATACCAAAATTGTAATACCCCAAACCCGGTCAAACATTGTAACCAGATCTGGTATGTCACAGAGTGAAATCGTAGAAAACGCCTTTTTCAATCTTAAGAAAAATATTGTAGGTTATAGACTATTTGTTGTCGTTGTTGTATGTGTATAAATAAAACTGTGGTTTGTAGTTTAAGGGAAAATTTTCTGATTTGGGTTAATCGATTGTTCGTTAAACTTGTTGATACTTGTAAGAAAAGCTCTTGTTTATGATATTTGTGTTTTTGAAAACTCCATATTAATCTTTATGTTAAAAATAATTAACAACATCATATCATAAAATAAAACCAAATCTTAAGTTAAGAAGGCCTTATTACATAGCAAAATCCCCATTTAAAATAAGCTATGAAAGGAAACGAGTTTACGAAAAGAAAATATTTTATGGCCTCCACGAGTCTACCTCGGCTCCCAGATCCACGATCTACTAATTACCTGCAAGGTTAAGCAAATAGGGTGAGTCACCAAGACTCAGTGTGTAAATCCCCTACATCACATAAACGGCTCATGGCCCACAATCGCATAATTGGCCTTGGCCCACTCATGATGGCATACAATAGATATGAATGCAATGTGTCCCAGCCCAACCTAGTTTTTCCATCCTCTACACGCCACCCGTACCAGCCAATCACACCGTGGGGATTTCTACAATCAACCCTCCATCCGCTACACGCCTCATACGTGGCACCAGGCCACTCGAGGTTTTAGACCACCGTGATACTAGATCACCGTGACAGAGTCACTATTATCATACGTGGGGTTAACCCACCATGGTACCAAACCATCGTGACAATCCTTGATGAATATGTGTAGGGCCAACCCACTGTGGTACCAAACCACCAGGACGAGTCACTAAATCTATATACGTGGTATTAAACCACCGTGGCTCCAAGCCACCGAGACATGGTCACTAAAATAGATATATGTGGGGCCAACCCACTCGTGGTACCAAACCACCGTGACAGTCCCAAATTCTTCCCCTTTCACAACATAATCCAAGCCCATGCATAACATACATGTCATAATGAATGCAACGTTTTATTAAGCAAAATAACAACTTACCACATACATTCATACTCACAAAGAGAACGGTAAAGTCACGTACCTGGCATCCCTAGCCTTGCCCACAAGGGTATTACGACAGTCTACACAGTCTTTTCTTTTTTAGGCTTTTCAGCCCATACAGTTAATAATACAAGCTAACAGCAGAGGGTAGAATTTACACACCTGATAACAAGCAATACTATGCTTTCTATGTCGACACTCTCATTAGCCGGGACGACGGCTATTTGCCTATTATTCTATTCTGAAGCTGGTCCACAGCCCGGTGGCCAATCTCGAACAGCAGACACCGCTCGCTTCTTAAACTTTGGAGTCGAAAGCAAGGGTTTGCTCCCTTCCCCAATTTGAACGTTTCTTGTATCCATGAAAAGCCTTGATCAGTAAATCACCATACGAAAGAGATGATTATTTAACAACACTACCGGTTTAAGGCCACAAACGACGAACAGACAAGCTAATAGAGTAACTAGGGAGAAATCCCTTACCTTGAGATCTCGAATAGAGAGATAGGGTCAAAGATTGACCGATTCCTAGACTTGGAATTCAAATACTTCGGCTAGCAAAGTTTCCTGAAATAGGCGGCCCCAAAGAAAAAAAAAGAAGATAAAAGAGTATGAGTCAAAACAATAGCATCAACTAGCCAATTAGCCCTTCAGCTTTGGCTACCACAACCGAAAGATGAACAGGAAAAGATGACAGAGTCCCTCTTACCTTAACAATCCAACTCGATGAAAGATCCGAAGCAGATTCCTATTACCTTGTTCCACCGTATCAGGCTAATATAAATAATATCCCAAGGGATCTTTGGAAATCAAAATTGAAGGAAAAACGATCAGTAGCAAGGGGCTTAGTTTCGGCCAAGTCGACTACTGGTTAAAAAAGAAAATAATGGAACAAGGGATGTTCGGCTTTAGCAAGAAATAGAGAAGAGAATTGAAGTAAATAGGGGTTTCGGCTTTGTATACAAATGAGGGAAAAGATGGTTTCGATTTAAAACAAGATAAGTAAAGAAGAAAAGAATAAGAAAAATGATCACAAAAGAAATGGTGTGATGCTTTCGGTTGTAAAGCTTAAGAGTATGAGGGGGGAGAAAGAGAGATTCAGTAGAGGCTTATAAGGTTTCGGCTCAAGAGGGGAAGAGAAGAAGAATAAGAAAACAATGGAAATGGTTAGTAGAATGATGCTAAGATGCGGCTTAAGAGTCATAGATGGAGAAAATAAAATGAAGAAAAAGGTGCACTAATGGTCTCTCACATTCAGCCAAAGATAAAAAGAAAGGAGAATAGAAGTTGACTAAACAAATTCGGCACACAAGGAATATGGACTTCAAAAGAAAGAAAAGAAAGAGAGTTCCAAAAGCTCTTGCACAAAATGACAATCACATCCCCCTAAAACCCGAATTTGTTCTAAAGAAAACTAAAATGGAACCTAAGACTACTAATGTTTTTCGGTACACCAATTACAAGCCAAAACCGATTTCTTCCCCTTCCTCAAGCACCCAAAATTCGGCCACTACCTTCACTCACCCTCAATCCCATATTTTCCTCCTAAATTCACTCTTGTTCACTCATTCAAAGTAGCTTGAATAATTCAAACTCCCACTACCCCTCATGGCCACACATTTGAATTGTTTGACCCATTCAACACTCCCCCTGGAAGTGTCCTAGCCGAACTCCACCTCCTCCCTTCCAGATGCCAAAAATAATTCCCCAAAAAGCAAATTGTGCAACTCGAACCTGCTCCCATACTGCTTCCCTGTGGCGTCACCTACCAACACTTTAAGTGGTATCTCCTTGCCACTCTACCACTTCAATTCTTGTGTCAACAATCACAAGCAATAACCCTTAAGTCCTGCCCCAAACAGCTCTCACCTAAAAGTGCCAAAAAGAAAATTTTTGGCCAAGGCTTAGGCTTAACCCCGAGCCTTCCTTGGACCCTCAAACACACCAAATTAACACATCGAGCATAGCATACACACTGAAACATATTAGCGCAAAGCCCCTAATTCAGAATGTTACATGAGGGGTTCACACCATTGTAAAAGGTTTGAACCTGTAGCCACAAAGGTAACCCATGGTGAGGGCTTCTTCTTAGTAGATCCTTGTATCTCTCCCATGCATCGTAAAGTTTTTCTAAATCCATCTATACAAAAAAAGAGATATCATTCCTCAACTTAGCCATTTTACTCGGCGAAAAATATTTAAGTAAAAATTTTTCAGTCATTTGTTCCCATTTAGTGATTGATCCTCTTGGTAACGAGTTCAACCACTGTTTAGCTTTATTCCTTAACGAAAAGGGAAACAACCTAAGGCCAATGAAATCATTGGAAATGCCATTAATCTTGAAAGTGTTGCAAAACTCTAGAAAACTTGCCAAGTGATTGTTTGGATCCTCATCCTGCAAACCATAAAACTGAACAAATTGTTGAATCATCTGAATAGTGTTAGGTTTTAGTTCAAAATTATTTGCAGCAACAGTAGGTTTCACAATACTTGATTCAGTTCCTGTTAAAGTAGGTTTAGCATAATCATACATAGTACGAGGAGCAGGGTTTTCAGCAACCACCGGAGGTAGCGTGTAACATCCTGAAATAGGGGCTATTAGGTTTGAATTGGTTTGCTTGTGTATGGCTTGATTGTGCATTAATTAGGGTGTTTTAAGATCTAGGTATAAGCCAAGGGTAGGCCCGAGTTGTAGGAAAAATTTTTATTTTAAATGTTAGTTAAAGGGAGCTAAGGGAGCTAGGCCTTAAGGGAATTAATGTGGAGATTTAAACACAAGAATTCACTTGGCAAAGTGGCAAGGGAGGCGCCACTTAGGGCCTTATGAGGTGACGCCACAAGCTTTGTGAGGGGGCTTAGGTTCGAATCCCTTGGTTAGCAATTGGAATGGACTTTTATTTTGTTTTCTTTCCTAGTATGTTGGTCAAACTCTATATTTGGTATGAATGGTTTCTCTTTCATTTTTGGATAGTAGAATAAGGGAAAAAGGAAAGTTATTAGTTAAGGTATGGAATCAAGGTGTTATGGAAGGATAAGGGGACATAAGGCATGATGTAAGGTGTTTTGCTATGGAAAGTTTTGTGTGGAAAGTTTGACCATGAATGTGGACGGCATGGGTGGCTAGGGGGGTTGGCTGAATGTTGATAGGAATTTGGGGGGGATTAGTTGGTCAATTCTTAGCATTTGTGCATCTTTTGCATTTTGTTCTTTTCCTCTCCAAAATCTTCCTCCTTAGCCGAATGTGTCTTGGACATTAGGTGCAATTTTGTTTTTGTTTTGGCTTTCATCCTTGAACCAAATTCTAATTGATTTCTCTCATTTCTCCTTTGAAACCGAAACCACAATTAGCACTTTGTGCTCTTCTCTTTTTCGGCAAACAAGGTGTTTGGCCGAATCTCTTTCTCCCATCTCTCTTTCCTTTCTTTTCATAATTGTTCAAAGACCATATCATCTTCTTTTTCCTTCTATTTGCCGAGTTCTCCCTCTCCCATTGCAATTTCTTTCTTTTCTCTTTTCCTTTTTCTTTTTCCACTCTAGCCGAATCCTATTTGGTTGTCTTCTATCAACCATAGCCGAATCTTCTTTCTTTCTTCTAGTTATTTTGGCCGAATATCATCAAGGGTAGATTTTCTTTGGGCTCTTTTCAATTCAGTTTTGAAGAAGGGTAAGTGTTCTTAGCCGAAATTTTATTCCTATTTTCTCTGTTCTATGTCGACATGTTTAGACAAAAGTCTAAATCCGACACTTGTTGATAGATTTCTAATCATCTATAGGAATCGATTTCTTTTAGGCTCTTCGGGACGTTGGAAACAGTCGATCTAAGTCTCAATTCTCTGACAATCGATTTTGGTAAGTCAAGGGTAAGGATTGTGTTAGTTATACGTTATTTCACCCTTTGGGATTTAGTGGTATGGCCGAATGGTCTATGTTATTGATTTAAGTATTGGCCGAATGTAGGATAATGAGACCTAGTGCGGTAGATCGGGTCTTCGGGATTTAGTGATTTCGCTAGTGACAGGTGTGTACCTTACACACTTTATAACTCGGTAATATATATTTATAAATAAACTAATCATGTTATTAAAGCCGAAAACTATGAGATCTTGATATGATACCTTGATGGGTATGAGCAAGGAATCGGGTAAGTCCATTTCGATATGACTTTTGCAATATGATGCATGATGATACGATTTATGATATATTTGCTATGTGATTCCTAACAAAGCATAATGGCATGATTTGTATAGGTGTTGCATTGTGATGGGTGATATGAGAGGAGGGGGAAGGATTTGATATCCGTGTCTTTGGGACACCAGAGGTTTGGCACCTCCAGTGGTTTGGTACCACAGTTATTTTGTGTCTTTGGGACACCAGAGGTTTGGCACCTCATAGCGACTCGTCCCAGTGGCTTAGCACCACAGCGGGTTGGCCCCACATTTGATATTACGGGATTGTCGCCAGTGATTTGGTATCACACGTGGGTTGGCCCCACTGATGGATTTTTCGTGACTTTGGGTCACCAGTGGTTTGGCACCACATTATTGGATATCGTGACTTTGGGTCACCAGTGGTTTGGCACCACCAGTGGTTTGGTACCACACGGGGTAGAAAAGGAGTTATGGATGGCTAGGTTGGGTGCATTATTTACATTACTCGGTTATGAATTGTGTAAGTATGTTGCATTAATCGGGGGAAGGATTATGCACTGAGTCTTGGTGACTCACCTTCTCCCTTATCTTTTCAGGTGATACATAGATTGCGGATGTGGAGCCGGATGAACTCGTGGTGGCAATACAATAAAAATTGGGTTTTACATGGACTTTGGTTTGGGTATTATACTCTATTTTAATTCGGTTTTCAGCTTTATTTGGATTTGTAATAAGGCCTTTTTAAATTATGTTTTTGGATTATTTATATGCTTCGGATTTGTTTTAAACATGGCTAAATAAATATCATGGTTGATTTAAAAATTGAGCCCAAGGTTTTCTAAACTATAAAAACGCAATGGTTTTCAAAACCTTACCATCGGGTAATATAAATCATTTGTTAGTAAAATTACAACTTAATTGTTTTCGACAACTTAAATGATTTTCGAATTTAAGTTTCTACACTTGAATGCAAACAGTTTTCTAAGTAATCATTCGGGTTTTCTTAAAATGACATAAAGGTTTTCTAACCTATGGATCGACAACTAAGTTTTAAAGTTTAATTTCTGGGATTTCAAAGTAAACTATCAGTTTTTAACTAAACATGCACCTGTTTTCTACAATCATAGAATAACAAAAAGTTTTTTTTACTAAAATTTAATCGGTAACTCGATTTTCTTCAAAACATTTTTCTCTGTGACATGCCAGATTCGGTCGTGGTGCGTTGACCGGGTTTGGGGTGTTTCAAATTGGTATCAGAGCCAAGTTCAAAGGCTCGGCTGTGGGCTTGAGGCCCAAAATGTTTTAAAGTATGGTCTTAAAATGTTTTTAAAGCATGGCACCGAGTCTCCGGCACCGATCCGCCTGGGTAAGTACTTCAAACTGTTGATTTTGATGATATGATGATGATGGTATGACTGTATGGTAGTAGGAACTACTCTAGAGACCCAAAACTATAGGTTGGATGTACTCGCGAAACAACCTCTTATTAAAAATTATTCATAAAACTGTGCTTTAAAGATAGTGGAATAATGATTAATGCATAAAACTTTTAAATCAGACAAGTCGAGACTTTAGACATGAGTACTCGAGGTCGGGGTCGTATTATGCGCGGACGCGGTCGGGGTAGGATGGCTGTGTCTGAACCAGTGAGGTCCGATCAAGGGTCGGAAAATGAGGTACCACCACCCCCATCACCAGTGGTTGGAGTTGAGCATCATGATCAAATGGGGGATGACGCGGTGTCTCAGGCGATGCTGCGAGTTCTTGAGAGGGTACGGGAGTAGGTGGAGGCGCGGGAGCTCGAAAATCTGTACCTGAGCGACTCCGAGCCAATAGAGCTGAGGTATTTCGAGGTGTTTCAGGTGTGGCTCCCAGTATGGCTGAATATTGGTTAGAGGCGACAAAGCGAATCATGGATGACTTGGATCTAACTGCTGAGGATAAGCTGAAAGGGATAGTGTCGCTTCTTCGGGATGAGTCATACCAGTGGTGGCTCACGGTGCGGTATAGTGCTGCAGCGGAGGATCTTACTTGGGACTATTATAAGGTAGCGTATCAGAAGAAATATGTTGGGTCTAGTTACATTGATGCACAGCGGAAGGCATTTCTGAGATTGGTTCAGGGGAGTAAATCCGTAACAGAGTATGAGGCAGAGTTTTTAAGATTGAGCCGGTATGCTAGAGGTATTATGGCTACGGAGCACGAGCGTTGTGTCAGGTTCGAGGACGGTTTGAGAGATGAGATGAGGTTGCTGATTGCTCCACAACAGGAGCGAGAGTTTGCTGTGCTAGTAGAAAAGGCTAAGGTAGCCGAAGGGGTTAAGGAGTCTGTAAGGCAGAATATGGATAGGAATAGACATAAGAGAGGTTTTGGATCATCTGGGTCGGTCGAAGATTCTCAGAAGAGGGCTAGGCAGAGTGGGCCGAATCAATCTGGGAGGCTTGTTACTGCTAATCAGGGACCAGCACAGTGTAATCGGTGCGGGAAATCTCATTGGGGCGAATGTTGGACCGGTGGGAAAGGATGTTTTGAGTGTGGCTCACTGGATCATCGTGTGAGGGACTGTCCACGTAAGCTAGCCAGGAATCAGTCTGAGGGTCAAGGTCGTGCTCAGTTCAGGAATGAGGGATCGCCACCGCAGAGGGGTCGTGGTAATGGTAGAGGAGGTAATGGTTTTGGTCAGGGCCACGGAGCACCAGGCAGAGGTGCAAGCAACACTGAGGCAAGACAGCCTGGGTTGGTGTATGCAGCGAGGTGTCGAGAGGAGGGCGACGCACCAGACGTCATAGCTAGTACGTTCTTAATCTTTGGTTTGCCATATACTGCTTTGATAGATGTGGGTTCGACGCAGTCGTATGTTGCTAGTAGCATAGTAAAGAACATGAACTTAGACTTTGAGATTACTTCTAGGAAGATGACTGTAATAAACACTCCAGGTCACTCCGTAGAAGTAAGTAACTATATAGGATGGAATGGCTAGATGTTTTGAGTATGTGTAGGAGATCCAAATTCTGGTTAGAAGTATAGTAGTGTTATTAGAATCAAAGTGCGCAGCGTGGGCGTATTGTTGTAAGTTAGGATGTACGACTGTTAATTCGTTGGAAATTTCGACGACGAAATTTCTTTAAGGAGGGTAGAACTGTAACATCCTGAAATAGGGACTATTAGGTTTGAATTGGTTTGCTTGTGTATGACTTGATTGTGCATTAATTAGGGTGTTTTAAGATCTAGGTATAAGCCAAGGGTAGGCCCGAGCTGTAGGAAAAATTTTTGTTTTAAGTGTTAGTTAAAGGGAGCTAAGGGAGCTAGGCCTTAAGGGAATTAATGTGGAGATTTAAACACAAGAATTCACTTGGCAAAGTGGCAAGGGAGGCGCCACTTAGGGCCTTATGAGGTGACGCCACAAGCTTTGTGAGGGGGCTTAGGTTCGAATCCCTTGGTTAGCAATTGGAATGGACTTTTATTTTGTTTTCTTTCCTAGTGTGTTGGTCAAACTCTATATTTGGTATGGATGGTTTCTCTTTCATTTTTGGATAGTAGACTAAGGAAAAAAGGGAAGTTATTAGTTAAGGTATGGAATCAAGGTGTTATGGAAGGATAAGGGGACATAAGGCATGATGTAAGGTGTTTTGCTATGGAAAGTTTTGTGTGGAAAGTTTGACCGTAAATGTGGACGGCATGGGTGGCTAGGAGGGTTGGCCGAATGTTGATAGGAATTTGGGAGGA
The DNA here is from genome assembly GCA_005393395.2 of Gossypium australe. Lineage (NCBI taxonomy): Eukaryota > Viridiplantae > Streptophyta > Magnoliopsida > Malvales > Malvaceae > Gossypium > Gossypium australe. The sequence continues at coordinate 106,413,700 of CM016624.1, forward strand.
TTAATTGGTCAATTCTTAGCATTTTGTGCATCTTTTGCATTTTTTTTCTTTTCCTCTCCAAAATATTCCTCCTTAGCCGAATGTGTCTTGGACATTAGGTGCAATTTTGTTTTTGTTTTGGCTTTCATCCTTGAACCAAATTCTAATTGATTTCTCTCATTTCTCCTTTGAAACCGAAACTACACTTAGCACTTTGTGCTCTTCTCTTTTTCGGCAAACAAGGTGTTTGGCCGAATCTCTTTCTCCCATCTCTCTTTTCTTTCTTTTCATAATTGTTCAAAGACCATATCATCTTCTTTTTCCTTCTATTTGTCAAGTTCTCCCTCTCCCATTGCAATTTCTTTCTTTTCTCTTTTCCTTTTTCTTTTTCCACTCTAGCCAAATCCTATTTGGTTGTCTTCTATCAACCATAGCTGAATCTTCTTTCTTTCTTCTAGTTATTTTGACCGAATATCATCAAGGGTAGATTTTCTTTGGGCTCTTTTCTATTCAGTTTTGAAGAAGGGTAAGTGTTCTTAGCCGAAATTTTATTCCTATTTTCTTTGTTCTATGTGGACATGTTTAGACAAAAGTCTAAATCCGGCACTTGTTGATAGATTTGTAATCATCTATAGGAATCGATTTCTTTTAGGCTCTTCGGGATGTTGGAAATAGTCGATCTAAGTCTCAATTCTCTGACAATCGATTTTGGTAAGTCAAGGGTAAGGATTGTGTTAGTTATACGTTATTTCACCCTTTGGGATTTAGTGGTATGGCCGAATGGTCTATGTTATTGATCTAACTATTGGCCGAATGTAGGATACGGAGACCTAGTGCGGTAGATCGGGTCTTCGGGATTTAGTGATTTCGCTATGACAGGTGTGTACCTTACACACTTTATAACTCGGTAATATATATTTATAAATAAACTAATCATGTTATTAAAGCCGAAAACTATGAGATCTTGATATGATACCTTGATGGGTATGAGCAAGGAATCGGGTAAGTCCGTTTCGATATGACTTTTGCAATATGATGCATGATGATACGATTTATGATATATTTGCTATGTGATTCCTAACAAAGCATAATGGCATGATTCGTATAAATGTTGCATTGTGATGGGTGATATGAGAGGAGGGGGAAGGATTTGATATCCGTGTCTTTGGGACACCAGAGGTTTGGCACCTTTAGTGGTTTGGTGCCACAGTTATTTTGTGTCTTTGGGACACCAGAGGTTTGGCACCTTATAGCGACTCGTCCCAGTGGCTTAGCACCACAGTGGGTTGGCCCCACATTTGATATTACGGGATTGTCGCCAGTGATTTGGTATCACACGTGGGTTGGCCCCACAGATGGATTTTTCATGACTTTAGGTCACCAGTGGTTTGGCACCACATTATTGGATATCGTGACTTTGGGTCACCAGTGGCTTGGCACCACCAGTGGTTTGGTACCGCACTGGGTAGAAAAGGAGTTATGGATGGCTAGGTTGGGTGCATTATTTACATTACTCGGTTATGAATTGTGTAAGTATGTTGCATTAATCGGGGGAAGGATTATGCACTGAGTCTTGGTGACTCAGCTTCTCCCTTATCTTTTCAGGTGATACATAGATTGCGGATGTGGAGCCGGATGAACTCGTGGTGGCAATACAATAAAAATTGGGTTTTACATGGACTTTGGTTTGGGTATTATACTCTATTTTATTTCGGTTTTCAGCTTTATTTGGATTTGTAATAAGGCCTTTTTAAATTATGTTTTTGGATTATTTATATGCTTCGGATTTGTTTTAAACATGGCTAAATAAATATCATGGTTGATTTAAAAATTGAGCCCAAGGTTTTCTAAACTATAAAAACGCAATGGTTTTCAAAATCTTACCATCGGGTAATATAAATCATTTGTTAGTAAAATTACAAGTTAATTGTTTTCGACAACTTCAATGATTTTCGAATTTAAGTTTCTACACTTGAATGCAAATGGTTTTCTAAGTAATCATTCGGGTTTTCTTAAAATGACATAAAGGTTTTCTAACCTATGGATCAACAAACTAAGTTTTAAAGTTTAATTTCTGGGATTTCAAAGTAAACTATCAGTTTTTAACTAAACATGCACCTGTTTTCTACAATCATAGAATAACAAAGAGTTTTTTTTACTAAAATTTAATCGGTAACTCGATTTTCTTCAAAACATTTTTCTCTGTGACATGCCAGATTTGGTCGTGGTGCGTTGACCGGGTTTGGGGTGTTACATAGCGGATTGTTATCAGCCATCTCCTCGGTATTAGTGGTTTCGTCCTCTTGCTCTTCTTCTATGTATTATTGACTTCGCCTTATTTCTCTTCAGTTTCTGTGAGTTGTATTTTCAATCTCACTGTCAAAAAGTAATGGTCCTGACGTGTTCCTTCAAAATATAAACTAAAAGTTCCTGCCAAAAGCAAAGAAAAGAAAAAGTTAGAAAAGTAAAAATAAAATAAAATAAATTGTAATAAAAAAAGGCTAAAGTAATAAAAATTTAGTGTTCCTAATATCTTAGTCCCTTGCAACGGCGCCGAAAACTTGATGTGTCTTTAACTAACTATGAACACAATAAAGGCAAGCGCACCTATCGTTCAATAGTATAGTTATGGTAAGACCGGTAATATCCACAAGGACCAATAGTACTAGTAATTACTACCTTTATATTATTTAGCCTAAGAATTGGAGTGATTTCTTTTTAAACTAAACTAATTAAAAGCACGACAAAGAATGAATTTAGGAAAATACTTTTAGACAACTTATATGATAATGGCAATACCCAAGGAAGAATCCACCTAGACTTCACTTATTACTTTTAATTCATACGATTTATTCACTTGACTTAATCCGTAGAAATTTCTGATTTATGTTAATATCTCTTTCAAGACTAAAAACAACTGACTCTAGGTTGATTAAATGAAATCTCTTTCTAATTAAAACCTCTATTGTCACATTAACTTGGTCTATGAATTCCCCTATTAGATTTGACTCTAATTCGACAGATTTGCGTCACCCTATTTCTAGGGTTGCAATCAACTCCGCTTAATTATGTTGATTTACTCTTAAACATGGACTTTTGCTCCTCTGAATAAGCACATTTGACTTGAATCAATAATCTGAATTATCAAAACAAGAATAAGAACTCACAATTAAGAATAAGAACAAGTATTCATCTTATAAATCAAATAGTAATAAGATTTATCTTAGGTTTCATCCCCTCAGGTATTTGAGGAATTTAGTTCATAATGATAAAAGGAAACATCTTAAAATAAGGAAAACAACAAAACATAAGAAAACCCAAAAACTTTTAAAGAACTTGATGGGAGATCTTCAATCTTGATGAAGATCATTCTTCCGAGCTACTCCCGATGGCTGTCTTCGAGTATTTTATGCCTTCTACTCGGCGTCCTCTTTTAGGTTGCCCCTTAGGGTGTTTATATAGGGTTTGGAACGCCTTTCTTGGGCCACAAGTAGCCTTTTTCGAATAGGATTAAACCTGGGTTCGGCAGGGACACACCGGTGTGACATGCTCGTGCGTGATGGCTTGGGCCGTGCTCAATTCTGCTCGTCACACACGGCCGTGTGGTCTGTCCGTGTACGTTGGTCTAGGCCGTGTTGATTTCTGAGGTAGGCCCATTTTGTCCCTTTTTGGCCCATTTCTCGTTCTTTTCGTCTCCCTAAGCTCTCCTGAGTCTAAAACATGAAATTAAAGGATTAGGAGCATCGAATTCATCAATTCTAATGAAAATTCATCCATAAATAAGCCAAGCATGGGGTAAAAATATGTATAAATTATGGTTTATCAAGAACATATAAAAACCAAACTTAAACATAATGATCAAGCCATTTTCGCATGGTTTTATATATATATACATGACCCAAAATTAAACATTTAAAATAGACTATACATGCCATAAGTTCCAATTCAAACTTCACAAAATACCGAAAAGAGTCGGTAGTGTGATAATCTTTGCTGAAGATCCCCGAGCTCGTAACTTGAATCCAAAATCTATAAAACAGAGATAAACAAAACACACACAGAGTAAGCTATTTAAGCTTAGTAAGTCAATAGCAAGGTAAAATCAATTTACTTAACAACATCATATATACAAAGCTATATCAAGTAGTGAATTATACACAATCAAAAGTAATTACTCAAATTTCAATATCAAATTCAAATAATGTACCCTTTGGCTGAATACACATAGTTAAAAACTTTTACACGGTTCACATGTTTACACATTAACTTCTGTACAATGAAATAAACATATAACTTACCTTTCATTCCACAATACAGATTATATACGTACCTGAGTTCTTTTAGTTCAAATATCACATTAGCCTTCACTTACACATGCCCTTTGAACCATTCGGAATTAAAAAGGATACGCAGATAGTCGAAAGCTCGTACAATGCCAACGTCCCAAACGTGGTCTTACATGTAATCACATATCGATGCAACTGTCCCAGACAGGGTCTTACACTAATAAAATACGATGCCAATGTCCCAGACATGGTCTTACACTAACCACAAGTCGATGCCAATGTCCTAGACGTGGTCTTACACGATAACACATATCGGATATCCTATGTCATGACATACGTATCCTATCTATTCCTAAGGTTCGTACGTGGCTTACAGACGTCGAATCTCAGTTGAATCAAGCTCGAAAATTAGCCAATTCACAATATTCATATTCAGCCATAGCATATATAAATTCACATAATTCATTTTGATACATAACAAATATATATCCATGATTATATCAACATTTAAATGTTTATTGACTAACCTCGGATGTCTTCGACTATGAAATCGGCTATTCGACCACTTTTGTCTTTCCCCGATCCATATCTGATTTCTTTAATTCTTGCTCTAAACATATTCAAATTAAACTTAATTAAACACCATTCTATTCAATTTAGCCTAAAAACACATACATGGGCAAATTACAATTTTGCCCCAAATATTTCACACTTTTTACAATTTAATCCTTTTTGCACAAAACACAAAATGCACAAAATTTGACTACACCATACAAGGGCCGAATATTCCTAGTCCTCATACAAGTCCATACATTTCATTTATTTCACATTTTAGTCCCTTAAAAATTTATTTTTACAATTTAGTCCAAATACTCAAATTCATCAAAAATTCAAAGACAAAACTTGTAAATCTAACACATATATTTCATTTTTCATCATCAAACAACAAAAACCACAAGGTATCATCAATGGAAAAACACAAAATCATCTTCACAAACAAAAATTAAGACATGGGTTTTGTACATCTCTTAGCAACGATCTCAAAAACGTAAAAATTATCAAAAACCAAAATCGAAACATAATAAATCAAGCTAAATAGGTGCCGAATGCCTCAAAATTTTCTATTTTCTTTTTCTTTTCTCTATTCGGTGATGAAAGAATGATGAAAGAATGAGAACATGGCTTTTAATTTGTTATCTTTTAATATATATTAACTTATTATTATATTACTTATTTATCCTTTTATATTTAATAATTTTAACATATAAATTAAGGTCATTTTAGACCATATGCCTCCACTATAGCTAAAATAGGCTATTTGCCCTTCAAGGACCTAACATTAAAAAGCCATTAGCAAATTAGCACTTACACATTAATTAGCAAATTTCACATTTTACGCAATTAAGTCCTTTTATTTAATCGGACACTTAAACGACTAAATTAAAACACGAAAATTTAACACAAGCAAATTCACACATAATAAACATTGAAAATAATTTTAAAATATTTTTTGGACTTAGATTTGTGGTCCCGAAACTACTTTTCCGATACGCAACCTATAAGCAACCTTGAAATCTACACCCTTGGTTAGTTTAGAATTAGCTATAAAGAAAAGAAGAAAAGAGAATGAATTGAAAACAAAAATGTGAAAATAAATTGTGTTAGTACTCGAGTTGCTTTCCGAGAAACGCTCGTTTATAGTTTAAGCTAGACTCTCCTCGTTTTAAAAAATCAGGGAGTTTTAAAGGTTTGAATATCTTCCCTCATGTGGACAGTTTTATTTTCTTGATGAAGTTGGAGTCGAGAAGCATGTACCTTAAAAGTGTCGAATATAGGATTGCTTACTTCGACTGTTCTGTATGGAAAGATATTACGTACCTCAAGAGGGATTTCTTTGTTCGTGGTCAGGTCTGATGTGATGACACGAGGATCTGCCTTATCTATTAGTATCTGGTCTCCTATTTTGAGGTGATTTGGTGTTCCTATGAGCTCTTCTGGAGGCTCTTTCAGCTTTACTTCATATGGTTCTTGTTCTTCTTTGAAGGATCTCGTCCAGTTTTCTTGTTTGTCGACCCTAAGGCTTTGTACCTAGTGTAATTCGTCTTTGATGGCATGGGGTCCATGATTTGGCTCAGGTTTGTAATCTTGTGGCGTTTCCTGTGATGAAGCTGGAACAATATGGTTATCATCTGAATTTACTTTCTACCCTTCATCAATTGTTGTCTTGGCCGAGTCGAGTGCCTGTAAATTGATCGATTCGTCACCTACCTGAAGTATGAGTTCTCCTGTGCTAACATCAATTTTAGTCCTGGCAGTTGCTAAAAAGGGTCTTCCTAAAATTAAGGGAATTGAATTATCCTCATCCATGTCTAAGACAACAAAATCTACTGGGAAAACGAATTTATCATTTTTCACAAGAACATCTTCGATAATACCCCTAGGAATTCTAACAGTTTTATCAACTAATTGAATGCTCATCCTAGTTTGTTTGGGTTTCCCTAGACCTAGTTGTTTAAACATTTTATAAGGCATGACATTTATACTTGCCCCTAAATAAGCTAATGCATTATGAACAGTTAGTCTACCAATCAAACATGGAATTGTAAAACTCCCTAGATCTTTTAGCTTCCGTGGTAGTCTATTCTGTAACATTGCTGAGCATACTGCGTTTAATTCCACATGTGGCTCCTCGTCTAATTTACGCTTGTTCGTCAGGAGCTGTTTTAAAAATTTCCTCGAATCTGGCATTTAAAAAAGAGCTTCAAGAAGAGGTAAGTTAATATGTAATTTTTTTAAAAGTTTAAGAAACTTACCGAACTGTTCCTCTGTATCGTCTCTCTTCATCGCTTCGGGATAAGGTATGCGGGGATTGTACTCTTTGATTACCGGTTTTGGCTTGTTATTGACCTCAACCATATCTTTTTCTACCACCTTCTTTTGTTTAGAATTAGGCTCGTCTAACCCTTCACTATCTTGAGCTGTTATGGCTTGAACTTGTTCCCTTAGGTTAGTCTCAGTGTTGCTCGGTAGTCTTCCCTATGGTCTCTCAGAAAGTTTCTTAGCAAGTTGCCCGAATTGATCCTTGAACTCTTGTGACAATGCCTCAATTTTTGTTTCTATCTTCTGGAAACATGTCTCTGAGGCTGTTATGAAGTTTGTTAGTGCCTCTTCAAGGTTCGGCTTCTTTTCCTGTGGGTAGGGCTGTTGTTGGAAGTTTTGGGATGGTTGTGATCTTTGATTTCTTTGACCACCCCATGAGAAATTGGGGTGGTTCTTCCAACCTAGATTATAAGTGTTACTATAAGGGTTATTGTTAGATCGGAAATTATTACCCATATAGTTAATTTGTTCGCTCTCCATGCCCTATCCGTAGGGTGGGTACTTAGGATTCATCACTCCTTCACTTGCGTTGCACTGCATAACTGGATGTACCGGCGAAGAACCATAAAAACTATCAAAATTTTTATGTAAAAATTCCACCTGATTTGATAGCGCGGTCACTGCGTCAATGTTGAAAACACCGGCTGCTTTAGCTGGCCTTGTCCTTGTAACTTGCCACTGATAGTTATTCAGTGACATCTCCTCTATAAACTCGTAGGCTACTTCAGGAGTTTTGTTGTTTAGGGTTCCACCGGCGGCTGAATCGATTAGCTGCCTTGTTGAAAGGTTCACACCATTGTAGAAAGTTTGGACCTGTAGCCACAAAGGTAGTCCGTGGTGTGGGCACTTTCTCAACAAATCTTTGTATCTCTCCCATGCATCATAAAGTGTCTCTAAATCCATCTGCACAAAAGAAGAGATATCATTCCTTAACTTGGCCGTTTTGGCCGGTGGAAAATATTTTAATAAAATTTTTTCAGTCATTTGATCCCATGTAGTGATTGAGCCTCGTGGAAGAGAATGCAACCACTGTTTGGCTTTATTTCTCAGGGAAAAGGGAAATAACCGAAGACGAATGGCATCATCAGAAACGCCATTTATTTTGAAGGTGTTGCAAAATTCTAGGAAATTTGCTAAGTGTGTGTTATGATCCTCATCCTGCAAACCATCAAACTGAACAAACTGTTGTATCATCTGTATAGTGTTAGGTTTCAGTTCAAAATTATTTGCAGCAATAGTAGGCCTAACAATACTAGGAACAGTTCCTGTTAAACTAGATTTAGCATAATCATACACAGTACGTGGAGCACGATGTTCGACCATCTCTGGAGGTGGCGGATTATTCTCAGCTATCTCTTCTGTGGTATTTATTTCGGCTTCTTGCTCTTCGTCTATGTAGTTTAGGCTTCGCCTTATTTCTCAGCGATTTCTATAAACGGTACCTTCAACATCACTGTCGTAAAGTAGAGGTCCTGTCGGGTTCCTTCTAGTCATAAACTAGAGGTACCTGAAAGGGACAAAAGAAAGAAGAAAGAAAATTTAGAAAAATAAAATAAAATTGCAAAAATTAAAATAAATAGCAAATATGACTAAAGTAATAAAAATTAAGCTTTTTTAATATTTTAGTCCCCCGGCAACGACGCCAAAAACTTGATCGTTGAAATCAAAGCTTTAAAATTTATAATAAAAATGATTGAACCTAGAAACTAACTCTGACAATGATTGTAAGGCAAGTGCGCCTATCGAACAGTAGTATAGCTTAGGCAAGACTGGAATATCGAATCCCAAAGGAACCAAAAGTACTAATACTACTGTTCGATTATCTAATCTAAATTTAACTATCAACTAAACTAAAGACGCAAAGACAAAAAGAATGAATTGAGGAAAAATAACTTGGAAGAAAAACCAATTGATTAAGACGATACCCTAGGAAGAATCCACCCAGACTTCACTTGTTATCTAACACTGAACCAGACGATGTATTCATTTAACTTGATCCGTAAGATTCCCTAAGTTATATTAAACCCTCTCTCGAAGCGAATAACGTCTAACCCTAGGTTGATTAATTGAAATCTCTTTCTAATTAAAATACCTAGAATCGCATTAACTCGATCTATGGACTCCCATATTAGGTTTCACCCTAATGCGACAAAATCTCGTCACCCTATCTCTAGGCGTGTGATCAACTCCGCTTAATTATGCTAGATCTACTCTTAAGCAGGGACTTTTGCTCCTCCACCTAAGCACATCATGCTTGAATTAATATCCTGGAAATATCAACACAAGAATTAAGCACACATAATTAAGAACAAGTCAAATATTTATCATATAGTTCAGAAAACAATAACAAGATCTGTCTTAGGTTTCATCCCCTTCAGGTATCTGAAGGGTTTATTCATATCAAATAAAGAAAACATCTCAGAAGAAAAGATAAAACAAAACATAAGAAATCCCTAAAACTCCCTAAAGGAATTAAAGGAGAGATCCGACGTCGTGAGTAGAATTCCGGCTTCTTGAGATGGATCAACTAGCTATCTTCAAGTGATTCTCCACAAATCTGGTCTTTCTGGCTCAGCTCCTTGGCCTAGCTAACCGCCCTCTTTCAGGTACCACTTAGGGGGTTTATATAGGCTTTTCTTCGCCCCAAAATATCCAAATCCGAATGAAATTGCTCTTTGCCACGACAGGGACACGGCCATGTCACACGCCCGTGTGGATCGTGGTCAGGCCGTGTTCGGACTTCTTTAATGAGGCACGGCTGTGTAAGTCGAGATCAGGCCATGTTCTAGTAGATTGGCGTGGCACGACCGTGTGGGCTTAAGTCCAGGCCGTGTCGATTTCCTCTTTGGCCTAATTTGGCCTGTTTTAGGCCCGTTTCTCGTTCTTTCCATCCTCAGGTGCTTCCCTGGGAACAAAACATGAAAAGAAAGGATTAAGAGCACATTTTTACATAAATTGAGGCTTAATTCATCCAAAAGTATACTAAATGTGGGATTAAAATATGTTACTTTAAGGTTTATCACTGCCACTCACAATACCCATATTTTTGGGTGGTTTACCTCGAGTTACATTATTACCCAATCTAGTATTTTGAGCCGAATTTTGATCAACTATCTCTGGACACTCCCGGATAAAATGATCTCTGGATCCACATTTAAAACAAGCTTGATCATGCAATCTGCAACTACCGGGATGTCATTTAACACAATGTTCACACTCAGGTTGATTTGATATGACATTACCCACACTAGCTACAGAGGTAACTCTCAAGCTCATAGGTGGTCTATCTCGATCTTGTCTGAAATAACCCACAGTATTCTTCGAACGGCTGGTATCATCTCGGAATTTCTTTGAAGTCGACTAAAATGGCTTACTGAATGGTCTTTTTCGTGAATCTCTAGCTTCAGAATCAACTTTTCTTTTCTCTTTCCCGAGCTCTTCAGCTTTGCAGGCTCGCTCAACAAGTACCACGAACTCTTTTATCTGTAATATGCCAACTTACAGTTTAATGTCTTCATTCAGCCCATCTTCAAATCTCTTACACATAGTAGTTTCAGATGAAACAAACTCCCTGGCATATCTGCTGAGTCTAACAAATTTCCGCTCGTATTCTGTCACTATCATTCACCCCTATTTCAGCTCAAGAAATTCTTTACGTTTCTGATCAATAAACCTCTGGCTGATATATTTCTTACGAAACTCTGTCTGAAAGAATTCCCAGGTCACTCGCTCTTTTGGAACCACCGATACTAGTGTATTCCACTAGTGATATGCAGTGTCCCGTAGCAGAGATATAGCACATTTCAAACACTCATCAGGGGTGCAGGATAATTCATCAAATACTCGAATGGTATTATCAAGCCAGAACTCGACTTGCTCAGCATCATCATCATCAGTGCCTCTGAATTCCTCGGCTCCATGTTTTTTTTATTTTATCAATAGCTGGCTTAGGCAATCTCATCGGATCACTCACTGAAGGTGTAATAGGCACTGCGATGGATTAATCGGGGGTGGAGGTTATCGTGCAACTGGATTAGTCCAGATATATTGTGTAAACCAGTCATTCGTCATTTGGTAGAAGGCTTGTCTAGCCTCCCCCTCTATATTACTCGAAGTAGGTCGAGAATCTTTTAGCGCTGTCCCTTACACGAGAGCAGGCGCTACACTTTTGACATCATCAGTTACGGCTCGATCGGGATCCATTACTATATGAAAACACATTTTCAAATGTTAGAAGTAATCACACTATCGCAGTATAACATATGGCATGTATAGCTAGACTCTTACGCGCTACATTAGTCCTAGAATTGACTAAACTGTAGCTCTGATACCAATAAAATGAAACACTCCTAACCCCTATCCGTAGTCAGATTAGGGTTACGAGGCATTACCAGACAAGACATCACTCAGATCAATTTCATATATTCACATGTCATTTTCATATAATATTAAAACATACAATTAGTATATACATGGTATTTAAATACTTAGTCATTGATCTTTGCAACTTTTGGATAATATATTACACATTTTAATTTATCACATTCAACATTTTAAAACCAACTATACATCTTCATTAAACACAAATATATGCTCATAACATCAAACCAATAAAATCAGTTTGAGTACAAATAATTACCAAGATTTCAATCAATTCACTTATTAATTAATATGCATAACATACGTGTAAATAACTTCTCATTATATCACCTATACCTATTCGATTAACCTTTTAAAAAATATAAAACCTAACATCAAACTTTTATTACCCAATTAACTAGCATAGACAAACTAGTATATACATAATCTGTTAACTTGGACCACAATTTCAAAACAATTATAAAACCAAAACATACATAAATTAACACAAAACTATGCGCATAAGACCTTGATATTTTAAGTACAAATAACAAATAAGAGTACACACAATACACATGCTAATTTAATATGCTTAGATTTATGCCAAAATTTCATTCACATAACCAAGTTAAATTGTTTCATATTCGAACAATCTATATAACATGCAACGTATATTACGTCTATAGACAATGTTCAAACCAACTCATGTTATAAATTAGGCATCTCAAATAATAATTCATTTACTATGCATAACCTAAATATATTCATGAACCTCATATATCAAATTTATAAAATAAACCATCATGAGCTTTACTTAATCTTACTTAAACCATAAGCATATTTCAAACACATTTTACACTTATAACCTACATATTACTCACCTAATATATTAAACCACAATTACAATTCATGCCAAGCACATCGTACATATATAATTCATAACCAAAATCACCAAAAACCAAACACATCAAACATTTAATCAAGAACATATAAAAACCAAACTTAAACATAATGATCAAGCCATTTTCGCATGGTTTTATATATATACATGACCCAAAATTAAACATTTAAAATAGACTATACATGCCATAAGTTCAAATTCAAACTTTACAAAATACCGAAAAGAGTTGATAGTGTGATAATCTTTGCTGACGATCCCCGAGCTCGTAATTTGAATCCAAAATCTATAAAACAGAGATAAACAAAACACATACAAAGTAAGCTATTTAAGCTTAGTAAGTCAATAGGAAGGTAGAATCAATTAACTTAACAAAATCATATATACAAAGCTATATCAAGTAGTGAATTATACACAATCACAAGTAATTACTCAAATTTCAATATCAAATTCAAATAATGTACCCTTTGGTCGAATTGTAACGCCCCAAATATGAGGGGTTGGTAATTTTGCTTAATTTCCATGTTACGCTTGAACGACTAGCTATTTGAGTGTATTTGGGGGTTTTAAGGAGGCCTGGGTTAAAGTCTGAGCTGTAGAAGAATTTTAGTTTTTGCTCATAAAGGGAAACTGGCTGTTAGCAGTAGGGCTTAAGGATAAGTATGGGTGTTTAAGTGACACAAAAATGAGCATGGGACTTGGTGGTGTGGCGTCAACGGGATAACAAGGAGGAGTGGGGTTCGAATCCCACGGATAGCAAATGGGGACTATTATTTTATGTCTTGGGGGTGAAAGAAGTAGAGTATGGATCAAACTCTGCAAGGGAGGTTGAGGACTTAGTCAAAAATTTCAAACGGAAGGTGGGGAGGAATTCTAGGAGATTTTGGTGGAGTGTTTAAAGGAGTTTGAAGGGAGAGGAGTGTTGGCCGAATTTGAAGAGTTTGGGTAGGAAGAGAACTTCGGCTAGGGGGTTTCAATTAGGCAAATTGGGCTGAGGGGTGTCATTTTGAGCATTTCGGGTTTTGTTCTTTGTGACATTTCATGCTTCTTTTCTCCATAGTTTCAGTTGCGCAAGTGACTTTTTCATGTTTTCTGGGATTGAATTAGAGTGAGTTCTTAGTGTTAAATTCTCTGTGGAAATCTTCTTTCTTCTTCTCATTTACTTCTCTGCCGATTTGGCTTGTGTGCAAGTTTTTTCTTTCTCTTTTCGGCAGCATCTTAGCCGAACTCAACCTCCTCTTTTCCTCTCATTTCTTTTCTATCCTTTCAAGACAGCCGAACCTATTCTCCCCCTTGCTCTCAACGCTTCATCTCTTGTTCTTTATGCTGAGTAAGCTGAAGCTAACCTCTTCTTTTCTTCTAGTATACCTTCATCTCTAGGGCCGTACGTGTCTATTCCTCTATACTCAAAGGAACCTGTCCTTGCCGAATTTGAGAGTAAGTAGTACTAACTTTTTGTTAATTATTTCGTGGTGGGTACTATTTTTTTCTCTCTAGTGCCAAATCTTCCCTTTTCTCTTTATACTAATGTTGATTGGTATTTAGGTTCCCTCGAAGTGTGAAAGGGGGCAAGTGACCTGAAGCGATCGATATGTTACTCTTAGCCTTTGACCAAGTAAGCATTCTCGCTTTGTGTTTGGTTTGGGGATTGATCTTTCCTGTGGGTATTGTAGTTGACAAGGATGTATTTTAACTACATGGTTATGCAATTTCTTTTAATAAGGTTGTATTGTAATGCAGAATCCATGCAGGGGTCTTTATCCTTGCTAATATTGGAGAAGACTTAGCAAAACTCTGTAAATTAAGGTATGTATAAGTGTGGTTTCGGTTTATGTTGAGAAAAAGGTGGGTAACTCATTTGATCGGATGACTAACTGATAGTTTTATTGAACGTAGGATCGGTGCTAGGAGATTCGTGGCACGTTTAGTAATCAAGGTGTGTAATCGTACACCCATTACCGTATTGTTCATACACTGGATATCAATGTGTCACACTCTTGTGCTACTGTGTATCGGCAAAAGCCAAAAAGCCGCACTTTCGGCATCTGAGGGCCCTCGAGCATGCAAACGCTCGTAGGGATAAATCGAGCCATATTCATCGGCGTTAGATCGTAGAGGCCGCCAGGAGTATTTCCGTGGGTTTAGGTCGCAATGGGCCTCGATGGGCCACGGTGGCCCAATGGGCCCTACATGGGTAATGTCCCCTGTAAAAGGATGACAATGAAATGGGCTACAAAGTTCGCATAGCTACGACCGATATTGGGCGGAGTGGGCCACACGAGCGTGTGGGCCCACTTGGGCTAAAGATTGGGCTTTGGGCCAAATTGTATCGTTTTGACCAGAAAGGGTATCTGTGTCACTCGAGGCGACTGTAGGCCTCTGAAAAGGCCGTTATATGATTTAATTTATCGAAATACCCTTTGTGGGTAAATTTACTGAAATACCCTTAATGGGTGAATTTATCGAATTACCTTAGTGGGTGAATTACTGTTTTACCCCCAACCATCCACATGACTATTATACCCTTAGTGGTAGTATAAGTGATGTATTTGTAATATTCGTATGATTGATTATGATTGTAATATACTGCATGCATGGGTTATTTATGACACGACATGCTGCATTGGATTGGGTTTTGTATTTTGGAGGAAGTACTGTACCAGTGGTTATGCCACGTTTTACTGATCTAGTGGTTTCGCCACGTCTATCGATTTTAGTGGCTCCGCCTCGTATACCATTATTAGCAGCTTTGCTGCGTTATTGGTGTGCTGGCTGGGTGGGTTGACTTAGTCCCCACGAGGTGTGTTGGTTGGTACGGGAGGTGTGTTGGCTGGACTGGGTTGGGTTACATTCTGTTTTGCATTGATATGATTTTTGGCTTAGACCCACTCTAATATTGAATAGGGCTTGGGCCTAGACTATTACTGTATAGGGCTAAGGCCCAGACTGTTACCTTAATAGGGGATTACACACTGAGTTCTCGTAACTCACCCTTTTCTCTAACTGTGTAGGAAATCTCCAGTTTTAAGTGATTTGGAGCTGCGAGGGACTCGGAGGTGGCCACACGCTCGATATGTTTTAAACATAGACCAAGTTATTTTATTTAATTTTAATATGTTAGGGGTAATGATTATGTAATAAGGCCATTTGGGATTTTTTAACTTTTACTTGGTATTTTCTTTTGATTACTATCTGCTAGACTAGGAAACATGAGTTTTAAAATGATAACAGTTTCGAAAGTAAATCACGATTTCCAAAACTTAAAGTTGACAACTTGAATAAGCTTCCGTGATATTCAATTCTGTTTAATAATTGTTTTGATCAACAAGGGAATAACGAGTTTATGATTTTACTACCTTAAACGTCTCAAAGTGAATTACCGTTTAGTACTGAGCTTTTATCGAACTAGCTGGTTTTCAAACGAAACTTTGATGTGAAACGTCAGATCCGGTTGTAACGTCTAGGCCGGGTTTGGGGTGTTACATTTAGTGGTACCAGAGCCAGGTTGAAAAACTCGGCTGTGGAATGGGTTTTGAAAATTTTCTAAATCTGTCTAAATTTTGGTTTGGAAGGAAATATTGTTATCGAAAGTGTGGCACACTGACTCTCCGACACCAAATCTATAAGTTCTCTAACATTGTTTTATGTTATATATTGAAATGATTATACTGAGAAACTACTAGGGGTAGTAGTAGTACACTGAAACTCCTTAGTTAGAGTAAACTGAGACTGTAGAAAACTGAAAACTGTAGTGAGATTTCGATTTTCCAAAACAACCTTAATTATTGTTCATCATAAAATATCTATTAATGTGTTTGGCACGTTGGGTATACAGTTCGATTTTACTGATAGGGAAATGTTAGTGATAAGTCCACTGGGACAGTTGGTTAGATAGAATAAATTGTTTAGAAATATGCCCCTAGAAGTCCAAGGGGTTGTCTTTCCGGCGGATTGGATGGAACTGCCGTTTGGCGAATTCGATCTTATCTTGGGCATGGATTGGCTAGTGAAGCACCGTGCGAATCTGGATTGCGCTGCTAAAAGTATGGTATTGAAGTTTTCAGAGGATGAGGAGTTGGTCGTGATAGGGGAGCAAAGGGATTATTTATCTAATGTAATCTCAGCATTAAGGACCGAGAAACTGGTTTGCAAGGGTTGTGAGACGTTCTTAGCTTATGTCAGCATCTCTGATTCTATGGCTCCGTCTGTTGAGATTGTCAGAACTGTAAAGGAGTTTTCAGATGTATTTCTCGAAGAGCTTTCGGGGTTACCTCCAATCCGTGAGGTCAAATTCGGCATTGAGCTCCTACCTGGAGCGGCTCCGGTGTCCATCGCCCCTTATAGGATGGCACCGAATGAGCTGCTAGAATTAAAGGCTCAGATCCAAGAACTACCGGACCGAGGATTCATCCAACCGATTGTGTCTCCATGGGGAGCACCAGTTTTATTCGTGAAGAAGAAGGATTGGTTTATGCGCATATGCATCGATTATCATCAACTGAACAAACTGACGATTAAGAACAAGTACCCATTACCAAGGATAGATGATCTATTCGAACAGTTGCGAGGAGCATTGGTTTTCTCCAAGATAGTTCTTAGATCAGGGTATCATCAGCTAAGGGTTAAGGAGGCAGATGTGTACAAGACTGCATTCAGGACTCGTTATGGACATTACGAGTTTTTGGTCATGCCTTTCGGGTTTACAAATGCACCAGCTACTTTCATGGATATGATGAACCGGGTGTTCCAACTCTATTTGGATCGGTTTGTGGTGGTGTTTATAGATGACATTCTAGTGTATTCGAGAACCGAGGAGGATCATGATTCGCATCTCCGAATTGTATTGCAAATATTGAGGGAAAAGCAGCTTTATGCCAAGTTCAGCAAGTGTGAGTTTTAGCTACGAGAAGTGACATTTCTAGGTCACGTAGTGTCTGCCTAGGGGATTAAGGTTGATCCTCGACAAATTGAGGCCGTATTGGATTGGAAACCACCAAAGGCTGTATCAGAGATTCAAAGTTTTCTGGGTTTTGCTGGGTATTACAGACGGTTTGTTGAGGGGTTCTTACTGATTGCTGTACCTCTAACTAAGTTACTGCGTAAAGGGGTATCGTTTAATTGGACTGATAAGCAGCAGGAGAGTTTTGAGAAACTGAAGAAGGTTCTGACTGAAGCCCCGATATTAATACAGCCAGAGTCAGGAAGGAATTCATTGTCTACTGTGATGCGTCGCACACTGGATTGGGGTGTGTGTTGATGCAAGAGGGTAAGGTGGTGGCTTATGCTTCTTGCCAGCTTAAGCCTCACAAGGTAAATTACCCCACTCACGACTTAGAATTAGCTGCGGTAATATTCGCACTAAAAATTTAGAGACATTACTTGTACGATGAGAAGTCGATCATTTATACCGACCATAAAAGCCTTAAGTACCTCCTTACTCAGAAGGAGTTGAGCCTTAAGCAACGAAGATGGATAGAGTTACTTAAGGATTATGATTGCTCGATTGAGTACCATCTGGGTAAGGCTAACGTAATAGCAGATGCATTGAGCCATAAGGTCGTATGTGATCTAAGAGCAATGTTTGCTCGTCTCAGTCTATTTGAGGATGGTAGTCTGTTAGCTGAATTTAAAGTGAAACCGATCTGGATTGATCAAATTAAGGAGAAGCAGTTGCTGGATGAAACGTTGGTTCCTCATTTCTAATTGGTGAAGAAGGGAGAGACTGCGGATTTTGGGCTAAATAGTGAGGGAGTATTATGCTTTCGTGGAGAGTCTATGTACCCAGGGATTCTGAGTTAAGGCAGTCTATACTGCAGGAGGCGCATAGTAGTCCATACGCTATGCATCCTGGTGGAAACAAGTCATATCGAAACTTGTGTGAACTGTACTGGTGGCCAGGGCTTAAGGGTGAAGTTACTGATTTCATGGGTAAGTGTTTGACATGCTAGCAAGTGAAGGCTGAGCATCAACTGCCTTCTGGATTACTGCAACCTATTAAAATTCCACTTTGGAAGCAGGAGAGAATAACCATGGACTTTGTTAGTGGGCTACCCCTGACACCTACTAAGAAATATTCGGTATGGGTCATTATTGATCAACTGACTAAATCTACCCACTTCATACCAGTCCGCACTGATTATTCATTGAAAAAATTGGCCAAGTTATACGTGGCTGAGATTGTGAGGCTGCATGGGGTACCAGTGTCTATCATTTCGGACAGGGACCCTAGATTCACATCACGAATCTGGAGAGTGTTACACGAAGCTTTGGGTACAAGGTTAGATTTCAGCACAGCATTTCATCCTCAGACTGATGGCCAGTCGGAGAGGGTAATACAAATTTTGGAAGACATGCTAAGAAGCTGTGTAATTGATTTCAAGGGTAGTTGGGAAGACTACTTCCCGTTAGCAGAGTTTGCATATAACAACAACTACCAATGCAGTACTCAGATGGCACGGTACGAAGCATTATATGGTCGTAGGTGTCGTGCCCCTACTTGTTGGACAGAACTGGGTGAGCGGCGAGTGTTGGGGCTAGAGCTAGTTTTGGAAAATGAAGAAAAAGTAAAATTGATCCGAGATCAGTTAAAAGAAGCATCTGATAGGCAGAAGTCGTATGCTGATTTACAGCGTAAAGAGATCGAGTACACGGTGGGGGATTATGTTTTCTTAAAGGTCTCACCATGGAAGAAGATTCTGAGATTTGGACGGAAAGGCAAGCTGAGCCCTAGATTCATCGGACCTTACCGGATATTAAAGTGTGTGGGACCGGTCACCAATCAGCTAGAGCTGCCGCCTGAGTTAAATCGTATACATGATGTGTTCCACGTCTCTATGCTGAGGCGATACCATTTTGATCCCTCACATATAGTGCCGGTGGAGGAGATCGATGTTAGACCTGATCTGACCTTTGAGGAAGAACCGGTGTAGATACTGGACCGTGATGTTAAGGTATTGAGGAGGAAATCTATCCCGTTAGTCAAGGTGCTATGGCATAATCACAGTTCAGAGGAAGCCACGTGGGATTCTGAGGAGGCGATGCAACAACAATACCCTCACCTCCTTAGACCAGGTAAATTTCGAGGCCGAAATTTCATGAAGGGGTAGAGTCGTAATGCCCCAATTATGAGGGGTTGGTAATGTTGTTTAATTTCCATGTTGTGCTTGAATGGCTAGATATTTAAGTGTATTTAGGGGTTCTAAGGAGGCCTGGGTCCGAGTCTGAGCTGTAGAAGAATTTTAGTTTTTGGTCATAAAGGGAAACTGGCTGTTAGCAGTAGGGCTTAAGGATAAATATGGACGTTTAAGTGACACAAAAATGAGCATGGGACTTGGTGGTGTGGCGTCACTGGGATAACAAGGAGGAGTGGGGTTCGAATCCCACGGATAGCAAATGGGGACTTTTATTTTATGTCTTGGGGTGGAAGAAGAGTTTGGATCAAACTTTCACGGGAGGTTGAGGACTTGGTCAAAAATTTCAAACGGAATATGGGGAGCAATTCTAGGAGATTTTGGTGGAGTGTTTGAGGGAGTTGGAAAGGAGAGGAGTGTTGGCCGAATTTGAAGATTTTGGGTAGGAAGAGAACTTCGGCTAGGGGGTTTCAATTAGGCAAATTCGGCTGAGGAGTGTCATTTTTAGCATTTCGGGTTTTGTTCTTTTTAACATTTCGTGCTTCTTTTCTCCCTAGTGTCAGTTGGACAAGTGACCTTTTTGTGATTTTCGGGATTGAACTAGAGTGAGTTCTTAGTGTCGAATTCTCTGTGGAAATCTTCTTTCTTCTTCCCATTGCTTCTCTGCCCATTTGGCTTGTGTGCAAGTTTGTTCTTTCTCTTTTCGGTAGCATCTTAGCCGAAGTCAACCTCCTCTTTTCCTCTCATCTTGTTTTATGTTATCTTCAAGATAGCCAAACCTATCCTCCCCCTTGTTCTCAATGCTTCATCTCTTGTTCTTTAAGTTGAGTAAGCCGAAGTTAACCTCTTCTTTTCTTCTAGTATACTTCCATCTCTTGGGTCGTACGTGTCTATTCCTCTTTATCAAAGGAACCTGTCCTTGCCGAATTTGAGAGTAAGTAGTACTGGCTTTCTGTTAATTATTTCGTGGTGGGTACTATTCTTTTCTCTCTAGTGCCAAATCTTCCCTTTTTTCTTTACACTGATGTTGATTGGTATTTAGGTTCCCTCGAAGTGTCAAAGGGGGCAAGTGACCTGGAGCAATCGTTACGTTACTATTAGCCTTTGACCAAGTAAGCATTCTCGCTTTGTGTTTGGTTTGGGGATTGATCTTTCTTGTGGGTATTGTAGTTGACAAGGATGGATTTTAACTACATGGTTATGCAATTTCTTTTAAGAAGGGTGTATTGTAACGTAGAATCCATTCAGGGGTCTTGATCCTCGTTAATATTGTAGAAGACTTAGCAAAACTCGATAAATTAAGGTATGTATAAGTGTGGTTTCGGTTTATGTTGAGTAAAAGGAGGGTAACTCATTTGATCGGATGACTAACTGATAGTCTTATTTAATGTAGGATCGGTGCTAGGGGATTCGTGGCACGTTTCACAATCAAGGTGTGTAATCGTCACCCATTACTGTATTGTTCATACACTGGATATCAATGCCTCACACTCTTGTGCTACTGTGTATTGGCAAAAGCCGAAAAGCCGCACTTCCGACATCTGAGGGCCCTCGAGCGTGCAAACGCTCGTAGGGATAAATCGAGCCATAGTCGTCGGCATTAGATCATAGAGGCTGCCACGAGTGTTTTCGTGGGTTTAGGCTGCATTGGGCCTCGATGGGCCACGGGGGCCCAATAGGCCTTACATGGGTAAAGTCCCCTGTAAAAAGATGAAAATGAAATAGGGTACGAAGTTTGCATAGCTGCGACCGATATTGGGCGAAGTGGGCCACACGAGCATATGGGCCCACTTGGGCCAAAGATTGGGCTTTGGGCCCAATTGTACCGGTTTAACAGGAAAGGGTACCTATGTCACTCGAGGCGATGTAGGCCTCTGGAAAGGCTGTTGTATGACTGAATTTAACGAAATACCCTCAATGGGAGAATTTGCCGAAATACCCTCAATGGGTGAATTTACCAAATTACCCCCAAGGGGTGAATTACTATTTTACCCCCAACCGTCCACATGACTGTTATACCCTTAGTGGTAGTATAAGTGATGTATGTGTAATATTCGTATGAGTGATTATGTTTGTAATATACTGCATACATGGGTTATTTATGACAGGACATGCTGCATTGGGTTGGGTTTTGTATTTTGGAGGAAGTACTATACTAGTGGCTATGCCATGTTTTACTGATCTAGTGGCTTCGCCACGTATACTGATTTTAGTGGCTCAGCCACGTATACCGATTTTAGTGGCTCCGCCAGGTATACCATTATTAGCAGCTTTGCTGCGTTATTATTAGCAGTTAGACTGCGTTATTGGTGTGCTGTGATACGAGCACGCCCAGAGCAACTCAATATTCAAACTTCAATCCTCTTGAGCTCAGATTCCTGCCTTTGCCTGCTTAGATTGTCAAATTCTTCTCTAAGAAGACGAATGACATTTGCTTGCTTATATTTCCAGGGTTTTACAAAGTATACTAACTGAGACGAGCCCTTGTCTGTATAATTAGTTAGCTCTATAAGATGTTGGAAAATCAACTATAGTTGGCTCCCCCACAATTGTTACCTCCTCCAACATATCTTGGTCATCTCTTGGCTTTTCTACATTAAACTGCTTCCTAGCTTTATGCTCAATTAGCTTGATTCGCACCTTTCTTCAAGCTGATTTAGTCGTGTTAGCTTAGTTCATCTTCATTCGGCATTCAACTAGCCCAATGCCTTTTGGTAAACATGAAGAGACAAAGTTGCCAGGTGCCTTTTGGTGAACATGAAGAGACAAAGTTGCCAGGTGCCTTTTGGTGAACATGAAGGGACAAGGTTGCTGATGCCCTTTCAAAAACCTAAGGGTTAAGGGACAAGGTTACTATTGTCTTTTCAAAAAACTTAAGGGTTAAAAGGTTGTTAGGTGCCTCTTCAAAAACTCAAGGGTTAAGGGTTAAAGGTTGCTGGTGCCCTTTCAAAAGCTTAAGGGTTAAGAGGCGAGATTAGAAGACTATTTGGCTAGCCTTTGTTCAGCCTATAAAAAGGCTATGTAATTCTCATTTGACACAATTCAGACTTCAATGAAATTTTATGAGTGAGTTTATCTCCTCTTCATTTTCGTACAAGTTTCGTTAGACTTATCAAGCTTGCTTGTGGCGTCTTCGGCTTGTTTGAACTTATCACCAAATTTCGTTTGGTGTGGCGTTCATCAACCTATCTCCATCTATCCACCTGAACGATATAAGAAACGAGGTGACACTGTTATATAGTGTTGAATCTTTCTTAAGTTAAGTTCGTATTTCCATTCCCATCATCGATTCCATTTATCCACCTTAAACATTATAGAACCCGGGGTGACACTCTTTAGTGTTGAATCGCTTCTCGTTTAAGTTTGTTTATCCGCTTCTATCAAAATTATCCTTTTATCTATTTTATTTTTTTTCCTCCAAACCGAACCAAATCCTATTTTTTCACTTAAGCTTCCGCAAACTCATTTATATTTTCCGACTAATTTTCAAAGGCTTGATTCCTCCTCGTAGACGATTGGGCAACCCGTATACGTTACGACTCACCCCGAGCCGGCCCGTATCATCTGGTATCAGAGCTAAAAAAACGAGGACTGCCAACGACCATCCTGAAGCCGGAAGTTAGTTAGTAAGTTTAAAAAAAAGGTTCAAAAAAATTTCAAAAAAAAACAATATTCAAGTTGTAATTTTTGTTTCTTGTATTTCATTATAGTATATTTGAAGTCCCAAAAAAAAAGATACAAAAAAAAATCGTATATAAAAAAATATACGAATACAAAAAAAAAGAGAGAAGTAAAAAAAAAAAGTGTGTGGAAATTTTTTTTTTTTTGAAGTTTGCAAGTTTTGTTTCATTATTTCTTTCCCGATCTTCAAGCCACCCTTCTTCACCCCAACGCCACTATACAAAAAAAAAAAATCAGCCAACCCCTACCCTGTAACATAATTTTCCCTTGTACCAATTTTGAAGCCGGCCCTCAAGCCGCAATAAGTCTTTTTGAAACGAAGTACGAATTTTGAGACGAGATTGAGCGGTAAAAGACAAGAGTGATTCAAAAAAAAAGTCTTATACGAGTAAAAATACGAGTGTGAGCGAATTTTCTTTGTGAGTGACTTGTGAGGTTTTTGTGGTAAGGTATTTAATTTTTGTTTTAGTTTGAGCACTAACATTTTTTTTCTAGCAACGATAGCATGTCTTTAGATTTCGGAAGAAGAAGAAGTACTATAGATTACGATTGGGTCGATCCATCATACAACCAAAGCGAAAGGCGTCGTGACCAAAGAAACCGAAGCTTTAGAGATCAAGGATGTTTTAATGACGTCAAGCAGAATAACAAGTCAAACATTCCACCGTTTCAAGGTAGAGCCGATCCGGATGCATACCTTGAATGGGAAATGCGAGTAGAAATGGTTTTTGGGTACCACGATTATTTGGAAAGCAAGAAAGTAAGACTGGCGGAAAATAGTTTCACCAATTATGCCATGACTTGGTGGGATGAGTTTACCAAGGGTCGAAAACGAAATGGAGAGTATCCAATATTAACGTGGTCCGAAATGAAGGAAGTGATGCGCGAACGGTACCTCCCATCTTCCTATCATCAAGGGCGAACTTCTTCAACTCAAAGGACGGAGTTAAGAGCAGCCCGGCAATACCCGACCAAGGATTATTCTAGAAGAGATTATTACCAAGACTCCTACTCAACGCGGTCTTCGAAACGGAGAGAAGAAAGTTGCGAGCTCGATTCTCTTCAAGGCGACGGACAGGAAAGCACGAGTTATTCGACGTATGATTCAAAGAAGTCCTACACGGATTATTATTCCCACATAATTATCGTGATTCATCTGTAAATAATTTTTCTTCTTTTGGAAATTCTTATTATTATGAATCTTTTGTAACTTCGTGTAATAGAAACAAGGAAAAAGAAAAAGAAAAAGAAATAGAAAGAAAAGAGGCAAGAAAGAGAGAAAATGAGCAAGTTTTGAGAAAGCTTGAAAAGGCCATTGAGAAGATCATTGAAAAAGAACGAGAAAAAGAGAGAGAAGAAAACGAAAAAGAGTGTGAAAGGGAAACAAGAAAATGAGATGAGCTAGTAGAAGTGAGTATTGAAGTTTGTTCTTCTTCTGCTTCTTCATTTCAGGTTCTCGACGTATCACACAAGAACCAACAACTTCAATACCTCCCGGAAGAGCGACGTATTTCTTTGATTGAAAGAGGTAAAGTTGAAGGTGAAGTTGAACCCCACGAGCCGGAAGGTAAGCGAGGTAAGGAAATTTTAATAACCAAGTCGCAGAAATTCGATTTGACATTTGTCAATGAAATCTTTGGTGACTTAGTTTCTAAAAGCTTTCCTTATTTTCATCCGATCAATTTTTGCTCATTACATATGGTTGATATTTTTTGTTCTTCTCGACAAAACCCAATGATTTTGCAAAATGACAAGTTTTCACAAAAAGCAAATAAATTGTTCAAATACAGTGATTTAATGAATCAATTTTTGTCTCTTGAAAAATCATTGAATTTGTGCAATTTTGTTTTGACGAGTACAAATAATTTTGTACATATGATGTCGTGTATGGAAAATTCTTTTTGGCTTAACATGTTTGATTTAATTCAACTGTTGTTACATTTTGATTTAGATAATCAAACGCATGTTTTTAAACCGGGAATATGTCTTGTATCATCTGGTATATTTTGTAAAAAAATCAAGTCTCAACAATTGTGTGTAAGAAATTCCCATCAATTCGATACTTGGTTTTTAAATAAGGTAACGAATTTTGCCAACCTTGTTTTCAATTTTTATTCGTTCCTTAAACGAACTTTGTGTTTGTACAAGTAATTCGTAGGTAGGGAGTCCCCATTGTGTTTGAGAAATATTGACTCGCGAATAAAGCATCGACTACATTACATGCCCAAGGAGAGAAGGTTCATCTTGATCAAGCAAGGTAAATTCGATCTTCGAGTTTCAACTTGTGAAGACAAGCAAGGTAAGAACAGTCTCTATCTTTTTGCGCCTAAAGGTAGGTCTTTTGAAATAGTTGATATATTTTTGTTCTCTTCGGATGATGATATGCATTATGTTGATGAACTACCTTTTGCAAAGCAATTAGATCATAATATACTTAGCCCTTCCAATTTACTTTTTTATGATCTATCTATTGTGGATATTGATAGAACACATGGTGCTGAATTCGTTTTTGTAAAGCATTTAGATCTTGATACGTTCAAATGTTCTGTTCTACCAATTAATGGTCTATTTGCTTTAATGATTGACAAAAAGATTCTTGTGTTCGATATTTGTTACAATTCATGTGCGAGTGGTTCCTTATTTCAAACAAAGCAAGGTTTGGATGTTCAACTTCGAGTGCCATATGCACTTTCTCCACTACTTGTTTGTGATGAATATATCTACCTTTTGGTGTGCTACTCGCATGATTATCTTGTCTTGTGGAATCCAATTAGATTGTATGCATGCTTTGAAGCTTATCCGTTTTTGTTCCAAAATTATGACAAGGCATTGATCCTTTTGTATGATAAAGTGCTTATGCCTGTCCGCATGCGATTTATTTGTTTGGTGTTGTTTTTTTTCTTCGGGTTACAAGTATATTTAAAACAGTTCTTGCTAATTCTTGAATGTTCTTTTCAGGTGTTACGATTATTATCCATCCCGTTTGATCGAGGAAAGACGAGCAAAAGAAAATGTTGTTCGAGAAAACCAACAGGTCGATTCGAGGACGAATCGTCTTGAAAAGGGAGGGGATAATACGAGCACGCCCAGAGCAACTCAATATTCAAACTTCAATCCTCTTGAGCTCAGATTCCTGCCTTTGCCTGCTTAGATTGTCAAATTCTTCTCTAAGAAGACGAACGACATTTGCTTGCTTATATTTCCAGGGTTTTACAAAGTATACTAACTGAGACGAGCCCTTGTCTGTATAATTAGTTAGCTCTATAAGATGTTGGAAAATCAACTATAGTTGGCTCCCCCACAATTGTTACCTCCTCCAACATATCTTGGTCATCTCTTGGCTTTTCTACATTAAACTGCTTCCCAGCTTTATGCTCAATTAGCTTGATTCGCACCTTTCTTCAAGCTGATTTAGTCGTGTTAGCTTAGTTCATCTTCATTCGGCATTCAACTAGCCCAATGTGTAACATCCCCAAACCCGGCCCATTCACTACGACCGAATCTGGTTATGTTAGTGCGGAAAAGTCGGTGGAAAATCTATTTAACTTAGAAAAATTTAAAACTTGCTAACTTTTGAAAAATCCATGTTTATTTAAACTTATGATTAAAACTTTGTTATTAAAATATACTCATACTAAAAGATTAATATATACAAGCCAAATTGAATAAGTAGGTTGGAAAAAAATATACTTATCTTCACATAGTGTTTCAAATTCTTCAAACCATAATAAATACTAATATAATCATAACAAAAATAAATAAGAGTTAAAAGGCCTTTATTACATATTCTATTTAAACCCAAATACTTAAAGTAAGCCTAAAACATTTAATCTCTTCTTCTGCATGGGCCACCATGTGTCCACTCCAACCCGGTCCGATCGACGTGTCACCTGCGATGCTTAAAAAGTTGGGTGAGTCATACAGACTCAGTGTGTAACCAAACCATCGAAATCCACCCACATGCTAACCACATAACATCCCAATTATCAAATGCAACATGCAAGTATAATTATTAGACATTACCACAATCTGGGCTTGGCCCACCTTCAAATTATAACAATTACTGGGCTAGGCCCTTTTCACATTAGTCCACTGATCACTGGGTTTGGCCCATGTCCACGTATGTTCCCAAAACATACCTATTCATTGGGCTTGGCCCATTTTCATATTATTTCATAAACGGAATAATGCAATCATGAAACCCAACCCAAGCCTAGGGTCCATCCGCTACACACCCCCTGATCCAGCCTACCACACACCAGGGGACTATCGAGTCACCCTCTCCTTTTCCCTCCAAAAAGGCAACCAATGCCATCCACGATGTAGCGTATAGCTAACATCAAACCACGATGGAGCACATAGCAATCCATCAAGCCACGATATGGCATAAGCCGATATCAATCAAGGTAACCACGCGAACTAAATCGCAAAGATCCACAACGCGACCTCAGTCAGCGCCAATCCACGATGTAGCACAAAGCTGACATCAACCTCGTACTCGAAGTACACCCGTACCTTCTTTTCATAACCCGCCCATGCACATGTAACATAAAATGATGATAAGGTGGTGCATGTACATATTAAACACAATCATAGGCATACTCACATAATAAAATCAGTGATCATATTTACAAACTTTGCTACTAACCTGATCATCTTCATACCCCTTAAGGGTACCATTTTCACATTTAACTGCACTTATTAGCATCATACAACATAAACAGATATACTCAAATCCCGGAAACAATGGTTTAACTACACACCTTATAACCTGGAGCTCTAAACCCTCGATCCCAACGCTATCGACTAGCGAGACTACCGCTATCTGCCTATAGCTATCTCCTGCCGCTGGCCCACACCCCGGTGGCCAATCCCGAACTGCTGAAACCGCTCTTTTCTTGAACTTTGGGATAGGGACCTTCCCTTGCCCACTTTGACTGGTTGTGGCCTCCATCAAAAAGCTTAATCAGGTAAACAGGTTAACCCCCAAAACACCACTTAAGCATTTAATCTAAATAAATATCTCTTACCAACTCAACTTGAATCCCGAACGCTACTCTATGCCACTGCAACTGCTGACTAAACGACCTTGCTAACCACTCCCTATTGCTTCAGCTAGAAACGACCACCACCAAGGAAGTAAGGTTCGGCTCAGGGACTTGTAACCAAAGTGAAGAGAAATGTGAGAATGGGTGATTCGGCAAGGCTCTTAAACAGTGTTTAGGATATTCAGCAATGGTAGTTTTCTATGGATGGTTACGGTTTAAGCAAGGTTTAAAAAGAAAAAGGTGAGAAGGGAGAGGGATATAGGTTCATAAAAGGTTAAGCCCTCTGCTACTTTCGGCTACAAGGAAATAGGATGGAAAAGGGGTTTGCTTGGACTAACTTTCGGCAATGGAGAAGGGAAGAATAAATAAAAATAAAGGGAAGAACTTTTTGCTAAGGGAGAAAGCAAATGGTGAATGAAAAATGAGCACCACCCCCTCCCTTTATATAGCATTCGGCCAAGCCCCAAGCTCCCAAAAAAAATCCTAAAATCACTCCTAAAACACCTCCCCTCCATCCATTTTAAAAGTTTGAAAAAGTCAAACCTATCTAGCCAAATTCAAAAAAAATTGACCAAGTCTTTGCCCATCTTTTAAGCCTCCCAAAACCGTCCAACACTCTACCTAGATGACGCAAAAACAAAGCCCCCTGCTACCCTTGCGAATCGAACACTGGCCCCCTTCCCTTGCACCTGAGACGTCACTTCCCCAAGCTCTTAGTGGCGTCTCCCTTGCCACTCCACCAGCCCAATTCTTGTGACATAAACTCCCAAATAATTCTCTTAAGACCCCCTCTATCCAAGTTCCCCTTTTTAGCCCCTAAAACTAAAAATTTTCCAAAGCGTTCTACCATCACCGAGGGTTCTCAGGACCCCTAAAACTTACCCAACCACACACTGAAGTGTGCCAACACTTGAGCTAAGCACCAAAAATCCAACCCCTAAAACCAGGGTGTTACAATTCTACCCTCCTTAAAATAATTTCGTCCCCGAAATTACTTGTCTAAACTAACAGTCCAATTCCTCCCGCTACGCTATAGCTGCGCACTCTGATCTTAAAGAGCTAACATACTTCCCAATCATAGTCTCTAAGTTCGCACTCAAAATTCAAAACAACTCAGAAAAAGCTATTCCCACAAGCAAGCAAAGCAATTAGAGCATGCACCAAAGCAGAGGAGCTTACCCGATATCACCTCCTTGGTTGATTCTGACTGGAACCATTCCCTCCATGTCTTGAACCATGACCCCTCATTGATCGAGGACAGTTCTTAACCAGATGTGCCTTAGATCCGCACCGAAAGCATGTTTTACTATTCCCCCAACACTCTCCTGTGTGAGGTCTTCCACATCGAGCACAGAGACAATTCCGATTCTCAGCAACTGGCACGGGTGTATGTACCGTATTCCCAACTCTTGGCCTTTTCTGAGCATCTCCAAACGATGCTGACCATCCAACACTTCTCTTATTCTCGTTCCTATTCTTTCCTCGGTTTTCCCTTACCGTCCTCTTAACTTCTTCGGCTATACGAGCTTTCTCCACTAGCACCGCGAAATCTCTTTCCCTCTGCGGAGCGATCAGCACTCGAAGTTCATCTCGCAATCCGTCTTCAAACCGGATGCACCTCTCATAGTCAGTGGCCACAATTCCCTTAGCATACTGACTTAGCCGTACAAATTCTGCTTCGTATTCCGCTATCGACTTATTTCCTTGCACCAGATTTAGAAATGCCTTCCTTTGCGCATCTAAGTAGCTTGCTCCAACGTATTTTCCTTCAAACTTTTCCTTAAAGTAATCCCAATCCAATCGATCTGCCGGTACACCTTGTTTGACAGTGAGCCACCATCGATAAGCCTCGTCCCGAAGTAGCGAAACAGCACCTTTCAATTTTTCCTCTGGGGCACAATCCAAGTCGTCCATAATTCTTTCGACTCCTTCTAGCCAATACTCTGCTACGTTAGGAGCTACTCCTGACACTCCTCTAAAGACTTCAGCCCCGTTCGACCTAAGTCTCTCGGACACTGACTTCCGAGCTCCATTTCCCCTACTAGCTCTTGCCACTTGCTGAAGCACGCGTAACATAGCCTGCGACACTGCGTCCTCTTCACTTATCAGATCTTGTTCCTCTACATCCACTGCTGGCGGCACTTCGCTTTCTGACCCATAGCCAGACCCTACTGGTTCCGAAGCTGTCATTCTACCTCTACCGCGTCCCCTAGAACTCATCTCTAGCGCTTCGATTTAATCTGTTTAGAAAGTTTTATGGATTAGAAATTATTGTTTCACTGTTTTATCCACGAGCAATTTTATGCAATGAAGGTTCCGAGAGTAGTTCTTTCGAGCAATCAAGTTTCCTTTTCCTACCCAGGGGTAATTTCGTCATTTTTCCTAAAGAGATATTTCGGTAATAAATCAGGGTCAATTTTGAAAATAGTTTTCCAACTTAGAGATTTTTTTCAAAATTTGCAAAGCTCAAGAGTCATCTTGAAAATTTTGTTTCTCAAACAAAGTGTGTTGCAAAAATTTCAGAAAGTAGGGTCATTTTCGTAATTTTGGAAATCATGGGCATTTTCGTAAATTCTCAAAATCGAGATATCACAACATTTTACAAAATAGAATTTTCTGATATTTAGTAAAGTAAGAATATTTCAGTAGAAGTTGAGAGAAATTTGAAAATTTAGAAACCAAGGGCATTTCGGTAATTTTGTCAACCAGGGGTATTTTCGTAAATTTCCACAAGTTAGAGTATCCTAATATTTTGAAAACTTGGATTTTAGTATTTTGCAAGGTAAAGAACATTTTATCAAAATTTGAGGGTAGTACAGTAATTTTGCAATACAGGGGCGTTTTGGTAATTTTGCCACTAAGGGCATTTTGGTAATTTTGTAAATCGAAAGAAAAACGTCCTTCAAAATCAGATTTAAGGTTTCACAAACCAGAGGGGTAAATTTGAAAATTTAAAAACAGGGAATTTAGGAAACAGCAAGGCTAATTCCCTTTCGGGTTTTAATAACCGGTTTAGCCTATGAACAAGTCCTCTTGGTTAAGGTGAACCGTAGCTACGCACCAGGTAGGATTCGAGTAAAGAGGAGGTGAGTCGCTAGGACTGCTTAAATACCAAGCTCTTACTGAATGCCACTCCTAGACATGCGTACAGTGGTTACCACACCTTAACTCGGCGACTTACTTCACAGGTTTGTTTAAGAGCTTTAAGTCTTATGCCATTGTTTGAGTAGTCTAATCCTAGGGTCCACAGATCCTATTATTCTATTCTACGAGCCCAAACTAAGCCCAAATTAATTCATGCAAACAAAACAAAACCATTTAAAAGTCCAAAGCACTTACCTGGTGGACTTCGGGTCGGAGGTACAGGTGCCATGCCAGAATAACCTGAAAACCCTTTTTTATAAAAGCCCATATTCCAAAAACCCATTTTGAAAACTGTTTCGGGCCCAAAACCCTCAAAGCCGAGTTTTGAACCGGGCTCTGATACCAAACTGTAACATCCCCAAACCCGGCCCATTCACTACGACCGAATCTGGTTATGTTAGTGCGGAAAAGTCGGTGGAAAATCTATTTAACTTAGAAAAATTTAAAACTTGCTAACTTTTGAAAAATCCATGTTTATTTAAACTTATGATTAAAACTTTGTTATTAAAATATACTCATACTAAAAGATTAATATATACAAGCCAAATTGAATAAGTAGGTTGGAAAAAAATATACTTATCTTCACATAGTGTTTCAAATTCTTCAAACCATAATAAATACTAATATAATCATAACAAAAATAAATAAGAGTTAAAAGGCCTTTATTACATATTCTATTTAAACCCAAATACTTAAAGTAAGCCTAAAACATTTAATCTCTTCTTCTGCATGGGCCACCATGTGTCCACTCCAACCCGGTCCGATCGACGTGTCACCTGCGATGCTTAAAAAGTTGGGTGAGTCATACAGACTCAGTGTGTAACCAAACCATCGAAATCCACCCACATGCTAACCACATAACATCCCAATTATCAAATGCAACATGCAAGTATAATTATTAGACATTACCACAATCTGGGCTTGGCCCACCTTCAAATTATAACAATTACTGGGCTAGGCCCTTTTCACATTAGTCCACTGATCACTGGGTTTGGCCCATGTCCACGTATGTTCCCAAAACATACCTATTCATTGGGCTTGGCCCATTTTCATATTATTTCATAAACGGAATAATGCAATCATGAAACCCAACCCAAGCCTAGGGTCCATCCGCTACACACCCCCTGATCCAGCCTACCACACACCAGGGGACTATCGAGTCACCCTCTCCTTTTCCCTCCAAAAAGGCAACCAATGCCATCCACGATGTAGCGTATAGCTAACATCAAACCACGATGGAGCACATAGCAATCCATCAAGCCACGATATGGCATAAGCCGATATCAATCAAGGTAACCACGCGAACTAAATCGCAAAGATCCACAACGCGACCTCAGTCAGCGCCAATCCACGATGTAGCACAAAGCTGACATCAACCTCGTACTCGAAGTACACCCGTACCTTCTTTTCATAACCCGCCCATGCACATGTAACATAAAATGATGATAAGGTGGTGCATGTACATATTAAACACAATCATAGGCATACTCACATAATAAAATCAGTGATCATATTTACAAACTTTGCTACTAACCTGATCATCTTCATACCCCTTAAGGGTACCATTTTCACATTTAACTGCACTTATTAGCATCATACAACATAAACAGATATACTCAAATCCCGGAAACAATGGTTTAACTACACACCTTATAACCTGGAGCTCTAAACCCTCGATCCCAACGCTATCGACTAGCGAGACTACCGCTATCTGCCTATAGCTATCTCCTGCCGCTGGCCCACACCCCGGTGGCCAATCCCGAACTGCTGAAACCGCTCTTTTCTTGAACTTTGGGATAGGGACCTTCCCTTGCCCACTTTGACTGGTTGTGGCCTCCATCAAAAAGCTTAATCAGGTAAACAGGTTAACCCCCAAAACACCACTTAAGCATTTAATCTAAATAAATATCTCTTACCAACTCAACTTGAATCCCGAACGCTACTCTATGCCACTGCAACTGCTGACTAAACGACCTTGCTAACCACTCCCTATTGCTTCAGCTAGAAACGACCACCACCAAGGAAGTAAGGTTCGGCTCAGGGACTTGTAACCAAAGTGAAGAGAAATGTGAGAATGGGTGATTCGGCAAGGCTCTTAAACAGTGTTTGGGATATTCAGCAATGGTAGTTTTCTATGGATGGTTACGGTTTAAGCAAGGTTTAAAAAGAAAAAGGTGAGAAGGGAGAGGGATATAGGTTCATAAAAGGTTAAGCCCTCTGCTACTTTCGGCTACAAGGAAATAGGATGGAAAAGGGGTTTGCTTGGACTAACTTTCGGCAATGGAGAAGGGAAGAATAAATAAAAATAAAGGGAAGAACTTTTTGCTAAGGGAGAAAGCAAACGGTGAATGAAAAATGAGCACCACCCCCTCCCTTTATATAGCATTCGGCCAAGCCCCAAGCTCCCAAAAAAAATCCTAAAATCACTCCTAAAACACCTCCCCTCCATCCATTTTAAAAGTTTGAAAAAGTCAAACCTATCTAGCCAAATTCAAAAAAATTGACCAAGTCTTTGCCCATCTTTTAAGCCTCCCAAAACCGTCCAACACTCTACCTAGATGACGCAAAAACAAAGCCCCCTGCTACCCTTGCGAATCGAACACTGGCCCCCTTCCCTTGCACCTGAGACGTCACTTCCCCAAGCTCTTAGTGGCGTCTCCCTTGCCACTCCACCAGCCCAATTCTTGTGACATAAACTCCCAAATAATTCTCTTAAGACCCCCTCTATCCAAGTTCCCCTTTTTAGCCCCTAAAACTAAAAATTTTCCAAAGCGTTCTACCATCACCGAGGGTTCTCAGGACCCCTAAAACTTACCCAACCACACACTGAAGTGTGCCAACACTTGAGCTAAGCACCAAAAATCCAACCCCTAAAACCAGGGTGTTACACAATGCCTTTTGGTAAACATGAAGAGACAAAGTTGCCAGGTGCCTTTTGGTGAACATGAAGAGACAAAGTTGCCAGGTGCCTTTTGGTGAACATGAAGGGACAAGGTTGCTGATGCCCTTTCAAAAACCTAAGGGTTAAGGGACAAGGTTACTATTGTCTTTTCAAAAAACTTAAGGGTTAAAAGGTTGTTAGGTGCCTCTTCAAAAACTCAAGGGTTAAGGGTTAAAGGTTGCTGGTGCCCTTTCAAAAGCTTAAGGGTTAAGAGGCAAGATTAGAAGACTATTTGGCTAGCCTTTGTTCAGCCTATAAAAAGGCTATGTAATTCTCATTTGACACAATTCAGACTTCAATGAAATTTTATGAGTGAGTTTATCTCCTCTTCATTTTCGTACAAGTTTCGTTAGACTTATCAAGCTTGCTTGTGGCGTCTTCGGCTTGTTTGAACTTATCACCAAATTTCGTTTGGTGTGGCGTTCATCAACCTATCTCCATCTATCCACCTTAACGATATAAGAAACGGGGTGACACTGTTATATAGTGTTGAATCTTTCTTAAGTTAAGTTCGTATTTCCATTCCCATCATCGATTCCATTTATCCACCTTAAACATTATAGAACCCGGGGTGACGCTCTTTAGTGTTGAATCGCTTCTCGTTTAAGTTCGTTTATCCGCTTCTATCAAAAATATCCTTTTATCTATTTTATTTTTATTTCTTCCAAACCTAACCAAATCCTATTTTTTCACTTAAGCTTCCGCAAACTCATTTATATTTTCCGATTAATTTCCGAAGGCTTGATTCCTCCTCGTAGACGATTGGGCAACCCGTATACGTTTCGACTCACCCCGAGCCGACCCGTATCATGCTGGCTGGGTGGATTGACTTGGTCCCCACGAGGTGTGTTGGTTGGTACGAGAGGTGTGTCAGCTGGACTGGGTCGGGTTACATTCTGTTTTGCATTGATATGATTTTGGGCTTAGACCCACTCTGATACTGAATAGGGCTTGGGCCCAGACTGTTACTGTATAGGGCTAAGGCCCAAACTGTTACCGTAATAGGGGATAACACACTGAGTTCTCGTAACTCACCCTTTTCTCTAGCTGTGTAGGAAATCCCTAGTCTTAGATGATTTGGAGCTGCGAGGGACTCAGATGTGGCCGCACGCTCGATATGTTTTAAATGTAGACCAAGTTATTTTATTTAATTTTAATATGTTGGGGGTAATGATTATGGAATAAGGCCATTTGGGATTTTTAACTTTTACTTGGTATTTTCTTTTGATTACTGTATGCTAGACTAAGAAACGCGGGTTTTAAAACAATAACGGTTTCTAAAGTAAATCACGATTTCCAAAACTTAAAGTTGACAACTTGAATAAGCTTCCGCGATATTCAATTCTGTTTAATAAATGTTTTGATCAACAAGGGAATAACGAGTTTATGATTTTACTACCTTAAACGTCTCAAAGTGAATTAACATTTATTATTGAGCTCTTATTGAACTAGCCAGTTTTCAAATGACCCTTTGATGTGACACGTCAGATCCGGTCGTAACGCCTAGGCCGGGTTTGGGGTGTTACACGAATACACATAGTTAAAAACTTATACACGGTTCACATGTTTACATATTAACTTCTGTACAATGAAATAAACATATAACTTACCTTTCATTTCACAATACAGATTATATACGTACCTAAGTTCTTTTAGTTCAAATATCACATTAGCCTTCACTTACACATGCCCGTTGAACCATTCGGAATTAAAAAGGATACACAGATAGTTAGAAGCTCGTACAATGCCAACGTCCCAGACGTGGTCTTACATGTAATCACATATCGATGCCACTGTCCCAAATAGGGTCTTACACGAATTAAATACGTAACACCCCAAACCCGGCCCACGAGCCACGGCCGAATTCAGAATACCACTGCGGAAAACGTTTGAAAAATATTTTGACTTAAAGTAAAACATAAAAATTTATCGCCTTTGATAAAACATTGGGTATTTAAAATTCCGAAATAAATTTAAGTTGTTACAAATTCTTCGATTAAAAACTTTAACATATATTTTAAAATATAAGTTGCTAAAAATAAAACATTTTCAGATAATAATATAATCGACAATCCAACTTAAATCATAATAAAAATCCTTAAATATTTTAGGATGGCCCTTATTACAATAAATAACCTTTCATAAATAAAATGTGTAAAACAAATAAAATATCTTCTGCATGGGCCACCTCGTATCCACTCCAACCCGGTCCAAGCATCACGAATCACCTGCGATGATTGGTAAAAATTTGGGTGAGTCAAACAGACTCAGTGTGTAATTATTTCACATGCCTCCACACATGGGCTTGGCCCACATCCACACATCAATCACGAATCAGATGGTAAGGCAATTCATCCACATAATTTCACATATTGGGCTTGGCTCATAACCACATTGATCCACACACATACATATGCAAAATGAAGCCCAGCCCAACCTAGTATCCATCCGCTACACACCCCCGTACCTGCCACACACACCAGGGGATTACTAAATCGCCCTCAACCGCTACACACCTACTTGGCAGACCTGCTGCTCAAGGCCGTGGCTAAGCCACCGATCACCTAAGTGACCCCACATGTCAATATCTGCGAGGTGACTCGAGGTCATCCTCAGTCCATGGTGATGCACACAGCTATCATCTGCCAAGATGTGGCACCTAGCCAACACCTCACCTTGATGAAGCACATAGCTAACATGAAGAGCCAATGTAGCACGAGGCTAGCATTAGACCACGCACATAAATATGTACACCCTGTCCTTCTTCAATTATATCCCAGTCCCCATGCATATATTAATCTCATGGCAAAATAACATTATTATCATAACGAGCATACATCACATGCTTGCATCATTTTCACATGCATCACTAAAAGATTAATCATCATTGAACACTAACTTGATTAACCGATTACCCACCATGGGTATTCACCATCTTAGCCATTAGTGTCAGCTACTATTCACATCATGTACATATTTATGTATATAACGTCAAACACAAATGAGAGGAGAACAGTGCGATAACTACACACCTTTTTGGCGGAGTCTACTCAATCCTGAAACTCTCTTTATTCCTGTCGATTTGCTCCTAAGAACCAAAGTCAGAAATCGGTCATCACTCAAACTCATAAAATGGCCTATGGCCGAAAGTCCTAAATCACTTACCTTGCTTATCCAAATCCCAGAAACCACCACTTATCCTGAAGTTGTCGAAATCCCTATTAGACCATTGTTAGAAACGGCTTTAGGCATTTAGTCCATAAAAATGGCCCTTGGCCGAATGCTACACTTACTTACGTTGAAGAATCGAATCCAAAAGACTCCCTTATGCGAGCTACAAATAAAACATAAGATTATGGCCTAACACACATTCGGCCATCCACTAGAAACCAAGGCCAACACTTGATTTCGGCACTCTTAAAAGAAAGAATCCAAAACCGATTACTTAAGGAAGAAAATACTTACCACTTCACACTTTAAAACGAAACTAAGAGCAAGAGATCGATGGTATCACCCTCAGAGAATCGGCTTCAAGGTCCCAAAGAGAAAGATTTCGGCACTTGAATGGTGAAGAGAGGTCACGCCAAAGTGGAGGCAGTTGAATGCTTAAAGGATTCGGCTATGGGGTTTCCTTAAAGTTTCAAGCAAAGACAAGAGAGAAAGAGGCTATAGGGTTCGGCCAAGCCTTACCAATGGTGATGACATACTCGGCTATCAAAAGGAAAAGAAGGAGTTTGGGAAAGGAGATAGATTTGGCCAAGCTAGCAAATAGAGAGAAGAAGAAAACGCTAGTGACCTTAATGGTCTTTGAAGTTTCGAACACAAAACAAAGAGAAGGAAAACCGAAACTAAATGGCTTATGCACAAGAACGGCACTTAGAGAGAAAAGAAAACTCTAATTTTCGGCACACCCTCCTTATCAAGCTTCAAAGCCGAAAATGCTACCCCAAGAGCCCTATATTCGGCCAATGCTCCCTCCCCTATCATATCCCATTTTTCTCTCCTCATTTAACTCTTATCCTATCATATCCCTTAATGATCTCCTCATTTATCTCTTATCCTATCATTTAAACTAAATAAAATAAAACCTCAATTATCCTCTATCTTTAGCCAAAATTTAAAAGAAAAACGAAACTTTATCACATCCTTCCAAAGCCCCAAAGCCGTCCAACACTCCCCCTCCTCTTGACGCTAAAAACAAATGCCCACAACGAGATTCCTGCAGCTCGAACCTCCTCCCTCCTGAACTCCCTTTGACGCAAGCCTCCAAGCCCCTAAGGTAGCGTCCCAAGCCACTTTTCCAATGCTGTCTTTGTGTCATAAACTCTACCACTTATTCCTTTAAGGCCTACCTAGCCAAGCTCCCTCTTTCAAACATAAAAACCAATAATTTCTTAAGACACTCCTCTACATCCTAGGGTTCTCGAGACCCCTAAAACACATCCAACCATGCACACTAAGCCCACTATCACTTGAATTATGCACTAAACGCATAACCCCTAAATCTAGGATATTACAGTTCTACCCTCCTTAAAAATAATTTCATCCTCGAAATTACTAACTAACGAATCACCGTACAGTCTAACTCACCACACTACGCTATTGCTGCGCACTCTGATCTTAATAAACTAACATATTTCTATGCACAGTCTCAAAGTTCACAATCAAGGTCCCATACACTTCACTAGCAACATCAGAACGAACTAGCTCTATAACAAACAAGGCAATAAAGGGTATTCCAGAAATAAGGGACATACCCGTTGTCACATCTGGCGCACCACTATCCTCGTGACGCCTGACTGCATAAACCAATCTTGGTTGCCTCGCGTCTGCACCTTCAGCACCTCCGTTTGGTGTTCCACGACCTCGGCCGGAACCATTCCCTCCATGATTCGGACCACGACCCCTTGTCGTCTGCTGACCACCTCTGCCTGGCTGCACATAACCTTGACCTGTTGTCCGAGCCCTATTCGGATCCTGGGGACAGTCTTTAATCAAATGAGACTTGGACTTACATCTAAAACACTTCCGGTCCCGATTCTAGCACTCGCCAATATGATACCTTCCACACTGAGCACACGGACGGTCCGGATTTCCAGTAGCTGGCTTAGTAACACGAGCAGAACTCTCAACCCTCGGTCTTTTCTGAAGGCTCCCAGACAATTCCGACGGTCCAAAACTTCTCTTATCCCAGTTCCTATCCTTATCTCTGTTCTGTCTCACCGAATCCTTATTCCCCTTAGCTACCTTAGCCTTTTCTACTAATACGGCAAACTCCCGCTCCTGCTGTGGAGCTATCAATAACATCAGATCATCTCTCAGTCCGTCCTCAAACCGGACACAATGTTCATGCTCCGTAGCCACTACTCCTCGAGCATATCGGCTTAACCTTAGGAATTCAGCCTCGTACTCCGCAACGGATTTGTTCCCTTGAACCAGCCCCAGAAATGCCTTCCTCTGTGCATCTATATAATGAGTACCAACATACTTCTTCTGGTATGCCGCCTTAACATACTCTCAAGTGAGATCCTCAGCTGTGGCCTCATCCCGAACTGTGAGCCACCATTGATATGACTCATCGCGAAGAAGCGACACCATTCCTTTCACTTTCTCCTCAGCCGTCAGATCCAACTCATCCATAATTCGCTCGGTCGCCTCCAACCAATACTCAGCAGTACTAGGTGCCACACCAGATACGCCACGGAACACCTCAGCTCCATTGGCTTGAAGTCGCTCGGGTACAGATTTCTGAGCTCCCATATTTCCACCCGCTCCCGCCACCATCTCAAGAACTCGCAGCACAGCCTGCGATACAGCATCATCCCCCGTCTGATCTTATTGCTCAACACCAACAGCTGGTGGTGGTGGCGGTGGTACCTCATTTTCAAACCCTTGACCCGATCTAACTGGCTCCGACATGGTCATTCTGCCTCTACCGCGTCCTCGTACATTACGACCACGTCCTCTAGAGC
Source organism: Gossypium australe (assembly GCA_005393395.2). Lineage (NCBI taxonomy): Eukaryota > Viridiplantae > Streptophyta > Magnoliopsida > Malvales > Malvaceae > Gossypium > Gossypium australe. Next base: position 106,454,018 of record CM016624.1, read on the forward strand.
TCATGTCTACGATCGCGCTTTAATCTGATTTAAGAAAGTTTTATGTATTAGTATTTGTTCCACTGTTTATCCGCCGACAATTTTATGAAAAGAGCTTAATAGTAGTAGTTCTTTCGATCATTCAGAGTTTCAAGTCTTCTATCCTAATTCAAAGAAAACACATCCATTCCGTAGTGTCTGCCATACACATTCACTCTTCAATATTTGTGTCTGTTCCTATCCCAGGGGTATTTTCGTCATTTGTCCTACAGGGGTATTTTGGTAATAAACCGGGGTCAATTTGAAAATTTTAATAAATTAGGGCACTTTGAAATTTCAAAACTCTAGGGTATTTCTGACAATTTTCTCAAATAAAAGGTATGGCAGAAATTTTGGAAATCGGGGTTTTTTGGTAATTTCGTAAACCAGGGGTAATTTGGTAAATTTTCCAAATCAGGGTATCTTATTATTTTGCGAAATAGGGTTTCTGGATGTTTTTGTAAAGTAAGAATATTTTAAAAATCGAGGGTAATATGGTAATTTTATAATCCAAGGGCATTTTAGTAATTTTACAACCAGGGGTATTTAGGTAATTTTCGTAAATCGAAAATGTTTCAGGAAATTTTATGAAATAGTTATTACAAATCTAAGGGAAATTTAAGGATTTTAGAACTAAGGTTTTTATAAAAACGGCCAGTCCCTTTCGGGTTTTAGTTATTGGGTTTAGCCCGTGAATAAGTCCTCTTGGTTAGGGTGAACCGTCACTACGCACCAGGTAGGATTCGAGTGGAGAGGAGGTGAGTCACTAGGACTGCTTAAATACTAAGCTCCCACTGAAACCAATCCTAGACATGCGCACAATGGTTACCACACCCCAACTCGGCGACTTAGTCACAGGTTTGTTTAATTAGGCATTAAAGTTTTACGTAATTGTTGGGGTAAACTAGTCCTATAGTTCAAGTACTTAATATGCTAATCTACGTTCCATTTCTACCCTTCTACAAATCATACTATAAATCACACAATAGATAGGGGTACTTACCTGGTGGACTTCGGGTTAGAGACTTAGGTGCCATGCCAGAAAAAACCTGAAATAGTTCATGACAGTCTATGTTTTTGGAAAGCCCATCTTTGAAAAATGTTTTTGGGCCCAAAACCCTCAAAGTCGAGTTTTGAACCAGGCTCTGATACCAACTGTAACACCCCAAACCTGGCCCACGAGCCACGGCCGAATTCAGAATGCCACTGCGGAAAACGTTTGAAAAATATTGACTTAAAGTAAAACATAAAAATTTATCGCCTTTGATAAAACATTGGGTATTTAAAATTCCGAAATAAATTTAAGTTGTTACAAATTCTTCGATTAAAAACTTTAACATATATTTTAAAATATAAGTTGCTAAAAATAAAACATTTTCAGATAATAATATAATCGACAATCCAACTTACAACATAATAAAAATCTTTAAATACTTTAGGATGGCCCTTATTACAATAAATAACCTTTCATAAATAAAATGTGTAAAACAAATAAAATATCTTCTACATGGGCCACCTCGTATCCACTCCAACCCGGTCCAAGCATCACGAATCACCTGCGATGATTGGTAAAAATTTGGGTGAGCCAAACAGACTCAGTGTGTAATTATTTCACATGCCTCCACACATGGGCTTGGCCCACATCCACACATCAATCACGAATCAGATGGTAAGGCAATTCATCCACATAATTTCACATATTGGGCTTGGCTCATAACCACATTGATCCACACACATACATATGCAAAATGAAGCCCAGCCCAACCTAGTATCCATCCGCTACACACCCCCGTACCTGCCACACACACCAGGGGATTACTAAATTGCCCTCCAACCGCTACACACCTACCTGGCAGACCTGCTGCTCAAGGCCGTGGCTAAGCCACCGATCACCTAAGTGACCCCACACGTCAATATCCGCGAGGTGACTCGACGTCATCCTCAGTCCACGGTGATGCACACAGCTATCATCTGCCAAGATGTGGCACCTAGCCAACACCTCACCTTGATGAAGCACATAGCTAACATTAAGCGCCAATGTAGCACGAGGCTAGCATTAGACCACGTACATAAATATGTACACCCTGTCCTTCTTCAATTATATCCCAGTCCCCATGCATATATTGATCTCATGGCAAAATAACATTATTATCATAACGAGCATACATCACATGCTTGCATCATTTTCACATGCATCACTAAAAGATTAATCATCGTTGAACACTAACCTGATTAACCGATTACCAACCATGGGTATTCACCATCTTAGCCATTAGTGTCGGCTACTATTCACATCATGTACATATATATATATAACGACAAATACAAATGAGAGGAGAACAGTGCGATAACTACACACCTTTTTGGCGCAGTCTACTCAATCCCGAAACTCTCTTTATTCCTGTCGATTTGCTCCTAAGAACCAAAGTCAGAAATCAGTCATCACTCAAACTCATAAAATGGCCTATGGCCGAAAGTCCTAAATCACTTACCTTGCTTATCCAAATCCCGGAAACCACCACTTATCCTGAAGTTGTCGAAATCCCTATTAGACCATTGTTAGAAACAGCTTTAGGCATTTAGTCCTTAAAAATGGCCCTTGGCCGAATGCTACACTTACTTACGTTGAAGAATCGAATCCAAAAGACTCCCTTATGCGAGCTACAAATAAAACATAAGATTATGGCCTAACACACATTCGGCCATCCACTAGAAACCAATGCCAACCCTTGATTTCGGCACTCTTAAAAGAAAGAATCCGAAACTGATTACTTAAGGAAGAAAATACTTACGACTTCACACTTTAAAACGAAATTAAGAGCAAGAGATCGATGGTATCACCCTCAGAGAATCGGCTTCAAGGTCCCAAAGAGAAAGATTTCGACACTTGAATGGTGAAGAGAGATCACGCCAAAGTGGAGGGAGTTGAATGCTTAGAGGATTCGGCTATGGGGTTTCCTTAAAGTTTCAAGCAAAGACAAGAGAGAAAGAGGCTATAAGGTTCGGCCAAGCCTTACCAATGGTGATGACATACTCAGCTATCAAAAGGAAAAGAAGGAGTTTGGGAAAGGAGATAGATTCGGCCAAGCTAGCAAATAGAGAGAAGAAGAAAACGCTAGTGACCTTAATGGTCTTTGAAGTTTCGAACACAAAACAAAGAGAAGGGATACCGAAACTGAATGGCTTATGCACAAGAACGGCACTTAGAGAGAAAAGAAAACTCTAATTTTTGGCACACCCTCCTTATCAAGCTTCAAAGCCGAAAATGCTACCCCAAGAGCCCTATATTCGGCCATTGCTCCCTCCCCTATCATATCCCATTTTTCTCTCCTCATTTAACTCTTATCCTATCATATCCCTTAATAATCTCCTCATTTATCTCTTATCCTATCATTTAAACTAAATAAAATAAAACCTCAATTATCCTCTATCTTTTAGCCAAAATTTAAAAGAAAAACCAAACTTTATCACATCCTTCCAAAGCCCCAAAGCCGTCCAACACTCCCCCTCCTCTTGGCGCTAAAAACAAATGCCCACAACGAAATTCCTGCAGCTCGAACCTCCTCCCTCCTGAACTCCCTTTGACGCAAGCCTCCAAGCCCCTAAGGTAGCGTCCCAAGCCACTTTTCCAATGCTGTCTTTGTGTCATAAACTCCACCACTTATTCCTTTAAGGCCTACCTAGCCAAGCTCCCTCTTTCAAACTTAAAAACCAATAATTTCTTAAGACACTCCTCTACATCCTAGGGTGCTCGAGACCCCTAAAACACATCCAACCATGCATACTAAGCCCACTATCACTTGAATTATACACTAAACGCATAACCCCTAAATCTAGGATATTACAAAATATGATGTCAATATCCTAGACATGGTCTTACACGTAACCACAAGTCGATGCCAACGTCCCAGACGTGGTCTTACACGATAACACATATCAAATATCCTATGTCATGACATATGAATCCTATTTATTCCTAAGGTTCGTTGGTAAACCGTAATTATAATATATTTTAAACCCACATTTAATATGCTTTTGGATGATTTATCCCTCAATTTATGTAAAAAGGTGCTCTTAATCATTTCTTTTCATGTATTATACCCATGAAAGCACCCGAGGATGAAAAGAACGCAAAACGGGTCCAAAACAGAGTAAATGGGCCATATCATGAAATCGACACGACCTGGCCCAAAGAGCACACGGCCGTGCCTTGTTATGCATCTAGAACACGGCCTCACCCCAACTTACACGGTCATGCCTCAACTTAGAAATTCGAACATGGCCTGAAGACGAGTCACACGGGCGTGTGACATGGCCATGCCCCTGTCATGGACTTAGACAATTTCAGCCGGAAAAGGATACTTATGGAAAAAGAATCACATTCCAAGATCCTATAAATACCCCTTAAGTACCACCGTTGAAAAGGCGTCGAGCTAGGCCAAGGAGCCAAGCAGGAAAGGTCAAAATTGTGGGAATCACTCGAAGTTAGCCAGTTGATCCATCCCAAGAAGCCAGAATTCTACTCAAGACGACGGATTTCTCCTTCAATTCCTTCAGGGAGTTTTAGGGATTTCTTATGTTTTGTTTTATCTTTTCTCTTGAGATGTTTTCTTTATTTGTTATGAACTAAATCCCTCAGATACCTGAAGGGAATGAAACCTCGATGAATCTTGTTATCGTTTTCTGAATTATATGAACTAAATCCCTCAGATATCGTTTTCTGAATTAAGCCCGAAATAGATCACTCCAATTATCCATTCAATACACATCACTTAATGCTAAATCGCAACATCAAATATACTTCATTTCAACTTCACATTTCAAGCTGAACAAGCTTATTCATAATAAAATTAACAATTACATTTCAACTCAACCTTATTCCCACATTCAGCTATCACATATATTCATGCACAAAATTTCTGAATTTCATTAATAACATAGTTAATCCATCAACTTACATTTCTCAATACTACCATTACCAATGAATCAAATACCCGAATCACATTCACATATCATATCAAATGTACTTATTTATTTTGCATTTACAAAACATATCCAATCTAATGTAAGACCTTTACAATCGGCTAACACATAAATTCATAATCAAATTTATCAAATAATATCAATAAACATGTTCATAAATAACTCTTTTATATATTTTAACTTAAGGACTTACCTTAGAAGTCGATAGATTCAAAATTTCCGGCTATTCGTTCACCTTAGCGTTTCCTCGATCTAGTTCCTTCTCTTTTTGTTCTCGATCTAATTAAATGTCAAATAATTGTTCACATTCATTCTATTTATTTGCTCCAAACTCAAAATTATAAATTTTCTACTTTAACCCCAAAATTCTAATTCTTATCATTTACTCCCCAAAGCATTTCACTCAAAAATTCACATAATTTAAATTAAAAAAACAACTTAAGAACCAAATTTTCTCCTTCATTTATTATATCTATACAAAACGCCAAATTGCATTTTTAATACAATAATTAAATACCGTTTACAAGTAAGTCCTTAAGACTCCAAACACTAATTCCCAAAATTTTCCACCACATCAAGCCAAAGCCGAATGTTCATAAAACTACTATCATCACATTTCTTTCATTATTCAAGCTACTTAGTTCATCCATGAGTTCCTCTTCTCACCAATTCTTAACTGAGTTAACCTCTATTAAAGATTGTAAAGAAACTTAATAATTTGACATACATATAGCTTATTTAACTTAAAACACTCAAATTCAAGAAAAATCATTTTCATGGCAACTTTCGAAAGGCATATCTATAGCAAAAATTCGGTCATGGGTTAGCTAATTTGTAAGATGACTACCTCAATTTACAAAAATCATCAAGAAATAAAGTTGAACACTCACCTAATTAGAACATGAAATGGCTAGAAATGGTGAGATTCCTCCCCCTTCCCCTTCCTCAAAGTTTCAGCAAATGAAGAGCAAAAGATGAACACTTTTTCTTCTTTTTTATTTATTTATTATTACTCCATTTACTCAAAATTATAACATAAATAAAACACCACTAACTAAAGAAAATTAATATAATAAGTAAACTAATGATTATGCCTTCCACTAACATGAAATGGGAAGAATTGACATGCAAGTCCTCACTTGACCAAAACAATTCAATTTGATCTTCTTAATTCATGCTCACTACTTTTGCCACTTTAGCTATTTGATCCTTTTTATTAAATTAAAGACACAAACGATTAAATTTTTCTACGAAATTTGCACACACATTAATTCACATATAATAAACACAAAATATAATATTAAAATATTTCTCGGACTAGGATTCGTGGTCTCGAAACCACCGTTCCGATTAGGGTCAAATTCGGTCTGTTACACCTTCGATTTGGTCGTAAAGGTAAACTAAGTCCTCGTTTCATCGGGCCTTACGAAATCATTGAAAGAATAGGGCCAGTGTCATATCGGCTGGCTTTACCATCGAAATTAGAAAAGATCCATAATGTATTTCACGTATCGATGTTGTGACGATATAGATCAGATCCATCACATATAATTTCTCCGTCAGATATTGAGATTCAACCCGATATGACGTACAATGAAGAACCGATCCGAATTTTAGCCCGTGAGGTTACAGAGTTGAGAAATAAACGCATAGCTTTAGTGAAAGTTTTGTGAGAACAACACGCTGTTGAAGAAGCTATGTAGGAGCTCGAGGAAGCTATGAGAAAATAGTACCCTTGTAACATCCTGAATTAATGGGTCTATGCGTTTAGTATAGGAATAAGTTTAATAGGTTAATTTAAGTGATAGGGGTCTAAATTTGGGCTTAGAATTAGGCAAAGGCCCAGATTAAATTATTTTAAGGTGGCATCATTAACAATTAAAAAGGAACAAGTTTTGGGTCGCAAGGTGCCCATGTTTTTGGGCCATTTTTGGCAATTAAATGTGAGCAAGGGTGACGCCACAACAAGGGATTTAAGGGCCCAAAATTTAAGTTTAATGAAGCCCAAATCCTTTTAATTTAAGTGAGTTAAATTTCGGCATTAAGACTTGATGAGGTGGATGGCTACAAGGCTTAAAAATAGAAAGGTATATGTGGATTTTATAAGTGATAATATCATAGATAAAAAGGAGAAAAGTTAGGAGCTTATCTTCAAGGGAAGTGTTGGCTGAAAATCCACCACCTAGAGGAGTGTAAAATTTGGCTACCGCATGGCAAAGAGGGTACCAAATTTCTCCTCACTTTTAGCATGAATTTTAAGGGCGTTTTCGATTTTTAGCAGTAGGTGCCGAAATATCTATAAATAGGGGGGCTAGCTCCTTGATTCTGACACTGAAAACCCTAAATTCCTCTCTCATTGTGCCGAAATTCCCTAGCCTCTCCCTCTCCAATTTCTTTTCTCCAATTTCTTCAAAAAGCCGAAACTCTTCTCCACTTTTTCCTCCTTGTGCCGATTTCTCTAAAAAGCCGAAGCAGCCATAGTTTTTTCTTCTATTCATCCTATTTGAGAATTAGTTCCATACTTCCGGTATTTAAATCTTCCATTGGCATTTCCGAATCCTCTCTCTCTAGTGCTAGCTGAATCTCCTATGCTAAGGTAAGTGTTGAATTTTGATTAGTTCTCATGATCTATTCTTGGTTTTTGAAAGGCAAAAAGCCGAAGAGCTAATAGTTTAATTGTTCTATGTTGGGCGGCAATTCGGGATTTGAAGGAAGCTTGGTCAACTAGATCTAAAAGCTGAAAATAGCTAGTCTTCAATTTCAGGATTTAAAGGTAAGAAGATTTTCCCTAGATTTTTACTGGATTCATTCATTATATGCAAGATCTAAACTTTAAGTTGAGGATTAACGATTAAATATTGTGATAGTAGTTCTGATAAGGATTTATGATGGAATTAAATATGGATTAGGCAAAGGAAATAATCCCAAAGATTAAGAAACGAGTAGTATCTTCCGTTCAAGATAGCAATTGTGTCGACTAAGGATAGCGTCGACATAGAAAGCATCGTTTTATCGGTAATCAAGTGTGTAGATCTCTAACACACTACTACTAAACCTGTATGTATGTTTATTTATATATGTTATGGGCTAAAAAGCCGAAATGAGGCTGTCTAGACAGCCGAATGGAACCCTAAAAGGGTTAGGCAAAGATGCCAGGTACGTAAACATAGAACTCCCTATGTGTATCGAAAAGTATATAAGTCTGCATGATGTTTTCTTTATGTATGTATGCATGGGGTGGGAATGATGATATTGAAGGGGAAGTGCACGATAGGTCACTTTGTGATCGGTGGTAGAAAACCCACAAATATAAATGATAGGTCACTTGGTGATCGGTGGCTATGCCACATTTAATGATTCCTAATTAATAGGAATAGGCAGTACGGCTGTCGTTTTGGTGTGTAGCGGATGGAGGGTTGATTGTAGAAATCCCCAAGGTGTGATGGTTGGTACGGGATGGTGTGTAGAGGATGGAAACCTAGGATGGGTTGTGTTATTAATCATTTATTATTTTGATGTATGATTATGATTGATGCCTTATGGGCCAGGGCCCATAATGTGTTTGTGGGCTCAGGTCGTTGTGTGCTTTGAGATTTATACACTGAGTCTTGGTGACTCACACTTTCCTTTTCTCTACTCTCCAGATGAGCAGTAGATCGTGGACATGGGACCCGAGACAGACTCGAGGGGCCATCAAGTTCTATTTCTACAAATTATATTTTCTCTAGGACTTCTTTAAGTTTGTTTTATTGTTATTTGAGAAACAGTTATGTAATAAGGCCCCTAGTTTTCATTCAACGTAGGAGTTTTCTATGTTATACAACTTATGAATATACCACAAGGTTTATTTACATTTATTAATAAAAATACAAAGAGGTTTATTTTTAAAAAAGTCTCTCCTTTATTCAAATTTAATTATTTTAACTTGTGTTTTCAAAATGCGATAAAGTGTTATGGGTTCGATAACATGCCGGATCTAGTCGAAAAGCATGGGCCGGGTTTGGGGTGTTATATTTTGGTATCAGAGCCGAGTTTAAAACTCGGGCTGTGAAATGGGTCTAGAAGTGTTCTAGGAAAAAAATTTTTGAATTTAAGAAAATTTTTGGTTTGAAGATATGGCATTCGAGTCTACCAGCACCCAATCCACCCATGTAAGTATTCTGAACTCCTGATTGTGATATAAATGTGGGCTTAATAGGCTTTATGGGACGTAGACTATCTAGGTTAGAACTTGATGGACTCTAGGCTTAGACAAACAACTCTTCAATTCCATAAGACTTAATTTCACTAAACAAAACCTGTAAACGAGTCGCAAGACTAAAATGTGGCAACAGGTATATGCATGTCTAGGAGTAGATCCGGAAGAGCTTGGTATTTAAGCAATCCAAGTGACTCACCTCCTCTTCGCTGGAATCTTACCTGGTGCATAGTGACTGTTCACTTTAGCCATGACAGGGTGTAGCAATAGGCATACGCATGTCTAAGAGTGGATTCAGGGAGAGCTTGGTATTTAAGCAGTCCTAGTGACTCACCTCCTCTTCGCTGGAATCTTACCTGGTGCGTAGTGACTGTTCACTCTAGCTATAAGGACTTGTTCATGGGCTGAACCCATAATTAAAACCCGAAAGGGACCAACCACCCTATCTTGCAAACAAAAAACCCTAAGTTTTGTACATTTCCAAAAAGATACACTTGATTTGAAAATGTTCACAGCTATGAAAAGTTTACCCAAAAACCCTATGTTTACAAGAGTAACTAAATTTTCCAAAGTGCCCCTGGTTTAAAAAAAATCAAAATACCCCTGGTTTCCAAAATTACCAAAATACCCTCGGATTTCAAAATTACTGAAATACCCCTGGATTGTAAAATTAACAAAATACCCTTATTTTACAAAATCATCAAGGAACCTTATTTTGAAAAATTATGAAAATACTCCTGTAGGATAAAATTACGAAAATACCCCTGGGTAGTGGAAACAACAACAACAATAACAACACTTTTCTGTAATGAACGTGAGTTCATAGATGTTGATGATTGAATGTGTGTGTTTCTTGGAGGATATGAACTTGAGACTGAATTGTGAATGCGAATTCGAAAGAACTACTCTAAAACTACTATTCATAAGACTATTCATGGTTAATCAGTGGAAGAAAACTAATAACTCATAAAATTTCTAATTAGTTAAAAGCAAAGCAGTAGAATGAGTACAAGGGGTCGAGGACGTCCGCCACGTGGTCGTGGTAGGGGTAGGAGGACAGTGTCGGAACCAGTAGGGTCTGGTCATGGTTCTGGAAACGAGATGCCTGCAGTGGAGGAGGAATTTCAGGATCAGACTGCCGGAGATGATGCGGTATCTCAGGCAATGTTAAGGGTTTTAGAGAGGGTTGTTGGGGCTAGTATGGGCACAGGAGCCCAGAAATCTGTGCCGGAGTGGCTTAGGGCCAATGGAGCAGAAGTGTTTAGAGGAATTTCTGGTGTAGCCCCAAGTTCAGCTGAGTATTGGTTGGAGGCGGTAGAACGCATAATGGATGATTTGGATTTCACGGAGAAGGAGAAGTTGAAAGGGGTTGTATCTCTCCTACGAGATAAAGCATATCAATGGTGGCTTACGGTTAAGGATGGTACTGTGGCTGACCATATCACCTGGGATTTCTTTAAAACGGCATTTCAGAATAAGTACATTGGATCGAGTTATGTGGATGCGCAGCGCAGAGCGTTTCTGAATCTGGTGCAAGGGAGTAGATTAGTGGCTGCGTATGAAGCTGAGTTCTTACGCCTTAGCCGTTATGCTCGTGGGATGGTAGCCACGGAGCATGAACGTTGTGTTAGGTTCGAAAATGGTCTGAGGGATGATTTGCGTGTTTTGATAGCCCCACAGTGGGAAAGGGAATTTGCTGTCCTAGTGGAAAAGGCTAAGATAGCCGAGGAGGTAAAGCGGACTGAAAAATTAAATCGAGATAGAGATTGGGGAGGAAATAAGAGGAATTTTGGATCGTCAAAGGCAGCTGAGCAAACTCAGAAAAGACCTAGGTCAGACGGGCCGAGACGAGATGAGAGACCTGCTGCTAACCAGACACCAAAGTGTGCTCGATGTGGCAAATTTCAGGCCGGTGAGTGTTGGGCAGGCAGTGGGAAATGTTTTAGGTGTGGATCTACGGACCACCAAGTTAAAAACTATCCACAGCAACGGCACGGTGAAGGGACCATGGGTCGAGGGAATGCTCAGCCTGGCAGAGGAGGTCAGCAGCCACAAAGAGGTCGTGGTCAAGTCAATGGTGGCAATGGCACATGACATGAACGTGGAGGTGCAGGTTATGCTGAAGCGAGGCAGCCAGCTTTGGTCTATGCAACGCATCGCCAAGGGGACGAAGACACTCCAGATGTGAATAATGGTGCGTACCCTACCATAGTATACTAAGTGTTTATTTTGGCTTTAGAATTAGAGTGCGCAGCGAAAGCATAGTAGTGAGACTTAGGTAGTATGATTACCAGTTAATTGGAAATTTCGAGGAAAAAATTTCTTTAAGGGGGTAGAACTATAACATCCTGAATTAATGGGTCTATGCGTTTAGTATAGGAATAAGTTTAATAGGTTAATTTAAGTGATAGGGGTCTAAATTTGGGCTTAGAATTAGGCAAAGGCCCAGATTAAATTATTTTAAGGTGGCATCATTAACAATTAAAAAGGAACAAGTTTTGGGTCGCAAGGAGCCCATGTTTTTGGGCCATTTTCGGCAATTAAATGTGAGCAAGGGTAACGCCACAACAAGGGATTTAAGGGCCCAAAATTTAAGTTTAATGAAGCCCAAATCCTTTTAATTTAAGTGAGTTAAATTTTGGCATTAAGACTTAATGAGGTGGACGGCTACAAGGCTTAAAAATAGGAAGATATATGTGGATTTTATAAGTGATAATATCATAGATAAAAAGGAGAAAAGTTAGGAGCTTATCTTTAAGGGAAGTGTTGGCCGAAAATCCACCACCTAGAGGAGTGTAAACTTCGGCTACTGCATGGCAAAGAGGGTGCCAAATTTCTCCTCTCTTTTAGCTTGAATTTTAAGGGCGTTTTCGGTTTTTAGCAGTAGGTGCCGAAATATCTATAAATAGGGGGGCTAGCTCCTTGATTCTGACACTGAAAACCCTAAATTCCTCTCCCATTATGCCGAAATTCCCTAGCCTCTTCCTCTCCAATTTCTTCAAAAAGCCGAAACTCTTCTCCACTTTTTTCTCCTTGTGCCGATTTCTCTAAAAAGCCGAAGCATCCATAGTCTTTTGTTCTATTCATCCTATTTGAGAATTAGTTCTATACTTCCGGCATTTAAATCTTTCATTGGCTTTACCGAATCCTCTCTCTCTAGTGCTAGCCGAATCTCCTATGCTAAGGAAAGTGTCGAATTTTAATTAGTTCTCATGATCTATTCCCGGTTTTTGAAAAAGCCAAAAAGCTAATAGTTTAATGGTTCTATCTTGGGCGGCAATTCGGGATTTGAAGGAAGCTTGGTCAACTAGATCTAAAAGTCGAAAATAGCTAGCCTTCAATTTCGGGATTTTAAGGTAAGAATATTTTCCCTAGATTTTTATTGGATTCATTCATTATATGCAAGATCTAAACTTTAAGATGAGGATTAACGATTAAATATTGTGATAGTAGTTCTGATAAGGATTTATGATAGAATTAAATATGGATCAGGCAAAGGAAAGAATCCCTAAGATTAAGAAACGAGCAGTATCTGCCGTTCGAGATAGCAGTTGTGTCGACTAAGGATAGCGTCGACATAGAAAGCATCATTTTATCGGTAATCAGGTGTGTAGATCTCTAACACACTACTACTAAACCTGTAGGTATGTTTATTTATATATGTTATGGGCTAAAAAGCCAGAATGAGGCTGTCTAGACAGTCGAATGGAACCCTAAAAGGGTTTGGCAAAGATTCCAGGTACGTTAACATAGAACTCCCTATGTGTATCGAAAAGTATATAAGTCTGCATGATGTTTTCTTTATGTATGTATGCATGGGGTGGGAATGATGATATTGAAGGGGATGTGCACGATAGGTCACTTTGTGATCGGCGGTAGAAAACCCACAAATATAAATGATAGGTCACTTGGTGATCGGTGGCTATGCCACATTTAATGATTCCTAATTAATAGGAATAGGCAGTACGGCTGTCGTTTTGGTGTGTAGCGGATGGAGGGTTGATTGTAGAAAACCCCAAGGTGTGATGGTTGGTACGGGATGGTGTGTAGAGGATGGAAACCTAGGATGGGTTGGGTAATTAATCATTTATTATTTTGATGTATGATTATGATTGATGCCTTATGGGCCAGGGCCCATAATGTGTTTGTGGGCTCAGGTCGTTGTCTGCTTTGAGATTTAAACACTGACTCTTGGTGACACACGCTTTCCTTTTCTCTACTCTCTAGATGAGCAGTAGATCGTGGACATAGGAGCCGAGACGGACTCGAGGGGCCATCAAGTTCTATTTCTACAAATTATATTTTCTCTAGGACTTCTTTAAGTTTGTTTTATTGTTATTTGAGAAATAGTTATGTAATAAGGCCCCTAGTTTTCATTCAACTTAGGAGTTTTCTATGTTATACAACTTATGAATATACCACAAGGTTTATTTACATTTATTAATAAAAATACAAAGAGGTTTATTTTTAAAAAAGTCTCTCCTTTATTCAAATTTAATTATTTTAACTTGTGTTTTCAAAATGCGATAAAGTGTTTTGGGTTTGATAACATGCCAGATTTGGGACAGTGGCATCGATATCAGAGTGCATATAAGACCTCGTCTAGGACGTTGGCATTGTACGACTATTTCAAACTTTCTGGGTATCCTACTAGATTCCTTACGGTTCAACGGGCAAGTCTGTGATACGAATTGCAAATCCGAGCTTTGATAAATTAAGTGAATGAATATCTGTTTCAAGTATGTTGCTTATATACTAATTGTGTATATAAGGTAAGTATCTATGTGAGCATATTATGATGTTATGTATATGGAATTGATGATACGATATGTAAAGTCTTGACTAGATGAACTATATGTATATATCGTATGTGATTTGGAAATATGGTAAGCTATGGCTAAGCATATGAGCTTAAGAAAGAATGAGGTGATTTTTTGCCATGAGAACCATATTGGTCATCTTATTAATTCGGTTATGTGCAATTCATGCTAAGTTTGTTGTATATTGACTTACTAAGCTTTTGGAAAGCTTACTCTGTGTGTGTTTTTTCTGTTTTATAGGTCGTCATAGCTACTGAAGGCTCGTGATCGTTGTTTTGTCGAGTTTTAAAATTTATAAAGAGAATGATTGAACCTGGAAACTAACTCTGACAATGATTTAAGGCAAGTGCACCTACCGAACAGTAGTATAGCTTAGGCAAGACCGAATTGTTGAACCCAAAGGATCTAAAAGTACTAATACTAACTTTCTTTTTATTATCTAACCTAAAATAAGTGAAGTTGTTGTTTAATCTAAAATTAACTAATTACTAAGCTAAAGATGCAAAGACAAAAAGAATAAATTGGGGAAATACTATTGGGAAGACTTAGTTGATTAAGACGATACCCTTAGGAAGAATCTACCTAGACTTCACTTGTTATCTAACACTGAACTAGACGATTTATTCACTTGACTTGATCCCTAAGACTCCCTAATGTATATTAAACCCTCTCTCGAGGCGAATAACATCTAACCCTAGGTTGATTAATTGAAATCTCTTTCTAATTAAAACACCTAGAATCGCATTAACTCGATCTATGGACTCCCATATTAGGTTTCACCCAAATCTGGCAAAATATCGTCACCCTATCTCTAGGCGTGCGATCAACTCCACTTAATTATGCTAGATCTACTCTTAAGCAGGGACTTTTGCTCCTCCACCTAAGCACATCATACTTGAATTAATATCTCGGAAATATTAACACAAGAATTAAGCACACATAATTAAGAACAAATCAAGTATTTATCATATAGTTCAGAAAACATTAACAAGATTCGTCTTAGGTTTCATCCCCTTCAGGTATCTGAAGGGTTTAGTTCATGACAATAAAAGAAAACATCTCAGAAGAAAAGGTAAAACAAAACATAAGAGATCCCTAAAACTCCCTGAAGGAATTGAAGGAGAGATCCGCCGTTTTGAGTAGAATTTTGGCTTCTTGAGATGGATCAACTGGCTATCCTCGAGTGATTCCCACAAATCTAACCTTCTCGGCTCGGCTCCTTGGCCTAGCTAATCGCCCCCCTTTCAGGTTACACTTAGGGGGTTTATATAGGCTTTCGAAATAGGTTTCTTGGCACCTAAGTATCATTTTCTGAGTGAAATTCTTCTTTCTGATGACAGGGACACGGCCATGGCACAGCCCGTGTGAATCGTCTTAAAGTCGTGTTTAGATTTCTTTAATGAGGCATGGTCGTGTGAATCGGGGTCAGGCCATGTTCTAGTTGTGCAATGAGACATGACCGTGTGGGCTTAAGTCCAGGCCGCGTCGATTTCCACTTTGGCCCAATTTGGTTCGTTTTAGGCCCGTTTCTCGTTCTTTCCATCCTCGGGTGCTTTCCTGAATATAAGACATGAAAAGAAAGGATTAAGAGCACCTTTTTACATAAATCAAGGGATAAATCATCCAAAAGTATGCTAAATGTGGGATTAAAATATGTTACTTTTACGGTTTACCACATACCCCCACACTTAAGCTTTTTCTTGTCGTCAAGCAAAATTCTCAACTTACAATTAAAACAAACTTTCCATAATTCATAATTCCTATCAACAGTGTCTCATCATAATTCATAGATAATTTATACATGGATAATTTAACTCGAAGAGTCTTAAAGATTCAAACAATATAAGTCATACATTTGTATCACGAAAATGTAGGTGTTTCCTCTTACCTGAATAATTACCTTTAATTCAAAACTGACAAAGATTGACATCCTCACAAAAGATTCACTCAAATCACTCGAAGTGTTTAAGGTTCAGGAAAAGAGCACTAAACAGTCGAACTTGAAAAGTTAATCCCATAGGCTTGCCTGAAAATCAAATCTCCACCACTGTAAAATGAGATGATAAACAGATCAAAAGGTCTTTAACAGGGTTGTAACGGGGCTAGGGTTAAAGGTGTGGATAAAGGCTGAATTAGAAGGTTAAACTCGAGGTTGTCCTGACAAGTTACCTATCTAATAATAAGTAACTACATCAATTGAAAAGTAATAACCCTAATAATACGAGCTTTTCTTTTGATAAATAGACTTTTAACTGTATAAGCTTTTTCTTTCATATTACTAATACTGAATATAAATTGATTTTTTTAAGAACAAATCAAGTAATAAAAGATAAATTCAACTACTGAAATAATATAATTAGGTAACTAATCAAATGAAATCTCGATATAATGGCAGTCAAAAGGAATTGTGATAATAAATACAAAGGGTTTTTTGGTAATATTAGTGAGTGAGTCTATAAAAAGGGTTGTTAGGATCAATAGGGTTTACTAGGGGTTAAGTATGAAGGTAGGCTTTTTAGTGGAGTGAGTGGGTTAAAACCTAGGTGCATTTATCATCTCGGTATATCAAATCATAGGTGTGGTCTCAACATGTATAATCGAGGTAAGTTCTAGAATAACAGTTCAATGTTGACACACTCATAATGAAAAAGTGAGCAAGAAAAAGAATATATGCTCTATAAGGCTCAAAATATCACAAAAATTATGGGTAATTGATGTCAACCTCGTAAATTTCAAATTTCAAAGTAATATTCAATTTTAGGTTAACAACCTGGCAAAAATTTTAGTTCTGGAAAATAGACTTATTCTGCTTGATTCTCTAGTTTCTTAGAATTTCAATCATCAATGCACAATTAACTATGACTTACTGAAAAACATGTCAATAAAAATCATAAATCATCAGAAATTTCATCCTAATTAGTAATATGAGGAAATTACTTAAAAACGAAATATAATTCAGGGAATTGAGAATAATGAAAAAAGTTAGGCTGAATTTGAGAATAATGCAAAAAGTTAGGCACTTTCTCAAAATAAATATTCACCCCCCACACTTAAGATGTACATTGCCCTCAATGTACAAACATGTATATTAAATTTAATATAGAGAGGGAGGTGAGACTTCCTGAATTTGGATGGTTTCCTGGAGTTGGAAGTCGATAGGGGTGGTGTCTGCTACCGAGCTCTGCGCTAGATGAAAAAATTGGGGAGCTCGTAGAGAATTAGATAGGAGTTATTAAGGCACATTAAAAATAAACTAAATATATAAATAAAGACAAGAAAGATAAAGAGAAAGAGTCTAAGAAGGAAAATAAACTAAGGTTAGAAGATAAAGGGGCTTGAGAATCCTTATTGATAGATGGTTCGCCAGGTGGGTGTGACTTCTAAGGCGACGGAGGTACTGGCGGTGGTAGAAGTGGCGTGATTCCCAAGCAGCCTTTTGAACCTGACACTAATAAACTAAAGTTAAATAAACTAAATTAAGCATAAGATAGTTAAAGGGAAGGAAATTGAAGCAAAAGAGAAAAGAAAAATAGAAACTAAATGGTCTCAAAGACCCTTGGCTTGTTGTTTGGATGAATCAGTCGGCATGAACTTATGTATAGGGGTCTCTTTTGAGGAGACTACATTTGTCATCTTCCGCTTCTTTGACATGGATATGTATAGCTAAAGAGGTTGGAGACTTTCTTATGGAGAGGGGAGAATTTTGAGAGAAAAAGGAAGAAAAGAGGTGGAAAGTAGATGAGAAGAATAGGGAGGGGGTGGGTTTAAATAGAGTTTTGGAGTCTGATGCTCCCCCACGCCCGTGGACCGTGGGCGTGTTGATTCACATGACCGTCTCACACGGCCGTGTGTTTAGGCGTGTTGGTTCACCCACGCATGTTTTACGGATTGCCATGCCCATTTTTGAGAAATTAGTGTCGACCACGGCTGCGTCGCACGGCTGTGGGCTTTTTTTGGTGCCCTGTTGGAGTGGTTGGGTCTGTGACTTCAAAAATTAGTTGAGTCTGATTTGTATCATCTCTGCCATTATCAGTACGGAGAATCTGTACTACCACATAGCCACGGCCACGACCGTGTGCAAGGCCGTGCGATCTGGAAATCTGCCCTTTTGGTTTGTTTAAAGTTAGGTCTAAAACAAAACAAATAAGATAAAATAAGATAAAAAAATGTAAAAGTTGATGGGGTTAGTACTCGGGTTGCCTCCCGAGAAGCGCTCGTTTCAAGTCTTAAGCTAGACTTTCCTCGTATTTGCAAAACTCATGGTGGTTTAAAAGTTTGAACATCTTCCCTCATGCTATTAATTCTATCTTCTTGATAAAGTCTAAGTCGAGAAGCGTTTACCTTGAAAGTGCCGAATATATGGTTGCTTACTTCGACTGTTCTGTATGGGAAAATATTGCGTACCTCAAGAGGAATTTCTTTGTTTGTGTTCAAGTCTGATGTGATGATGTGAGGATCTACTTTATCTAACAGTACTTGGTCTCCTATTTTGAAGTGGTTTGTTGTTCATATGAGCTCTTCTGGGGGCTCCTTCGGCTTTACTTCGCACGATTCCTATTCTTCTTTAAAAGATGTCATCCACTCTTCTAGTTTGTCGACCCTAAGGCTTCGTTCCATGTGTAATTCGTCTTTGTTGGCGTGGGGTCCATGATTCGGCTCAGGTTCGTAATCTTGTGGTGTTTCTTGTGGTGAAGTTGGAACAATCTGGTTATCAACTGAATTTACTTTCTCACCTTCATTAATTGTCGTTCTGGCCGAGTTAAGAGCTTGTAGACTGATCAATTCGTCCCCTACTTGAAGTATTAGGCCTCTTGTGCTAACATCAATTTTAGTCCTAGCAGTTGCTAAAAAGGGTCTTCCTAAAATTAGGGGAATCGAATTATCCTTATCCATGTCTAAGACAACAAAATCTACTAGGAAAACGAATTTATCAATTTTTACAAGAACATCTTCGATAATACCCCTAGGAATTCTAATAGTTTTATCAGCTAATTGAATGCTCATCCTAGTTTGTTTGGGTTTCCATAGACCTAGTTGTTTAAACATTTTATAATGCATGACATTTATACTTACCCCTAAATCAGCTAATGCATTATCAACAGTTAATCTACCAATTAAGCATGGGATTGTAAAACTCCCTGGATCTTTTAGCTTTCATGGATTCTGTAACATTGTTGAGCATTCTGCATTTAATTCCACATGTCCTCGTCTAACTTACACTTTGATCGCTAAAATCAGAGCTTTAAAAATTTATAAAAGAATGATCGAACCTGGAGACTAACTCTGACAACGATTAAAGGTAAGTGTACCTATCGAACAGTAGTATAGCTTAGGCAAGACCGGATTATCGAACCCAAAGGAACTAAAAGTATTAATACTAACTTTCTTTTTAATATTTAGCCTTTAAAATTAAAGTGAAGATTGTTCTAAACTAAATCGACAAGAACTAAACTAAGGACATAAAGACAAAAAGGATGAATTGGAAAATAACTTGAAGAAAACTCAATTGATCACGACGATACCCTAAGGAAGAATCCACCTAGACTTCACTTGTTACCTAACCCTTAATTATATGATCTCTTTACTTAGCTTGATCCGTAAGACTCCCTAACCTATATTAAACCCTCTCTCGAGGCGAATAACGTCTAACCCTAGGTTAATTAGTGGAACTCTCGTTCACTTATAATAACCCCCTAGGATAGCAGTAAATCAATCAATGGACTACCATATTAGGTTTCACCCTAATCTGATAAAATCTCGTAACCCTATCTCTAGGCGTTTGATCAACTCTGCTTAATTATGTTAGATCTTCTCTTAGGTAGGGTCTATTCCTCCTCCACCTAAGCACATTAGATTTGGATTAAGCAACATAATTAAGAACAACCTAAGTAATTCATCATATAACTTAAAAATCAAATAACAAGATTCGTCTAGGTTTCATCCCCTTTAGGTATCTGAGGGGTTTAGTTCATAATGAATAAAGAAAACATCGCAAGAGAAAAGATAAAACAAAACATAAGAAATTCCTAAAACACCCTGATGGAATTGAAAGAGAATTCTACCGTCTTGAGTATAACTCCGGCTTCTTGGGATGGATCAATTGGCTATCCTCGTGTTATTTCCTAACTCTGACCTTCTCGGCTTAGCTCCTTGGCCTAGCTTTCATGCCTCTCGAAGGTGGCACTCACGGGATATATATAGGCTCTTGGAATGCGATTCTTTCTCCCTAAGTATCCTTTTTCGATTGAAATTGTTCTTTCCAGCGACAGAGACACGGCCATGTCACACGCCCGTGTGACTCGGGGTCAGGCCGTGTTAGGACTTCTAATTTGGGGCACATCCAAGTGAGTCGGAGTTGAGGCCGTGCTCTAGGTAGTCATCGAATCACGGCCATGTAGACTTTGGTTTAGGCCGTGTCACTTTCGCACTAAGGCCCGTTTACTCTATTTTGGGCCCAATTTGTGTTCTTTTCATCCTCGGGTGCTTTCCTGGGTATAAGACATGAAAAGAAAGGATTACAAGCACCTTTTTATAGAAAACAAGGAATAAATCATCGAAAAGCATATTAAATGTGGGTTAAAATATGTTACAATTACGGTTTATCAAATACCCCCACACTTAAGCTTTTACTTGTCCTCAAGCAAAATTCTCAATTTACAATTAAAACGAACTTTCCATGATCTACAATTCTTATCAACAATGTCTTATCATAATTCATAGGTAATTTATACATGGATAATTCAATTCAAAGAGTCCTAAAGATTTAAACGAGATAAGTCATGAGTTTGTACTTTCGAAAATATAGGTATCTCTCTTTATTTAAATGACTACCTTTTCAATTCAAAACCAACAAGGTTTGATGTCCTCACTTTAAGATTCACTCAAAACACTCTAAAGTGTTTAAGGTTCAGGAAAAAGATCTCTCGTAAGTCAAACCTGAAAAGTTAATCCCATAGGCTTGCTTGAAAATCAAATCTTCACCACTGTAATATGAGATGATAAACATATCAAAAATGTCTTTATCAGGGTTGTAACGGGGCTAGGGTCAAGGTGTGGTTAAAGGCTGAAATTAGAAGGTTAGAATCGGGATTGAATTGATGAGTACGTACCTAAACATACTGAAATATCCCCAACTAAAATTTAATAAACCTACTAATACGAGCTTCTCTTTTGAGAATATATTTTGATTGTGTAAGCTCTTTTTTTCATACTACTAAAATTTGAATACTTTGAAATTTTTTTTAGAACAACCTAAGTAATACAAGATTGATTTAACTACTATAATCATAAACTTAGGTAACTTGATCAACTCAATCCTCGATTTAGGGGTAGTTAAAAGAAAAGGTGAATACAAAGAGGCTTTGGGTTAATATTAGTAGGTGAGTCAATAAAAAGGGTTTGTTAGGATCAATAGGGTTCACTAGAGGTTAATTGTAAATGTAGGCTATTTAGTGGAGTTAATGGGTTAAAACCTAGGTGCCTTTATCATCTCTGTATATCAAATAAAAAATGTGGTCTCAACATGCATAAACGAGGCAAGTTCTAGAATAACAGTTCATGGTAGACACACTCATAATCAAGGAAATAAGCACGAAAAAGAATGTATGCTTTATAAGGTTCAAAATCTCACAAAAATTATGTGTGTTTTGACATTATCCTTGTAAATTTCAAATTTCAAGGTTGTATTTAAATTTAGGTCAATAACCTAGCACAATTTTAATTCGTGAAAAAGGGACTTATCATGCTTAATTCTCTAGTATTCTTTTAAATTGAATCATCAATGTACAATTGACTGACTTATTTTAAAACATGTCAATAAAAATTACAAATCATCAGAAATTTCATCCTAATTAGTAATATGAAAACTTTGTATAAAAATAAGACTAAATCAGGGATTTGAGAATAATGCAAAAAGTTAGGTATGTTTACCCCCCCACACTTAAGATGTACATTGCCCTCAATGTACAAAGATAAATAATGAAAATTAGTGTGTAATCAAAAGATAAGAGGGAAGGTGTTACTTCTTGAATTTACGGATGAGATACTTGGAGGATGTGGAAAGTGTGTGGGATCAGGTGACTCTTATTGTGTATTTCTTCTCAGTTGTGCTTTTGTGTTTGTGGAATGTGTATTGTATTCAGCAAAATCACTAGTTATTGACAATGTAATAGATATGTGGTTAGGACTGCTTTGAATAATTAGATAGCCAATTGTGAAAGTTTGTAATAAGAAAAGTTCAAATTAAAAAAAACAACACAAAAGAAAAACTTAAAATGAAGAAAATATAATGTAAGGTAACAAATTAAAAGGACTCAGAAGTCCTCATCGTTGGTTGGATCTGGTGGTGGTGCCGATGATGAAATGTGTAGGTGCTGGCATATTTGTTGAAGCGTTGCCTCTAACCCATCGAAGCGCCGAGCATTTTCAGCTAAATGCATCTCGAATCGATCAAGTCGTGTCGAGATGTCTGCCCATGATGTTGCTGCTCGGTATGGGTGCTGGCTTGGATTCGGTGCCTCCTCTGTTGGTGGTGGGACATCGTCAGGAATGTCCTCGTCCTCTCCCTCATTTGTGGGTGTCTACAGTTTGTATTAAGGGGGGTTGGTACCTCGACGTTGTTTGATCATCCTCATGTGTAGCATCGTCTGGATGCCTTGAGGTACCATGTTGCCTATCAGTGT
The DNA here is from genome assembly GCA_005393395.2 of Gossypium australe. Classification (NCBI taxonomy): domain Eukaryota; kingdom Viridiplantae; phylum Streptophyta; class Magnoliopsida; order Malvales; family Malvaceae; genus Gossypium; species Gossypium australe. The sequence continues at coordinate 106,476,718 of CM016624.1, forward strand.
GAGGGAGGTGATCTGATCGTTGGTGTTGAGGAGGTTCAAGTGTCGCGCCAGCCTCGTAATGTATGGCCCCATTGACAAAATCCCTTTCCTGTGCGGCACTGTCTGATGTTGAATCGCGCATGCGATAAAATATGCCAAGTCGAAAACATGTCCTTCAGACATGCATGATAGGAACTAGACATCGTGCTTGTTTACGACCCGGTGCTCTCTCTGCGCCCTGTGATGGTGTGCGCGAGAACGGCGTGCATATACATTAGGGTTGGGGGAAGTGTCATCGCCTTAGAGCGGCTAGGGTCGTATTGGCTTGTAGTGAGGCATAGACTTTGCCAACATTCGAGCGGAGTGCAGTGGAGCTTTCGGTTTAATTCGGCAAGTGGGTTTTCTTCTATGAATTTCGACGTGTAAAGTCCGAGAGCCGCGTCGAATTGTGGTACACTTAATCGACGCACTGAGCGCCTAGACGGAATTAGATAGCACCTGGGTCATCGAACTGAGTCGTCACCGTTTGCAATGTGAAGGTAGTGCAAAATTCCAATGTGAGCTCCAAATATGTGGGCTCGTCGATTGAGAAGAAGTTCCCCTACGGGTCGGTTGAGAGTAATGCTTGAATATCTATTGTGAGCCCAACTTGCTGCACTGCATTCCAGTCAATTCGCCTGCCGGTGCCTAAGGGTCTACCCCGGATTGCTTTGTACCGTTCGTCCTGAGTTGCTTGAGAGAATCTGAAGAATGGATGTCCAAGCTCGGTAGAGGCACTTACGGAGGATGATCTAGGCCCATTTCTTTTCTTGCTTGGGGCTGCTCGTTTGATTTGGGATGTTGACATGGTACCTGAAATTTGTAATCAAATATAAAGCAGTTTCAAGCTTCCACAATAGCACAGCCGTCATATTCCACATTAAGGCATGAAAAATTTGAGAATTTGTGAGCGTTTTGAATTGCAAGCGAAAAATTTTCTCGAACAATAGTGGGCAGAGCAATGTATCAATTTTAAAATTCAAGAATAAAATGAGTATAAAATCTAACAACCAATGAATATTATGGGTACTTAAAACAAATTTCCTAACAATCATGCATTTGAGACTAAATCTAAACAAAATCTGTAAATAAACAAGAATGCAATAAAGTTTATCAAATATTTAATCAAGAAAGGGAACTAGGGATGGTGTGAAATGATCAACACGGGCAGGGCACGGCAGTGGCGGTGGCTCTGCTGCACGAACACAACGGTGGCGTGGGCGTGGTGCTTGGTAGCACGGCTGTGGTGCGGGCGTGTGGTTGGTTTTGGGTGGTTTTTGGAGAAAAACGTCGAGAGGAGGCGGTTTTGGGTGGAGAGATTTGGTTGTGTGGCCGGATTTTGGGAGAAGGGAGGCTTAAAACTGATTTTAGGGTTAGGTTTGGGGGGATGACGGTTAAGTTTTATATATAGGGGAGGGGGCACGGTTAAACGCCATGCCCATGTCAATTTGAAATCGCCCATGTTTTTCGCGATTTTCAGGTTTGGGCGCGTTCAGGTTTCTTATCACGGCCGTGTATCCATTGGGCATGCTCGTGCTCGATAAATTAGTGTGTTGGCACAATTACGATGCACGGGCGTGTGTAGCCCGTGTGTGGCAAGTCAGTATCTTCGCACCACCATTTGGTACGGTCGTGTTTTGCCCGTGGTGTGCAAGTCAGTAGCTTCATACGGTTGTGGCACACGGGCGTGTGATTCCCGTGCTCGATAAGTCAATGTCCTTGCACGCTTAGATGGCACGGGCGTGGTCTGGTATTGCAGCCCGTGTTAATCAATAGAGATTTTTCCCTGTTTGGGCACGGCTCTTGGCACGCCCGTGGGTGGTCCCATGTCTTTCACACGGCCATGGACACGTCCGTGTTAAAAAAATGCACTTCTTTTGACTATTTTAGTGTGGTGTTAGAAAATGAAAATAAAATGTTTGTGGGTTAGTGCTTGGGTTGCCTCCCGAGAAGCGCTTGTTTATAGTTTTAAGCTAGACTTTCCCTGTTTTCGGTTCTAAAAGAAGGCTCATGGAGCATAAGCTCCTCTCTTATATCTCCAAAATCTGCACCATTATAAATTTTAAGTAGGTGACCATTTACCTTGAATGTGCCTTTGGTGGGATGAGTTACCTCGATGGTGCCATATGGGAAAATTGTTTTGATCATAAATGGGCCTAACCATCTTGATTTCAACTTTCCTGGGAATAGTTTAAGCCTTGAGTTGTATAGTAGGACCAGGTCTCCTACTTCGAATTGTTTTGAATTCTTGAGACGAGCATCGTGGCATCGCTTTGTTGCTTCCTTGTATAGTTTTGAGTCCTCATAGGCTTCCGTTCTCCATTCGTCCAGCTCGTTCATCTGCATCATTCTTCTCTTTCCTGCAATTTTGAGGTCAGAATTCAAAAATTTTATTGCCTAAAAAGCTTTATGTTCTAATTCGAATGGTAGATGATAGCTTTTCCTGTATACAAGTTTGTAAGGGGATGTCCCTAGAGGTGTTTTGAAAGCTGTTCTATAGGCCCATAAAGCATCATCTACTTTAACAGCCCAATCTTTTCTATTTGATTCAACCATTTTTTCTAGAATGCGCTTAAGTTCTCGGTTTGCTACCTCAACTTGCCCACTGGTTTGAGGATGATATGGGGTGGCTGTCCTGTGCTATACTCCATATTTTTTTAGGACTTTTTCAAATTGAGGATTACAGAAATGAGTACCCCTATCACTAATGATGGCTCTTGGTGTGCCAAATCGGGAAAACAGCTTCTTGAGAAACTTGACTACTACCCTAGCATCATTGGTAGGTAAAGCTTCCGCTTCTACCCATTTTGACATGTAATCAACTGCTACTAGAATGTACTTGTTTCCAAACGAACTAGGGAATGGTCCCATGAAATCAATACCCCATACATCAAATATTTCACATGATAACATGTATATTTGGGGCATTTCATCACGTTTAGAAATATTACCTATTCTTTGACATCTATCACATGAGGCAACATACCTGTTGGCATCTTTAAATAGAGTGGGCCAATAAAAACCTGATTCGAGAATTTTGTATGCTGTCTTAATCCCACTGTAGTGTCCTCCTGACGATCCAGAATGGCAATGCTCCAAGATTTTGCTTGCTTCTGTCTTTGTAACACATCTTCAAATTACCTGATCTGCACATATGCAGAAAAGAAAGGGATCTTCCCAAAAATAAATTTTCACATCAGCAAAGAATCGTTTCTTTTGGTGATGTGTTAATTTTCTTGGCAAAATGTTAGCTGCTAAATAATTCGCAATATTTGCAAACCATGGCACCTCAGAATGTGTTTTAGAGAAGATTTGTTCTTTAGGAAATGAATCATTTATTTCACTTTCGTCGAGCTCTTTCGTGTATGGATTTTCAAGTCTAGAAAGGTGATCTGCTGCAAGATTCTCGGCTCCCTTCTTATCTTGTATTTCCAAGTCGAATTCCTATAAAAGTAAAATCCATCGTATGAGTCTGGGTTTTGCATTAGGTTTGTTTGAAAGATAATGAAGAGCCGAATGGTCAATGTAAACGACAACTTTAGACAATATTTAATATTGTCTAAACTTATCAAAAGCTAAAACTACAGCTAGCAATTCTTTTTCTGTGGTGGTGTAGTTTTCTTGTGTGGGTGTTAATATTCTGCTAGCGTAGTAAATTGGCTGAAAATGCTTGTCTCTTCGTTGTCCCAAAACTGCATACTGCAAAATCACTTGCATCACACATTAGTTCAAAGGGTAAGTTCCAATCAGGTGCAATTATAATCGGCACATTTATTAATTTATCCTTAAAGATATTAAATGCATCTAAACATTCCTGATTGAAATTAAAAGGGACATCTTTTTCTAGTAATTTTGTCAAAGGCTTAGCTATTTTAGAAAAATCCTTAATAAATCTTCTATAGAACCCTGCATGTCCTAAAAAGCTTCTAATAGCCTTAACAGAGCTAGGGGGAGGTAGTTTTTCTATGGTTTCAACCTTTTCTTTATCTACCTCAATCCCTTTACTAGAAATCTTATGTCCCAACACAATTCCTTCTCTAACCATAAAGTGACATTTTTCCCATTTCAAAACAAGGTCTGTTTCCTCACATCTCATTAGAACTCGTTTTAAATTTTTAAGGCAAAGATGGAAAGAATTACCGAATAATAATAAATCATCCATAAATACCTCCATGATGTCTTCCACGAGTTCGTCAAAGATTGCCAACATGCAACGCTGAAAAGTAGCAGGAGCATTACATAATCAAAAGGCATTCTACGATAAGCGAACGTACCGTATGGGCATGTAAATGTCATCTTCTCTTGATCTTCAGGAGCTATGGGAATTTGGAAGTAGCCGGAGAGTTCGTCCAAGAAGCAGTAGTACATGTGCCTGGATAATCTTTCCAACATTTGATCTATGAAGGGCAAAGGGAAATGATCTTTTCTAGTGGGTTCATTCAGCTTTCTATAGTCTATACAGACTCTCCAACCTGTAACTGTCCTTGTGGGAATTAACTCATCCTTTTCATTGGGCACTACCGTCATTCCTCCTTTCTTTGGAACTACCTGCACAGGACTCACCCAAGTGCTGTCAGAAATAGAATAAATTATTCCTGCATCTAGAAGTTTAATTACCTCAGCTTTGACCACTTTTTCATGTTGGGGTTTAATCGTCTCTGTGGTTGCACACATGGCTTGTATTCTTCTTCCATTAAAATTTTGTGGCTGCAGAACGTAGGGCTTATTCCCTTGATGTCAGAAATTTTCCAAGCTATGGCTTTCTTGTGTTCTCTTAGCACTTTTATTAGCTCCTCTTTTTCCTTGGGTTCTAATTCTGAAGAGATAATTACCGGTAGCGTAAAATTGTGCCCGAGGAATGCGTATTCTAAGTGTTTTGGTAACTGTTTTAATTCCAATTTGGGTGGTTCTTCGATGGAGGGTGACTGTTTTATTTTGTCATCATTTCCAATGCTTTCTTCTTTCATTTGTCTAGATGACGATGTATTCAGATTCAAATCATCGTCTTCATCTTCTTCCCCCTCTTCTTGAGTTAGGCACAATTCCATCGTGTCGTCATGTATGATTTCCTATAATGAGTTTTGAATAATATGGTCAGTAGTATCAACAAAATAACAAGAATCATCTTGTTCTTTAGAATATCGCATAGCATCATAAATTTGAAAAATGATTTCTTCATCACCTATCCTTAGAACGAGTTTACCATCACCTACATCAATAAGAGCTCTAGCAGTGGCTAAAAAAGGACGCCCTAGGATTAAAGGAACATTAATGTCTTCATCCATGTCTAACACAACAAAATCAACAGGGAAAATAAATTTATCAATTTTTACCAAGATATCTTCGATAACTCCTCTAGGATATTTAATGGATCTATCTACTAGCTGAATACTCATCCTAGTGGGTGTTGGTTCCCCAAGATCTAATTGTTTAAACATTTTGTAAGGCATTAAATTTATACTGGCACCTAAATCAGCTAATGCTTTCTTAATGTTCAAGCTACCAATTAAACAAGGGATAGTAAAACATCCTGGGTCTTTTAATTTGGTTGGTAGCTTATTTTGGAGGATGGCTGAGCACTCTTCATTAACTTCCACCATTGACACTTCTTCAAGTTTTCATTTATTCGTCAGGAGTTCCTTTAAGAATCTTGCGTACTTCGGCATCTGTGAAATGGCTTCAAGAAAGGGTAAGTTAATATGTATTTGTTTAAAAAGTTCAAGAAACTTACCGTATTAGGCATCAATTCGTTCCTTTTTTAACTTTGCTGGATATGGGATTGGTGGTTTGTTCTCATTGCGTACCGCAGTTACATCGAAAATCTCCTTATCGCTTGCCTTGTTATCTTTGTTTGGGGTTTGTTTCTTTGGGTCGCCTAATTCCTTTCCACTTCTTAGTGTGACTGCTTTTACCTGTTCTATCCCTTTAGGAAAAATTTTTGCTCGTATTGTAGAGATCATCTTAGTAAGTAATCCAACCGTCTTAGTGAGTTCCCCACATGACTCAGTAAGTTTTTCAATTGACACTTGTTGATCTTTAAGTGTTCTCTCGATGTCTTGTAGGCGTTTTTCTGTGTTTGTTGATTTTGTTAGCACCTCCTCGTGGGTTGCTTTCTTCTCTTGTGGTTAAGGCTGATTTTGGAAATTTTGAGGAGGTTGTTGCCTTTGATTTCCTTGATTTCCTTGACCTCCCCACCAAAAATTTGGGTGGTTCCTCCAATCTGGATTGTAAGTGTTACTATAAGGATTATTATTGGATCGGAAATTATTACCTATATAGTTCATTTGTTCGCTCTCTACTTCCAGTTGGTAGGGTGGGTACTCAAGATTTGCCACGGTTCCACTTGTGTCACACTGCATGACTGGATGTGCCTGCGCGGAACACAAACTAACAAGCTTTTTATTCATCATCTCTAGCTACGTTGATAGCATGGTCACTGCATCGACGTTGAAAACTCCTGAAGCCTGCCACTGATAATTATTCAGTGACATCTCTTCAATGAACTCATATGCTGCTTCTGGAGTTTTGTTGTTCAGTGTTCCACCGGCGGCTGAATCAATTAGTTGCCTCGTTGAGGGGTTTACACCGTTATAGAAGGTTTGAACTTGTAGCCACAAGGGTAGGCCATGGTGTGGGCACCTCCTCAAGAGATCCTTAAATCTCTCCCATGTATTGTACAACGTCTCTAAATCCATCTGCACAAAAGAAGAGATATCATTCCGTAATTTGGCTGTTTTGGCCGGTGGAAAATATTTCATTAAAAACTTTTCGATCATTTGATCCCATGTAGTGATTGACCCTCATTGTAACGAGTTTAACCACTGTTTAGCTTTATTTCTCAATGAAAAAGGAAATAACCGAAGACGTATTGCATCATCAGAAATGCCATTTATTTTGAAAGTATCACAGAACTCTAAAAAGTTAGCTATATACGTGTTTGGATCGTCCTGCAAACCATCAAATTGAACAAACTGTTGAATCATTTGTATTGTGTTAGGTTTTAATTCAAAATTGTTAGCAGATATAGCAGGCCTAACAATACTTGATTCCGCTCCTGTTAAATGTGGTTTCGTATAATCAAACATTGTACGTGGAGCATTATTTTCCCCCACATCCTGTGGTGGTGGGTTATTCTTGTCCATCCCTTCAGTAGGATTGGATCTGCCTTCTTACTCTATGTCTGTGTAATCTAAGGCTCGCCTGGTTTCTCGACGATTCCTGCGAGTGGTAGCTTAGATTTCGCTGTCGTATACCAAAGGTCCTCTTGGGTTCTTTCTAGTCATAAACAAGAGGTACCTGCTAGGAAAAGGAAAAAAATTTAGCAAAAATAAAAATTTAACCTAAATAAAATAAAATAAAATAAATAATGGCTAAAGTAATAAAAATAGAGTTTTCTTAATATTTTAGTTCCTGGCAACGGCGCCAAAAACTTGATCGCTGAAATCAGAGCTTTAAAAATTTATAAAGGAATGATAGAACCTGGAGACTAACTCTGACAATGATTAAAGGCAACTGTACCTATCGAACAGTAGTATAGCTTAGGCAAGACCGGATTGTCGAACCCAAAGGAACTAAAAGTATTAATACTAACTTTCTTTTTAATATTTAGCCTTTAAAATTAAAGTGAAGATTGTTCTAAACTAAATCGACAAGAACTAAACTAAGGACACAAAGACAAAAAGGATGAATTGGAAAATAACTTGAAGAAAACTCAATTGATCATGACGATACCCTCAGGAAGAATCCACCTAGACTTCACTTGTTATATAACCCTTAAGTATGTGATCTCTTTACTTAGCTTGATCCGTAAGACTCCCTAACCTATATTAAACCCTCTCTCGAGGCGAATAACGTTAAACCCTAGGTTAATTAGTGGAACTCTCGTTCGCTTATATTAACCCCCTAGGATAGCAGTAAATCGATCAATAGACTCCCATATTAGGTTTCACCCAAATTCGACAAAATCTTGTAACCCTATCTCTAGGCGTTCGATCAACTTCGCTTAATTATCTTAGATCTTCTCTTAGGTAGGGTCTATTCCTCCTCCACCTAAGCATATTAGATTTGGATTAAGCAACATAATTAAGAACAACCTAAGTAATTCATCATATAACTTAAAAATCAAATAACAAGATTCGTCTAGGTTTCATCCCCTTCAGGTATTTGAGGGGTTTAGTTCATAATGATAAAGAAAACATCGCAAGAGAAGAGATAAAACAAAACATAAAAAATTCCTAAAACCCCCTGAAGGAATTGAAGGAGAATTCCGCCGTCTTGAGTATAACTCCAGCTTCTTGGGATGGATCAACTGGCTATCTTCGTGTTATTTCCTAACTCTGACCTTCTCAGCTTGGCTCCTTGGCCTAGCTTTGATGCCTCTCAAAGGTGGCACTTAGGGGATATATATAGGCTCTTGGAATGCGATTCTTTCTCCCTAAGTATCATTTTCCAACTGAAATTGTTCTTTCCAGCGACAGAGACACGGCCATGTCACACGCCCGTGTGACTCGGGGTCAGACCGTGTTAGGACTTCTAATTTGGGGCACGGCCATGTGAGTCGGAGTTGAGGCCGTGCTCTAGGTAATCGTCAAAGCACGGTCGTGTGGACTTTGGGTCAAGCCGTGTCACTTTCACACTAAGGCCCGTTTACTCTGTTTTGGGCCCAATTTGTGTTCTTTTCATCCTCGGGTGCTTTCCTGTGTATAAGACATGAAAAGAAAGGAAATCAAGGAATAAATCATCGAAAAACATATTAAATGTGGGTTAAAATATGTTACAATTACGGTTTATCACGCTTGTTCTTCAAGAGTTGTTTTAAAAATTTCCTCGAATCTGGCATCTGTGAAAGAGCTTCAAGAAGAGGTAAGTTGACGTGTAATTTCTTCAAAAGTGTAAGAATCTTACCGAACTGTTCCTCTATATCATCTCTCTTCATTGCTTCGGGATAAGGAATGCGAGGTTGGTACTCTTTAATTACCGATTTTGGTTTTTCTTGTGTTACCTCAACTTTACCTTTTTCTACCTCGTTTTCTTGTATTGGATTGGGTTCATCTAACCCTATACTATCATGAGCTATGATGGCTTGGATTTGCTCCCTTGGGTTAATCTCAGTGTTGCTCGGTAGATGCCCTTGCGGTCGTTCAGAAATCTCTGATCGAATTTTGGAAACTATCTTGGTAAGTTGTCCAACTGACTTAGTAAGTTCTCCAACTTGGCTCTCGATCCCTTTGATTGATGTTTGTTGATTATCGAGTGTTGTCTCAGTTTTTTGGAGACGGGTCTCTATGGCTGCCATGAATTTTGTCAGCATCTCTTCAAGGTTCGGCCTCTTTTCCTGTGGATAGGGCTGATTTTGGAAATTTTGAGGAGGTTGTTGTCTTTGATTTCCTTGATTTCCTTGACTTCCCCATGAAAAATTTGGGTGGTTCCTCCAACCTGAATTATAATTATTACTATAAGGGTTATTATTAGATCTGAAATTATTACCTATATAGTTCATCTGTTCGCTCTCTGTGCCCGGTTGGTAGGGTGGGTACTCAGGACTCGCCACAAGTCCACTTGCGTCGTACTACATTACTAGATGTGCCTACGAAGAACACAAACTATCAAGCTTTTTATTCATCATCTCTACTTGTGTTGATAGCATGGTTACTGTTTCTAGGTTGAAAACTCCGGCTGATTTTGTTGGTTTTGTCCTGATGACCTGCCACTGATAATTATTCAGTGACATCTCTTCAATAAACTCGTAGGCTGCTTTAGGAGTTCTGTTATTCAGGGCTCCACCGGCGGCTGAATCAATAAGTTTCCTCGATGAGGGGTTTACACCGTTATTGAAAGTTTGGACTTTGAGCCACATTGGTAAACCATGGTGCGGACACCTTCTCAAGAGATCCTTATATCTCTCCCATGCGTCGTATAATTTCTCTAAATTCATCTGCACAAAAGAAGAGATATCATTCTGCAATTTGGCCGTTTTGGCCGGTGGGAGATATTTTAATAAAAAATTTTCAGTTATTTGATGCCACGTAGTGATTGACCCTCGTGGTAACGAGTTTAACCACAGTTTGGCTTTATTCCTTAATGAAAAGGGAAATAATCGAAGACGTATGGCATCATCAGAAACGCCATTTATTTTGAAGGTACCACAAAACTCTAAAAAATTAGCTATATGAGTGTTTGGGTTTTCCTCCTGCAAACCATAAAATTAAAAAAATTGTTGAATCATTTGTATAGTATTAGGCTTTAATTCAAAATTATTAGCAGCTATAGCAGGCCTAACAATACTTGATTCTGCTCCTGTTAAATGAGGTTTAGCATAATCATACATAGTACGCGGAGCATTGTGTTCTGCCACATCTTGTGGTGGTGGATTATTCTCGTCCATCCCTTCAGTAGGATTGGATCTGCCTTCTCGCTCTTCTGCTGTGTAATTTAGGGCTCACCTAATTTCTCTGCGATTCCTGTGAGCGGTTGCTTCAATATCACTGTCGTATACTAGTGGTCTTTTCGGGTTCCTTCTAGTCATAAACTAGAGGTACCTGCTGAGAAAAGAAAGAAAGAAAATTTAGCAAAATCAAAATTTAACCTAAAAAATAATAATGAAAATAAATTGCAATAAAAAAATGGCTAAAGTAATAAAAATTAAGCGTTCTTAGTATTTTAGTTCCCCGACAACGGCGCCAAAAACTTGATCGTTGTTTTGTCAGGTTTTTAAATTTATAAAGAGAATGATCGAACCTGGAAACTAACTCTGACAACGATTTAAGGCAAGTGCACCTATCGAACAGTAGTATAGCTTAGGCAAGACCGGATTGTCGAACCCAAAGGAACTAAAAGTACTAATACTAACTTTCCTTTTATTCTCTAGCCTAAAATAAGTGAAGTTGTTGTTTAATCTAAAATTAACTAATTACTAAGCTAAAGACGCAAAGACAAAAAGAATAAATTGGAGAAATACTGTTGGGAAGACTTAGTTGATTAAGACGATACCCTTAGGAAGAATCTACCTAGACTTCACTTGTTATCTAACACTGAACCATACGATTTATTCACTTGACTTAATCCGTAAGACTCCCTAATGTATATTAAACCATCTCTCGAGGCGAATAACGTCTAACCCTAGGATGATTAATTGAAATCTCTTTCTAATTAAAACCCCTAGAATCGCATTAACTCGATCTATGGACTCCCATATTAGGTTTCACCCTAATCCGGCAAAACCTCGTCACCCTATCTCTAGGCGTGCGATCAACTCCGCTTAATTATGCTAGATCTACTCTTAAGCAGGGACTTTTGCTCCTCCACCTAAGCACATCATACTTGAATTAATATCCCGGAAATATTAACACAAGAATTAAGCACACATAATTAAGAACAAATCAAGTACTTATCATATAGTTCAGGAAACAATAACAAGATTCGTCTTAGGTTTCATCCCCTTTAGGTATCTGAAGGGTTTAGTTCATGACAATAAAAGAAAACATCTCAGAAGAAAAGTTAAAACAAAACATAAGAGATCCCTAAAACCCCCTGAAGGAATTGAAGGAGAGATCTGCCGTTTTGAGTAGAATTTCGGCTTCTTGATATGGATCAACTGGCTATCCTTGAGTGATTCCCACAAATCTGACCTTCTTGGCTCGGCTCCTTGGCCTAGCTAATCACCCCCCTTTCAGGTTACACTTAAGGGGGTTTATATAGGCTTTCGAAATAGGTTTCTTGGCCCCTAAGTATCCTTTTTCGAGTTAAATTCTTCTTTCTAACGACAGGGACACGGCCATGGCAGACGCCCGTGTGAATCATCTTAAAGCCGTGTTCGGATTTCTTTAATGAGGCACGGCCGTGCGAATCGGGGTCAGCTGTGTTCTAGTTGCACAATGAGACACGGCCGTGTGGGCTTAAGTCCAGGCCATGTCGATTTCCACTTTTGCCCAATTTGGTTCGTTTTAGGCCCGTTTCTCGTTCTTTCCATACTCGGGTGCTTTCCTGAATATAAGACATGAAAAGAAAGGATTAAGAGCACCTTTTTACATAAATCAATGGATAAATCATCCAAAAGTATGCTAAATGTGGGATTAAAATATGTTACTTTTACGGTTTATCAGCTTGAGACCGTCAAGGATTGTCATCACACTTATCAACTTGTATTTGGTACATTCTGGATTTGTAAATAGCTAGATATGGCATGTCTAGACTAGTATTTTGGTATAAGTTGTTATATGAATTTAGCCATGGGGTTTGGATAGAGATAAGTTGAGATTATGCATTATGATCATGATATGTGAAGTATGTTTTGGCATGGTTAGTTGATTCATGAAATGGTCAAGTTTTAGAGTTAAGCAAATGAATGTATTATGCTTTTTTTATATTGTTTGGTCTTGGAAGTTTAGCATGTTTGGTATTGGTATTGGATGTAGTGATTGAATGGATAATTTGGTATGTTATTGCTTGTCATTATGTATATGAAAAGAGTTGGTAAATATTGCTTGTAGGTATGACCCATGTGGGTGACATTTTGGCCTTGTAAATGGCCAATATTGTCACACGGCCGTGGCACACGGGCGTGCCTAGAGACCGTGGGTGAATAACAGGATCTAGTCTAATAATACACGGCCTTGACACGGGCGTGTCAACTAGCCGTGGGCTCAAGTCAGTAGCTAGCCTAAGAGCATACAGCCATGGCACACAGGCGTGCTTGGTGGCTGTGGTGTAGAAGTCAGTAGGTGGCCTAAGAGTGCACGGCCTTAGGGTGTGCTTGGTGGCCGTGGGGGATAAGTCAGTTTCGACCACGGGGAGGACATACAGGTGTGTCTAGCTACCGTGGGAGTCACACGGCCTACCCCCATGGGCGTGTAACCCCTAAAACTTAAGAAAGTTTTAAATTTTCGAGAATTTCTGTATGTGTTTCAATTTAATCCCAACTCGGTTTATAAGCATGTTTAAGGTCTCCTAGACCGTATTAAGGGACACTATGCTTGACAATGATGATTGAATGTATGAATTTCTATAAATGCTTTCCGATTTGTTTGGTAAAGCTCCTAACCCTAATCCAGCGACGGACACGGGATAGGGGTGTTACATTTGGTTGGTATCAAAGCTATGGTTTAGTCGATTCTTGGACTAACGTAGCATGTCAGAGTCTAGCCATACATGCCATATATCTGAATTGTGATAGTGTGATGAATCCTGACGTATAAAATGTGATTTTTGTATAGTTGTGGATCTCGAAAGAGTCGTAGCTGATGACTAGAAAGTAATGCGCCTGCTCCAGCGCAAGGGACAGCACTTTCTAATTCGAGACCGGCTACGAACGGTCAAGAGGGAGAAGCTAAAGAAGCTCTCTTACAGATGATGAGTGAGTGGTTCACTCAATTTGTAAAGAATAACCCGACTATTTCGCAACCCCCACCCCTGGTTAATCCCCCTCAGACATCTGATATACCTCTGACTGCAAATCTGAATCCGTGGAATACGCCTCCGGTTGACAAGATTCGTAAGTATGGGGCCGAAGAATTCCGAGCTAATAATGATGATGATGCTGAAAAGGCCGAGTTCTGGATTGAAAATACTACCCGGGTATTCGATGAAATGTCTCTGACTCTAGAAGAATGCATAAAGTGTGTTGTATCTTTGCTTTGAGATGCGACTTATCAAAGGTGGAAAACCTTAATTTCTTTTGTTCTGAGAGAACGAATTACATGGGATTTCTTTTAGATCGAGTTTGGAAAGAAATACATCAGTGAAAGATTCGTCGATCAGAAACGAAAGGAATTTTTGGAACTAAAACAGGGCCAAATGACTGTTCCAGAATATGAACGAGAGTTCGTAAGACTGAGTCAGTATGCTCGAGAATGTGTATCATCTGAAGCGATAATGTGCAAAAGGTTTGAAGATGGTCTTAATGAAACATTTGTTTGTTAGTCGGGATTTTGGAAATAAAAGAGTTCGTTACACTCGTTGATCGAGCTTTTAAAGCTGAGGCACTCAAGAAAGATAAAAGAAAGGCTGAGTATGAAGCTCGAGATATGAGAAAGAGATTTTAGAGTAAATCATTTCAGTCTGCTCTGAAAAGATTTAGAGATGATCAAAGTCATTCCAGAGATAATGCGGGACATTTGAACAGAAATCGAGCTAGATCGCAAATGAGTTCCAAAACTCCAGCAACTTTTGTAGCCAGTGTTGGTAATGTCCAGACTGAGAGACCTGAATGTAAACATTGTGGAAAAAGATATCCGGGAAGCAGTAGATTAAACAACAGAGCTTGCTTCAGATGTGGATCGCTTGATCATTTTATCCGTGATTGCCCTGAGTCTGTTGAGCTAGAGACTGTTCAGAATTTGAGATCTGATAATGCACCTGTGAGAGGTAGACCATAGAAGAATGTAAGGAATGTCAGTGGTAGTCAGAGAACTACGAGAGACAATGTTGTTAGATCCGAAGCTAGAGCACCTGCCAGAGCGTATGCTATTTGAGCTTGCGAGGAAGCTTCATCACCTGATGTTATAACTGGTACTTTTACTCTTTACGATACTTCTGTGATTGCATTGATAGACCCTAGTTCTACGCATTCGTATATATGCTTGAATTTATTATACAATAAGACTTTTCCTGTAGAGTCTATTGAGTTTACTATAAAAGTATCGAACCCCTTAGGTAAAAGTGTCCTTGTTGACAAAGTATGCAAGAACTGTCCGTTAATGTTTCGAGATATCTGTTTTACTGCTGATCTGATGCTTTTGCCATTTGATGAGTTCGATATCATTCTGGGTATGGACTAGTTGTTGTTGCATGATGCTGTTGTGAACTGTAAAAGAAAGACTATTTATTTGAGGTGTCCGAATAACAAAATCTTACTGGTTGAGTCTAATGATTTAAATGGATTGCCTGCTGTGATATTGGTATTGAAAGCTCAAAGATATGTGAAAAAGGGATATGAGGCATATTTTGCTTATGCTTTTGGTTCGAAGGTATTTGAAAAGAAAGTTGAGTCAGTGCCTATTGTCTGTGAGTTTTTTGATGTGTTCCCTGAAGAGTTACCGGGTTTACCTCCGATTCGTGAAGTTGAGTTTGGTATTAAATTGATTCCTGGTACGACACCTATTCTGATGGCTCCGTATAGAATGGCACCAACAGAGTTGAAAGAGTTAAAGTCACAGTTGCAAGAATTGACTGATAGAGGGTTTGCTAGACCTAGTTTCTTGCCTTGGGATGCTCCTATTCTATTTGTGAAAAAGAAAGATGGCACAATGATAATGTGCATCAATTATCGTCAGTTGAATAAGGTGACTATAAAGAATAAGTATCCGTTGCCCTGAATAGACAATTTATTTGATCAATTAAAAGGAGCTACTGTGTTTTCCAAGATTGATCTAAGATCGGGATATTATCAGTTGAGAGTGAAAGATTCAGACATATCTAAAACTACTTTTAGAAAGAGGTACGGGCATTATGAGTTTTTAGTTATGCCATTTGGACTAACTAATGCTCCTGCTATTTTTATGGATCTGATGAACAGAATTTTCAGACCATACCTAGTTCGATTTGTTGTCGTATTCATTGATGACATTTTGATTTATTCGCGTGATGAAGATGAACATGCTGAACATTTGATAATTGTATTGCAAACTCTACGAGAAAAGAAATTGTATGCAAAATTTAGCAAATGTGAGTTCTGGTTGCACGAGGTTAGTTTTCTGGGGCATATTGTGTCAGCTTCTGGAATTCGAGTGGATCCAAGCAAGATTTCTGCTATTCTGAATTGGAAACCTCCGAAGAACGTGTCTGAAGTCTGTAGTTTTCTGGGGCTAGCAGGTTATTATTGTCGATTCGTGAAAGGATTTTCAGTGATAACTACTTCGTTGGCTAGATTACTTTAGAAAGATGTTAGATTTGAATGGTCGGATAAATACCAGAAAAGTTTCGATCAGTTGAAAACTCTGTTAACAGAAGTTCCAGTGTTAGTACAACCAGAATCGGGTAAAGAATTTGTTATATACAGTGATGCTTCATTAAATGGTCTGGGATGTGTTTTGATGCAGGAAGGCAAAGTTGTAGCTTATGCCTCGAGACAGTTGAAGCCTTATGAAAAGAATTATCCAACACACGATCTTGAGCTAGCTGCGATTGTGTTTGCACTTAAGATTTGGCGCCATTATTTGTACGGTGAGAAATGTCACGTGTTTTCAGATCATAAAAGTTTGAAATATTTGATGACTCAGAAAGATTTGAACCTGCGTCAGAGAAGGTGGCTTGAGTTGTTGAAAGATTACGAGCTTATGATAGATTATCATCCCGGTAAAGCAAATGTTGTTGCAGATGCTCTGAGTCGAAAATCATTGTTTGCACTACATGCTCTGAATGCCCAGTTGGATTTGACTGATGAGAGTTTTGTGATAGCTGAATTAAAAGCAAAACCATTGTTTTTACAATAGATATGTGATACTCAGAAATCTAATAATGAATTACAAGCGAAACGAGCTCAGTGTGAAGTAAAATTTGAACCTAAATTTCAAATTATTGATGATTGTTTGAGATTCCGTAATCGTATCTGTGTTCCGAGAAATTCAGAGTTGATTTAGTTAATTTTGAGTGAAGCTCAAAATAGTAGTCTATCTGTTCATCCTGGAAGTACTAAAATGTATCATGATTTGAGACGACACTACTGGTGGTCTGGGATGAAACGAGACATTTCTGACTTTGTTTCGAAATGTTTAGTTTGTCAGCAAGTGAAAGCTGAACATCAAGTTCCGTCTGGTTTGTTACAGCCAATCCTGATTCCTGAATAGAAATGGGATAGAGTGATGATGGATTTTGTTTTTGGTTTGCCTTAGACTCCGAGAAAGAAAGATGCGATTTGGTTCATAGTTGACCGATTGACGAAGTCCGCCTATTTCATTCCGGTAAGATCTGACTATTCACTTGATAGATTAACTGAACTTTATATTTCAGAAATTGTGAGATTGCATGGGGTGCCACTATCCATTGTGTCAGATAGAGATCCGAGATTCACATCACGATTCTGGAAGAAATTGCAGGAAGCTTTGGGCACGAAATTACACTTCAGTACAGCTTTTCATCCGCAAACAGATGGTCAATCTGAGCAGATCATTCAGATTCTAGAAGATATGTTAAGATGTTACGTTCTTGAATTTAACGGTACGTGGAAACAGTACCTGCTTTTGATTGAATTTGCATACAACAATAGTTTTCAGCCAAGCATCAAAATGGCACCATATGAAGCTTTGTACGGACGTAAATGTCGTACACCTCTGTATTGGACCGAGCTCAGTGAAAACAAGCTACATGGAGTTGATTTGATAAAGGATTCAGAACAGAAAGTGAAATTGATCCGAGATTGTTTGAAAGCAGCATCTGATCGTCAGAAATCGTATGCGGACTTGAGACAAAAAGATATAGAATTTGAAATCGGTGATAAAGTATTTCTGAAAGTGTCTCCATGGAAGAAAGTGCTTCGATTTGGTCGCAAAGGCAAATTGAGTCCGAGGTTCATCAGACCGTATGAAATTATTGAACGTGTTGGGCCTGTTGCTTATAGATTAAAGTTGCCGTCTAAGTTAGAAAAGATTCATAACGTATTTTCTGTTTCAATGCTTCGTAGATATCGATCTGATCCATTACATGTGATTGCCCCATCTGAAATTGAAATCCGATCTGATATGACATACGAAGAGGAACCGATCTATATCTTAGCTCGTGAAGTACAAGAGTTGAGAAACAAGAAAATTCCATTAGTGAAAGTTCTATGGCATCGTCACGGAATAGAAGAGGCTACGTGGGAGCCTGAAAATTCAATGAGACAACAATATCCGGCTCGGTTTAACGGTAAGATTTTCGGGGACGAAAATCCCTAAAGGGGAGAATTGTAACAGTCTAGTTTATACCCTAGTCAGAACAGTGGTTTTGGGACCACAAATCCGAGTTCGTATAATATTTTAATATTATTTTATGTGTCTTTGATGAGTGTTTAAGCATGTGTTAAATTTTCGTAAGCTAATTTGTTCGTTTGTGTGTTTAATTTGACAAAAGGATTAAATCGCATAAAGTTTAAAAATGGCTTTTCATTTGATTAAGTGGTTTAATTGATGTGGCTTTGGATTGTAAGGGTTTTATGTTGCAATTTGGCCAAAATATGGCTAGTGGACGGCAACATGGTTTTATAATATGTTTTTATATGATATTTTATAAGTTCAAATTTATATTATATTTATTTATTAAGTTATTATTATAATACAAAGCATTAAAAGAAAAAGAAAGACAAATTGCTTTATCTTTGGCCGAATATCAAAAAGAAAAAGATAAAAAGAAGAAAACAAGGTTTCGGCTAGGTTTGAGCTTAATTAAGATCAAGAACAGAGGAAAACGGACTTAGATCGCGGGAAAGCGAAAGTAAACGAGTAGTCTAATAATACACGGCCTTAACACGAGCGTGTCAAATAGCCATGGGCTCAAGTCAGTAGCTAGCCTAAGAGTACACGGCCATGGCACAAGGGCGTGCTTGGTGGCCGTGGTGGAGAAGTCAGTAAATGGCCTAAGAGTGCACGGCCTCAGCGCATGGGCGTGCTCAGTGGCCGTGGGGGATAAGTCAGTTTCGACCATGGGGAGGACACACGGGTATGCCTAGCTGCCGTGGGAGTCATACGGCCTACCCCCATGGGCGCATGTAACATCCTAAAATCGGGCCTAGTATGATTGGGCCCAATGGGCCTTGAGCGTAGTAGCGTTTAAATTTTTGGAGAACAAGAGATTGGCTTAAATGCAAGTTGGATCTTTTAGATAAGTGATTTTGGAAGGTTAGAGGGCTTCTATGGAGTCCCAGGATCAAACTTTGAATTTAGGTAAATTTTGGTTTTAGGCGGAAAAAACCCTGGAAGTTGGCAGGTAGGCCTTAAGAATAAAATATGGAGAAAATGACACAAGTGGATTGTGTGGTGTAGTGGCAAAGTGACGCCACATAAGAGACAAGGGGGTGACGCCACAAGGAAGAAAGGAGGTCCAAGGTTCAAGTCTTGGCTTTTGCATTTTGGTTTCTTTTTACTTGGATCTTAGAATTTGGGCCATAGTTTATATTTAGTTGCGCATGGTTTAAGACACAAGAACAGCTTGTGGCCAAGTGGTTAGCGGCGTGGATTATGTTTCAAGGGAGCCTGGGTTCGAATCTCGTGAGAAGCAAAGGAGTATTTATTTTGCGGATTGGATGGCAAGAGTTCCAGTTGAATTTAAACTCTACTGACGAAGGGATCCTACATCGGAAAGATACAAAGAATGAAGGTGAAGAGCTAGCTATATAAAGAGCATCCTAGGAGGAGAGTAAACACATCTTGGAGGGCGTTTGGGCACAGGAGTGGTCGGAGCGCGGATTAACACCAGAGTACTATCAGGTGTGTAACTCTCTCTACTCTAGTTGTAGAGCGGCAAATGCCAAAGTGCCACTGTAACATCCTGAAATTGGGCCTAGTAGAATTGGGCCGATTGGGCCATGGGCTTTAGGAAAAATTTGTATGGCATCTAGTTATTTGTGTTAGCTCGGGTATGAATTTTTGTGTGCTTAGTATATTTGTGTGAAGGCTTGGAAATATTAGGAAGCTAGAATAAATTTTAGTATGGTTTATTAATGAAGTGGATTAAGTGAGCTTAGCACTTAAGTTAATTTAAGTGTTCATTTAAAGCATAAGAGGAGTAAGTGGCAAGTTGGTTAAGGCTCTTGAAAGGTTGCTTGAGGTTAGTGGTTCGAGCAGCATGTTTAGCATTTTGAGGTTTTTATTTCATGATAGCATTAATGGCCGGTCAACCTATGTTTATGATAGGTGGACTAATAACTTTTGGTAAGTTGAATTTATTTTTAAGGAAAGCATGGGAAAAGGGATAAGATTCCTAAGGTTATGGAAGGATATCTTGAAGTTATGGTATTAAGAGAGGACAAAGGCATGAAGGGTGGAATGTGTTTTGGAAAGAAATCCTATGCCTTAATGCTTGAATGTGGACGGCATTGTGGCTAAGGGGGGGGATTTGACCGAATATGCTAGTTGTTGGTAAAGCTTAGGAGTTGTTTTGGTCATTTCTAGCAATTGGTGCAAAAGTTTGCAAAACACTCTCTCTCAAACTCTTTTCTTTTTGGCCGAATTTTACCTTTTGATAAGCCTAATACTTTTTGACCATTTGGTCATTTTTGTTCAATATCTATTTTCTCCTTTTCATTCTCTCAAAACCGAAATCTTCATCAACACCTTGTCATCCTATTTGTTTTGTTTAACACCAAAAATTTCCTATACTCTCTTCTTTGCCGAAACTCTATTTCCTTTTCCTATTATTTTCTTTTTGTTCTTTAGCCGAATATACCTCTTTGTTGTGCCGAAAATTTTCTTCTCCTATCTTGAATCACCTTGGCCTAATATTAAAGGTAGCATAGTTTTCCTCGGGACTTTTCTGTCAATCGATTTTGGTAAGGTGGTAAGGGTTTATTTCAAAGGATTATTCTTTTAAGTTTTCGTTTAAGCCGAAGGCTAATAACCTTAATGATGATGGTTGATTGTAGGGAAGTGAGGCCGATTCACATTTAGGAGCGTGTTGACTAGTGCTCGAAGGCTTTTGGGTAAGGTTTCGGGTTCACAAGGAACCCTTCTCAATTATTTTGGTTTGGCCGAATAGGCCATGTCATTAATGTCCATTTTTGGCCGAATATAGGGGCAAGGAAAACTTGTGTGGACGATTTGTCTATTCCAGATTTAGGACTCTCGTTAGTATCAGGTGTGTACATACACACCTTATAACTTTTTAATATGCTAAGTGTTATATTATGCCTAATCGATTGGTGTAGATATGGATGTAATACCATCATGGTATTAACAAAGATTCGAGTGAGACTTTGTGACTATGAGATCACTAGTTGATGCTTTTAGGAAGCATGACACATTTGGTATGTGTATTATTGGATATATGGCAATGATAAATTTATTAATATTGTTAAAATAAACCTTTTTGCATGATTTTAGTAAATATACATAATTGTTTGATATGGGTTAATGAGTGGAGGGGGCAGTGATATTCGTGTGGATGGACACCAGTGTTTTGGTAACACATTGTGACTACGGTCACCAGAGGTTTGGTACCTCCAGAGGTTTGGCACCTCATAGCGACTTGTCCCTGTGGTTGATACCACAGTGGGTTGGCCCCACTTTGAGATATGGGATCGTCTGCCAGTGATTTGGTATCACACGATGGGTTGGCCCCATCATTCGATTTGTGTCTTCGGACACCAGAGATTTGGTATCTCTAGTGATTTGGCATCACAATTGTGACTATATGTCACCAGTGTTTTGGTAACACAATTGTGTCTTTGGACACCAGTGGTTTGGTACCACACGGGGTAGAAAAAGGCGTTTGGATGGTTAGGTTGGGTGCATTTTAAACTTATGCATGTTAATTGGTTATGATTTGTGTATGGTATTGCACTAAATCGGGGAAGGGTTACACATTTAGTCTTGGTGACTCACCTTCTCCTTTAATTTTTCAAGTGACTCGTAGATCGCGGGTGAGGAGCCGGATGGACTCGAGGTGGCCATGCAGTGGAGATTTCTAATAAATGAATTTTGGATTTTATCTATTTTTCTTTTGAGTTTATGTTGCTTAATTGTAATAAGGCCTCTTAGGATGATTTTATTATTGCTGCATGTTTGAATGTTTGGTTTAAACTACTTGATGATGTTAAAACGGTTGTACATGTTTTCTCAAATTAAACGCAAAATGTTTTAAAGTACCATCGGGTACCTTTGAAATTTTTAAAACAACTCGACTCAACAAATATTTTAAGTTTGGTTTTTAACAAAGAAAATTTAAATTGAAAGGCATTTCGACTAATTTCAAAATCGGTTTTAAAATGGTTTTCAAAATGTTTTCTCTGTAGCAAACCAAATTCGGTCATATTGTTTGGGCCGGGTTTGGGGTGTTACAAATTGGTATCAGAGCTAAGTTCAAAAGCTCGGCTGTGGGCCCGAGGCCCAAAATGATTTAAAGTATAGTTTTAAAATGTTTTTATTGAAAATTTTATGGTTGGAAAGGCATGGCCCCGAGTCTCCGGCATCAATCCGCCCTGGTAAGTACCTCTAACTTTTTGTATGAATTATTTACTGTAGAAGGGTAGGAAGCATGGGACGTAGATAGTGATAAGTATTTTAAACTTTAGGACTAGTTTATCTCAAACAAAGACATAAGACTTTAATGGCCTAATTAGAACCAACCCGTAACCAAGTCGCCGAGTTAGGGTGTGGAAATCTTGGTGCGCATGTCTAGGATTGGATCCGGAAGAGCTTGGTACTTAAGCAGTCCTCATGCCTCACCTCCTCTTCGCGGGATTCCTACCTGGTGCGTAGCTTCAGTTCACCCTGACCAAGAGGACTCGGTCATGGGCAAAACCCTAAATAAAACCCGAAAGGGACTAGCCATGTTTTAAGGAAAACTTCGGTTTTAAAATCACTAAATTATCTCTTTTAGATAGTAGGAAAAATTTATCTTCGAAAATTTTCAAATAATCCCGGTTTACCAAAATTACCAAAATGCCCCTAGTGGCAAAATTACGAAAATACCATTGGTTTCTAAAATTTCCATATTACCCCAATTTTGATCAAATTTTTATTTTACAAAAGTACTCAAAAATGTTGTATTTCAAAATAATACCTTGACTTTGGAAATTTACAAAATTACCCCCGATTGACAAAATTACCCCCGATTGACAAAATTACCAAAATACCCCTGGTTTTCAAAATTTTGTTATATCTTCAAATTGAGAATTTCTCAAAAATACTCCTCAATTTTAGAAATTTCAAAATATCTCGATTTATTAAAGTTTTCAAATTTCTTCGGTTTATTACAAAAAAAACCCTGTAGGAAAATGACGAAATTACCCCTGGGATAGAAACGGACAGAAATGCCGAAGAGTGCATAGGTATGAAAGGTATAGGGAATGGATGTACTTTTCTGTGTAAACTAGGATAGAAGACTTAAAACCTTGTTTGATCGAAAGAACTCCTATTAAACACTTTTCATAAAATTTCTTCGCGGATAATCAAGTGAAACATGTACTAATTCATAAAAATTTCATAATCAGATTAAAGCGCGATAGTTAGAATGAGCTTTAGAGGACGTGGCCGTCGTGGACGCGAAAGGGGTAGGATGGCCGTATCGGAACCTGTCGGGTCGGGTCAAGGATCTGAGAACGAGATACCGCCACCACCACCCCCAACCTTTGGAGCTGAGGAGCAGGATCAGACGGGTGATGATGCTGTGTCACAAGCGATGCTACGGGTTCTGGAAAGGGTAGCTGGAATTGGTGGAGGTGGAGGAGCTCGAAAGTCGGTACCTGAGAGACTTAGAGCTAACGGAGCTGAATTTTTCTGAGGTGTGTCTGGTGTAGCGCCCAATACGACTGAGTATTGGCTAGAATCGACCGAAAGAATCATGGATGAGATAGATCTGACAAATAAGGAGAAACTGAAAGGAGCGGTGTCGCTTCTCAAGGATGAGTCATATCGTTGGTGGCTCACGGTTCGAGATGGTGCTACGGCAGATGATCTTACTTGGGAGTATTTCAAAATTTCTTATCAGAAGAAGTATGTTGGCTCAAGCTACATTGACGCACAGAGAAAAGCTTTTCTGGGGTTAGTACAAGGAAATAAGTCTGTATCGGAATATGAGGCAGAATTCTTGAGGCTGAGCTGCTATGCTCAGGGAATAGTGGCATCGGAGCATGATCGTTGTGTCCGCTTTGAAGATGGACTTAGAGACGAGTTAAGGTTGCTGATTGCTCCACAGCAAGAGCGTGAGTTTGCTATCTTAGTGGAGAAGGCCAAGGTAGCCGAAGGAGTCAAGGAGTCCGCGAGGCAAAGTTATGATAGGAATAAGCATAAGAGAGGTTTTGAATCATCTGGGTCGGACGAAGATTCTCAAAAAAGGGTTAGGCAGAATGGGCCGAATCAGTCTGGAAGGCCTGTTACTGCTAATCAGGGTCCAGCACGGTGTAACGGATGCGGAAAGTTTCATTGGGGCGAATGTTGGACCGGAGAAAAAGGATGTTTCGAGTGTGGTTCGCTGGATCATCGTGTGAGAGACTGTCCACGTAAGCAAGCTAGGAATCAGTCTGAAGGTCAAGGTCGTGCTCAGTTCAGAAAGGAGGGACCGCCACCGCAGAAGGGTCGTGATAATGGTAGAGGCGGTAATGGCTCTGGTCGAGGTCACGGAGCAACTGGCAGAGGTGTTGGCAACACGGAGGCTAGACAGCCTGGTTTGGTGTATGCTGCGAGGCGTCGTGAGGAAGGAGACGCACCAGACGTCTTCACCAGTATGTTCTTGATCATTGGATTTCTATATACCGCTTTGATTGTTAGTAGTGTTATTAAGATCAGAGTGCGCAGCAAGAGCGTAGTGTGGTGAGTTAGACGTACGATTGATCGTTAGTAAGTAATTTCGGGGACGAAATTATTTTTAAGGAGGGTAGAACTATAACATCCTGAAATTGGGCCTAGTAGAATTGGGCCGATTGGGCCATGGGCTTTAGGAAAAATTTGTATGGCATCTAGTTATTTGTGTTAGCTCGGGTATGAATTTTTGTGTGCTTAGTATATTTGCGTGAAGGCTTGGAAATATTAGGAAGCTAGAATAAATTTTAGTATGGTTTATTTAATGAAGTGGATTAAGTGAGCTTAGCACTTAAGTTAATTTAAGTGTTCATTTAAAGCATAAGAGGAGTAAGTGGAAAGTTGGTTAAGGCTCTTGAAAGGTTGCTTGAGGTTAGTGGTTCGAGTAGCATGTTTAGCATTTTGAGGTTTTTATTTCATGATAGCATTAATGGCCGGTCAACCTATGTTTATGATAGGTGGACTAATAACTTTTGGTAAGTTGAATTTATTTTTAAGGAAAGCATGGGAAAAGGGATAAGATTCCTAAGGTTATGGAAGGATATCTTGAAGTTATGGTATTAAGAGGGGACAAAGGCATGAAGGGTGGAATGTGTTTTGGAAAGAAATCCTATGCCTTAATGCTTGAATGTGGACGGCATTGTGGCTAAGGGGGGGGGATTTGACCGAATATGCTAGTTGTTGGTAAAGCTTAGGAGTTGTTTTGGTCATTTCTAGCAATTGGTGCAAAAGTTTGCAAAACACTCTCTCTCAAACTCTTTTCTTTTTGGCGAATTTTACCTTTTGATAAGCCTAATACTTTTTGACCATTTGGTCATTTTTGTTCAATATCTATTTTCTCCTTTTCATTCTCTCAAAACCGAAATCTTCATCAACATCTTGTTCTCCTATTTGTTTTGCTTAACACCAAAAATTTCCTATACTATCTTCTTTGCCGAAACTCTATTTCCTTTTCATATTATTTTCTTTTTGTTCTTTAGCCGAATATACCTCTTCGTTGTGCCGAAAATTTTCTTCTCCTATCTTGAATCACTTTGGCCAAATATTAAAGGTAGCATAGTTTTCCTCGGGACTTTTCTGTCAATCGATTTTGGTAAGGTGGTAAGGGTTTATTTCAAAGGATTATTCTTTTAAGTTTTCGTTTAAGCCGAAGGCTAATAACCTTAATGATGATGGTTGATTGTAGGGAAGTGAGGCCAATTCACATTTAGGAGTGTGTTGACTAGTGTTCGAAGGCTTTTGGGTAAGGTTTCGGGTTCACAAGGAACCCTTCTCAATTATTTTCCTTTGGCCGAATAGGCCATGTCATTAATGTCCATTTTTGGCCGAATATAGGGGCAAGGAAAACTTGTGTGGACGATTTGTCTATTCCAGATTTAGGACTCTCGTTAGTATCAGGTGTGTACATACACACCTTATAACTTTTTAATATGCTAAGTGTTATATTATGCCTAATCGATTGGTGTAGATATGGATGTAATACCATCATGGTATTAACAAAGATTCGGGTAAGACTTTGTGACTATGAGATTACTATTTGATGCTTTTGGGAAGCATGACACATTTGGTATGTGTATTATTGGATATGTGGCAATGATAAATTTATTAATATTGTTAAAATAAACCTTTTTGCATGATTTTAGTAAATATACATAATTGTTTGATATGGGTTGATGAGTGGAGGGGGCAGTGATATTCGTGTCGACGGACACCAGTGTTTTGGTAACACATTGTGACTACGGTCACCAGAGGTTTGGTACCTCCAGAGGTTTGGCACCTCATAGCGACTTGTCCCTGTGGTTGATACCACCGTGGGTTGGCCCCACTTTGAGATATGGGATCGTCTGCCAGTGATTTGGTATCACACGATGGGTTGGCCCCATCATTCGATTTGTGTCTTCGGACACCAGAGATTTGGTATCTCCAGTGATTTGGCATCACAATTGTGACTATATGTCACCAGTGTTTTGGTAACACAATTGTGTCTTTGGACACTAGTGGTTTGGTACCACACGGGGTAGAAAAAGGCGTTTGGATGGTTAGGTTGGGTGCATTTTAAACTTATGCATGTTAATTGGTTATGATTTGTGTATGTTATTGCACTAAATCGGGGAAGGATTACACATTGAGTCTTGGTGTCTCACCTTCTCCTTTAATTTTTCAGGTGACTCGTAGATCGCGGGTGAGGAGCCGGATGGACTCGAGGTGGCCATGCAGTGGAGATTTCTAATAAATGAATTTTGGATTTTATCTATTTTTCTTTTGAGTTTATGTTGCTTAATTGTAATAAGGCCTCCTAGGATGATTTTATTATTGCTGCATGTTTGAATGTTTGGTTTAAACTACTTGATGATGTTAAAACGGTTGTACATGTTTTCTCAAATCAAACGCAAAATGTTTTAAAGTACCATCGGGTACCTTTGAAATTTTTAAAACAACTCGACTCAACAAATATTTTAAGTTTGGTTTTTAACAAAGAAAATTTAAATTGAAAGGCATTTCGACTAATTTCAAAATCGGTTTTAAAATGGTTTTCAAAATGTTTTCTCTGTAGCAAACCAAATTCGGTCATATTGTTTGGGCCGGGTTTGGGGTGTTACAGCCGGTCACGGCAATTGTAGCCACACAAGCGTGCGAGCGCACGTGTGGGGCTTTGATGCGATAGTTGAGGCCATCAGTAGTATTCTTGTGGGTTGGGCTGCTTGGGCCACGATGGGCCGAAGTGGGCCCATGGGCCCAAATGAGTAAATTGTATGATTGTTTAGTATATGTTGAACTGGACTAGGTGGAACTTATATATGTGGCTAGATTTGTGCTAGGTGGGCCACACGAGAGTGTGGGCCCAAATGGGCCGAAATCGGGTTTTAGGCCCAATTGTCCGGTACGACCGGAAATGGTAGCTGAGTCGCTAGTGGCGACATTAGGCCTTCGAAAAGGCCATTGCAGGTGCGAATTTATGAAAATACCCTTGGTGGGTAAATTACGAAAATACCCTTGGTAGGTAAAATTACGATTATACCCTTAGAGGTTGATTAGCTTGATTTTGTTGTTTTATGTCTATCTGATTATGATGGTAACTCATGTTATTCTTATATTTGATATATGTTTTGCGTACATGACACATTGCATATATCTGAATAATATGTATGTTGCATGGGCATATGGATGATATGATATGAAAGGTGAAGTGTTCCGATGGTTTTTACCACATTATCCGGTGACTTATGTCACATATTATGTATCCGGTGACTTATGTCACATATTATGATTCCGGTGACTCTGTAACATTATCTGGTGGCCATGGCACGATTATAAGGGCGATGTGCAGTTAAATGCAGTGACTGCCTTCGATGGTGTGTAGCGGATGGAGGGTCGATTTAGTAATCCCCGCGGTGTGATTGGCAGGTACGGGTGGTGTGTAGAGGATAGATACCTAGGTGGGTTCGGGATTGCATTTTCATTCTTATATGTACATGTGATTTAATATGCTATGGTTCGATATGCTATGTTATGGGCTTATGGCCGAATATGACTAGAGAATGGGTTTTGCATCATTTGGCATGTGCTATCTGCTATACTGTGATGTTAGGGCTACGGCCCAATTCGATTTATGTGGGCTTCGGCCAAGTATGTTATTGTGAGGGCTAAGGCCCAATCTGCTTCTGTGGGCTTAGGCCCAGTTATCACTCGTAAGGGGAAACACACACTGAGTTTTCGTAAACTCACCCCCTCTTTTTAAATGTTTCAGGTAATCATTAGACCGCGGATTTGGGGAGCCAAGGCAGACTTGTGGTGGCCCTGCAATGTTTTCTCGTAAACTCGTTTCTTATATTTAAACTTACTTTTTCTTTTGGGATTTTGATATGTAATAAGGCCTTTGGTATTTTATTTGGTTTTAGCTTTCAATTTGGTTACTGTTTACTATTTAATGTTTAATATGGGATTTTCCTGAAATGATAATAAACAGTTTTTATTCAAAATTACTTAAACTCGATTTTCACAACAAATACAATTTTATTCAAATTAATAACAACTTTGTAAAGTGGGCATTGAATGAATTGGCTTTTATAAACAAACCACAAAACGCGGAGTTTCAAAAAGAATACGAACTTTTTAACAAACGCACAGTTTTTAAACAACCCTTTTATGTGACATGCCAGATTCGGTCGTAACGTTTAGGCCGGGTTTGGGGTGTTACAGCGCATAACCCCTGAAACTTAGAAAATTTTTAAATTTCTGAGAATTTCTGTATGTGTTTCGATTTAGTCCCGACTCGGTTTATAAGCATGTTTAAGGTCTTGTAGACTGTATTAAGGGACACTATGCTTGAGAATGATGAAATGAATGTATGAATTTCTGTAAATGCTTTCTGATTTGTTCAGTAACGCTCCTAACCCTAATCCGGCGCCGGACACGGGATAGGGGTGTTACACTATTGAGCTTATGTTTTGAGTATATGGCATGTATAGGATTATGGTCATTTTCTTATGTAGTTTGGTAATGAGTTGTGCCATTTGAATTGGCTTGTAAATGCTTATATTTTGGTTTATATATAAAGCCATGAGAGTTGGCTTAATTTGGTTGGTTTGGTTATATATATATAAGAGTGTATGTTTGGTTTCCAATGTGGATATTAAAAGGTTGATATTAGAGTAGTTACATGCTTATGACTTTGGTTCATAATGATGTATGTTTAGAAGTGTATAATTAGTTGAATTATAAATGTGAATTTGGTATAGGTGATATAGTATGTTTTGTGATTTGTATGTATGGAGAATAGGAGTATAGAATGTGCATGAAATATGTTTGAATTGGTTGATTTAGATGCCTTTTTTAAGCCATGAATTGTGAAAATTGAATTGGTATAGGTTTGTGCAAGTTGGGTGGCAAATGACTTGGCAAATAGCCTATTTTTGTCCACACAGGCATGTGTCTCAGCCATGTGTGATACACGGTCACGTACACGGCCGTGTGTCCCCTAGTGTTAAAATTTAAAACAAGTTAGTATGCTCCACGGCCTCACACACGGGCATGTGACCTAGCCCTGTGGCTTAAGTCAGTATACCCTATAGGTTTGGCACGGCATTGCACACAAGCGTGTATGGCCATTTTAAGGGCACACAGGATAGCCACACGGGCGTGTATGTTGGCCGTGTGACCCAAGTTAGAGAGTTACACGGGGTCAGACACGGGCTGGGACACGGCCATGTACTCCCATTCCGAATGCCCACACGGCTTATGACATGGGAGTGTCTTTGGCTATGTGAAACACATGGCCGGGCCACACGAGCTTGTGTCCCTTATTTTTGAGAAAATTTTCTAAATGTTCAAAAAGTTTCCAAAGTTATCAGTTTAGTCCCGAACCACTCCTAATGCATGTTTAGGGCCTCGTAGGCTTGCATTAGGAACAAAATGATTGGTTGTGAATGAATTGATTAATTGTATGTGAAATATATGTTTAAATGTCTTATAAGTCCGGTAATGCTCCATAGCCCTATTCCGGCATTGAATTCGGGTGAGGGTGTTACATTCATCGCCAGAACAAGGTTACAGAGCATTACCAGAGTTTACAAATCAAATAAAGAGACATTTCATATCATATAACAGTCATGTCAGAAACCAATCAAAATCAAACACATTGTCCTTTATGCGAGCCCTCGAGGCCTAAAATACACATTCAAAACAAGTAGAGACTAAATCGGGTACTAGAAGAATATTTCAGAACACATTAAAATTTTTCAAAGCTGTAGGGGTTACACGGTCGTGTGGCCAGGTCGTATCTGTGCCCGTGTAACTCCCTCACTTGGGCCACACGGCCAAGCCACACGCCCGTGTGCTAGGCCATGTGAGCATACTGACTTGTGTAATTTAAAAGATATAGGGGACACACAGCCGTCTCACCTGGCCATGTGTTACACATGGCTGAGACACACACCCCGTTTCTCTACCCGCGTGGATGAGAATAGGCCATTTTCCAAGCCACATTTCTCATCCAAGTTGACACCAACCTAACTCAACATTTTTGCACATCAACAAGCCATAACAAGGCATTCAAAACAAGCCAAAATCAAGTCTTAAACAAGAAATATCATCACATACAACCAATTTGCCCTTAGGCACCTCAAATGACTACTTAAAAACATGTCAACCAAATATCCAAACTTACCTAAATGACCAAATATATATATGCATATCCAAACCACATTTTACTTTTCATCATTCTACCATATTAAACACACATCAAATATGGTAAGGCCACATATATATATGCATCAAAATATACCTGTAATATCCCAAATTATGGCTTGTGCATTTTTGCTTAATTATATGAAATAGCATGTCTTATGTGTTATGAATGTGTTGTGTGCATTTTTAGAATCTTGGAAATGTAAGGAAATGTCTTAAGAAATATTGAGTTTTAAAGTTTAAAAGAAGGGAACTAAAGCAAGGTGGCCTTAAGAGAATTTGTAGGTGAAATATAACACAAAAATGGGCTTGTCTAAGTGGCTTGGAGGCGCCACTTAAGGCCTCTGGAATTGACGCCACAAGCTGGTGCAATTGGGCCTAGGATCGAGTCGCATGGGAAGCTAAATGAAGCTTTTATTTTTCCACACAAGGGGAGGTAATGGACGGCATCAAGGCACTAAAGAGAGGAGTTTTGTCCTTATTAAAATTCGGCTAAAGGGAGTGATAAATGTGGATTAATTCCTTTTTATTTTGATGGATAAAGAAGAGATAAAGAGGATTATTCTTTTTATTAATTTAAAATGATGAGATGGAGAGAAAAGCTAGGAAATTGATAGAGTTGGCCGATTGGAGGGCTCCTTTAGGTGATAATTTCGGCTAAGGAAGGGTAAAGCCATTCTCTATTCTTTTCTTTCTTCCCCCTCTGCCGAATTCTCTCTGCTCATCATCCTCTTTTCCTTTTTGATTCTCCAAAGCCGAACCTTCAACATCAACCTACTCTTCTTCTTTTGCAAATTCAATCAAAGCCGAACCTCAATGTAACCATTAGCCGATTTCTTCATAGTTACAAAAGCCGAAATTTGTTGATCACACTCAGTCTATAGCCGAATCTCTGTGGGTTCAAACAAAGGTGCTGTCGACTTTGGTATTAAAGGTAAGGGCCAATTGTCATTCGGTTTCTATTCTTTCACTTCTAGACTTGTCGAAATCTAGGACTAATCTCATTGATGTTCATAGTTGCCGAAACTTGGAAGGAGTGTTCAGGATCTAGCAAGTGTCGACTTCAGATAAGGATCTTTCGGGATTTCAAGTTTTAAGGTAAGCACATCTGATATTCGGCCATAGGCCATTTAATGGTGATTAAGTGTTAGAAATTGATCTAACATATGGCTATAGGGATTTCGACAGACACCTAAGACAAGAGATCAATTCCGGGATTTAAGATTTGGAAGGTAAGCACATATGTACATTCGGCCAAGGCCTAGTTTAGTATTTAGATCTGTTCCTTAAATGTTCAAAAGTCGAAAACTAACCAAGTTAATTGATTCAATGTTGGCCGATTGAAGGAAGGTATAGCACAAAGTTTCGGGACTTGATTCTTAAGTCAATCGGCAGCAAGGTAGGTTTTTAGTGTACTAATCCTACTGGGATTTGGATTTGTAGCCGAAAAGGCTTTTGGTTTAAATATCAAATGTTAGCCGAATGTAGGGATTAAGATCTAAGGCAGTAGATCGGATTTCGGGACTTCAGTGAAGTGATATGTTAATCAGTTGTGTACCCCACACTATCTTTTAAAAAAATTTATGGCAATACTTAATATGAACATGTTTATAAGAATGTGAATATAGCTAAGTACCATGTTACGGTACACAATACTAAGGTACGTTTTCCTACTCCTACTATGAGTATGAAATGATTTGTTATGCCATGAATGTGAATATGAAAAGAATGTGAAACAAGGCATTGTACTACATAATATGTATGACATGGGGCATATGGGATATTATGAAAAGGGGAAGTGAAAGTGGTGACCTAAGACCACGATAAGTGAATGTGGTGACCTAAGACCACGATATCTGAATATGGTGTCTCATGACACGAAATATATATCTGGTGGCTATGCCACAAATTTTATAAGGGCGATGAGCACGTCGACTGCAGCGACTGCCTTGATGGTGTGTAGCGGATGGAGGGTTGACTTAGTAGTCCCCACGGTATGCAGGTTGGTATGGGTGATGTGTAGCAGATGGCATATAGGTTTGGGTTCGGGTTGCATCATTATTTCCTATCTATTATATGAATGTGTATGTGATATGATAATGTATGCCTGAATTGTTAAATTTTGGTGTTGGTTACACATTGAGTCTGTTTGACTCACCCTGTTGGGGAACATTTTTCAGGTGATGAACAGTAATGGACCGGGTCGGCAGGAGCTTAAAGGTGGCCATGCTCAGCAAGGAAATTTTTATGTTTTGGACATTTTTATTTTAAGTACTTTAAATTTATTTGGGATTGTTTTGATGTAATAAGGCCATAGTGATAAACTGTTTATGCATGCATTTTATTTATTTCAATATGTTATGAAATTTATCAAATTAAAGATCAAATGTTTTATTTAAAACTAAACCCTAAACGATTTAACACTTAAATTCATATGATTTCTAATTAAAGAAGAAATTCGGCAAATTTTCTAACTTAATGTTTTTGAAACTTGACAATGAGATTTCATAAAACTTATATTTCAAAAATAAATTGGTTTTCCAACTTGAGCCCAA
Organism: Gossypium australe; assembly: GCA_005393395.2. Taxonomy (NCBI): domain Eukaryota; kingdom Viridiplantae; phylum Streptophyta; class Magnoliopsida; order Malvales; family Malvaceae; genus Gossypium; species Gossypium australe. The sequence goes on from CM016624.1 coordinate 106,509,899, forward strand.
CCCAAATCGAGTTTTTCTGAAATCACGTAAAGATTTTCAAAAGAACCCATGAATTTGAACTGTTTTTACTCGAGGAACATACCAGATCTGGTCGAGACTCGTGGGCCGGGTTTGGGGTGTTTCAGTTTGGTATCAGAGCCTAGTTTTAAACTCTCGGCCTTGGGTTTAAGGCACAAAATGTTTTCAAAATTAAGCCCAAAAGAAATTTTATGAAAAGCAGGTTTTCTGGCATGGCACCTAAGTCTCCGACCCGAAGTCCACCAAGTAAGTACCCCTAACCTTTGGGTGATTTATATTGTGAAAGTGTAGAATGGGTAGAAATGGAATGGAACGTAGATTAGCATGATAAGTACTTGAACCCTAGGACTAGGTTACCCCAACCATTACATAAGACTTAATTGCCTAATTAAACACACTTGTGTCTAAGTCGCCGAGTTAGGGAGTGGCAACCATTGTGCGCATGTCTAGGATTGGTATTCGGTGGGAGCTTGGTATTTAAGCAGTCCGCGTGACTCACCTCCTCTCCACTCGAATCCTACCTGGTGCGTAGCTTCGGTTCACCCTAACCAAGAGGACTTATTCATAGGCTAAACCCCTAATTAAAACCCGAAAGGGACTAGCCGTATTGTTATGGAAACACTAGTAAAAAAATTACTAAATTACCCTTTTGATTTATAAAAGCTATTCCATAAAATTTTCCTGAAGTATTCTTGATTTATGAAAATTTCTAAAATACCCCTATTTGCAAAATTACGAAAATGCCATTGGTTTTAAAAGTTACCATATCACCCCCGATTTCAATAAAATTTCCTTATTTTGTAAAAGTATTTAAAAATCCTATTTTTGGAAAGTCCAAAATACCCCGATTTGAAAAGATATTACGAAATTACCCCTGGTTTACCAAAATTACCAAAATGACCCCGATTTCCAAAATTTTTGCAACAACTTGTTTTGTATCCATGAGTTTGGAGGAATTTCGAAATGACTTTTGTAATATTCAAATTGACCCCGATTATTTACCAAAATACCCCTGTAGGACAAATGACCAAAATACCCCTGGGTTGGGAACGGACAGAAATGTCCGAAGAGTGAATGTGTATGGGAGATATTATGGAATGGATGTGCTTTTCTGTGAATTAGGATAGAAAACTTGAGACTTTGAATGATCGAAAGAATCTCTATTAAGCTCTTTACATAAAACTCCTTCGCGAATAATCAGTGGAATAAAAGCTAATTCATAAAATTTCTTAATCAGATTAAAGCATGATCGTAGAAATGAGTTCTAGAGGACGTGGCCGTAACATGCGAGGACGCGGTAGAGGCAGAATGGCCGTGTCGGAACCCGTTAGATTGGGTCAAGGGTCTGACAATGAGGTACCACCGCCACCACCACACCCAGCTGTTGGTGTCGAGCAGCAAGCTCAGAGGGGGACGATGCTGTGTCGCAGGCTGTGCTGCGAGTTTTGGAAATGGTGGCTGGAGTGGGTGGAAGTATGGGAGCTTGGAAATCTGTACCCAAGCGACTCCGAGCCAATGGGGCTGAAATGTTTCGAGGAGTATCTGGTGTGGCACCCAGTACAGCTGAATATTGGTTGGAAGCAACAGAACGGATTATGGATGAGTTGGATCTGACCCTGAGGAGAAGCTGAAAGGAATGGTGGCGCTGCTACGCGATGAAGCGTATCAGTGGTGGCTCACAGTTCGGGATGGTGCCACAGCTGAAGATCTGACTTGGGAATATGTTAAGGCAGCATATCAAAAGAAGTATGTTGGAACCAGATATACTGATGCGCAGAGGAAGGCTTTTCTGGGGCTGGTTCAAGGGAACAAGTCAGTAGTTGAGTACGAAGCTGAATTTCTAAGGTTAAGCTGGTATGCTCGAGGAGTAGTGGCTACTGAGCATGAGCGCTGTGTCCGGTTTGAGGACGGATTAAGGGATGACCTGAGGTTGTTAGTCTCTCCACATCAGGAACGGGAATTTTCTGCATTAGTGGAGAAAGCTAAGATAGCTGAAGGGATTAAGGACTCGGTAAGGCAGCACTCTGATCGGAACAAGCAGAAAAGAGGATTTGGGCCGTCAGGATCATCTGGGAATGTTCAGAAAAGGCCTAGAGTTGATGGGCCGCGAGGTCAGCAAGCTGGTGCTGGAGGGCAATATCGTACTTGTGATCAATGTGGGAAGAAACACTTAGGAGAGTGTTGGAAAAAGATTGGAGGATGCTTTAGGTGTGGGTCCAAGGACCATATGATTAAGGATTATCTTATGAGGCCAGATGGAAATCGACCAGTGGCTCAGAATGTTAATCAGGCTGGTAGAGGTGGTCAGCAGCCTCAGCGAGGCCGTGGTCCGAATGGCCGAGGTAGCGGTGCTGGAAGAGGACGTGGAACACCTGGCAGAGGTGCTAATAATAATACTGAGGCGAGACAGCTGGGCTTGGTATATGCAGTTCACCGTAGGGAAGATGGAGACGCGCCGGACGTTATAACCGGTACGTTCCTTATTTTTGGCAAGCCCTATTTTACTTTGATTGATGTGGGCTCGACCCATTCCTATGTTGCATGTAGAGTAGTTGAAACTCTAGACATAGCCTCTGAACTTTCTGATAGGGAGATGACTGTAGTAAGCCCACTAGGTCAAACTGTAGTGGTGAATAAGATCTTTCGGAAAGTGCCTTTAGAAATTCAAGGAATAGTATGTTCTGTCGATTTGATGGAATTTCCCTTTGGAGAATTTGATCTTATACTTGGTATGGACTGGCTAGTGGAGCATCGAGCTGTGTTGGACTGTGCAGCTAAGCGAATGGAATTAAGGACCCCGGAGGACGAGGTGGTCATTATGATAGGAGAAAGAAGAAACTACTTGTCTAATGTAGTTTCGGCGCTAAAGGCTGAAAAGATGGTTCATAAAGGGTGCAAGGCATTCTTGGCCTTTGTTAGTACGATGGATAAGAAGGAAGAAGGTGTTAGTGGAGTTCGAATGGTAAGGGATTTTGAGGATGTGCTTCCGGAGGAATTACCAGGAATACCCCCAGATAGGGAGGTAGAGTTTGGAATTGATCTGCTACCGGGAACAGCTCCTGTGTCAATCGCTCCGTATAGAATGGCACCAAAGGAGTTGGTTGAGCTCAAGGCTCAAATTCAAGAATTGCTGGATCGTGGGTTTATTCGACCCAGTGTGTCTCCATGGGGAGCACCGATCTTGTTTGTGAAGAAGAAGGACGGAACTATGCGCATGTGCATAGACTATCGTCAGTTGAATAAGCTGACCATCAAGAACAAGTACCCCTTGCCAAGGATAGATGACTTGTTCGATCAACTTAAAGGAGCAGCGATTTTCTCGAAGATCGATCTAAGGTCTGGGTATCATCAGCTTAAGGTGAAGGAAAGGGATATCCTTAAGACAGCTTTTCGGACAAGGTATGGGCATTTTGAGTTTGTAGTAATGCCGTTTGGTTTGACGAACGCCCCAGCTGCGTTCATGGATATGATGAACCGGGTTTTTCAACCTTACTTGGATAGGTTCGTCGTGGTGTTCATCGACGACATCTTGGTGTATTCTAAGTCTGAGGAAGAACATGATGAGCATCTCCGAGTTGTGCTACAAGTGTTAAGGGAGAAGAAGCTATATGCCAAATTCAGCAAGTGTGAATTTTGGCTTAAGGAAGTTGCGTTCTTAGGACATGTGGTGTCTGCAGAAGGAATAAGGGTGGATCCTAGGAAAATTGAAGCAGTATTAGATTGGAAACCACCTAGGTTGGTGGCAGAGATTCGTAGTTTCTTGGGATTAGCAGGCTACTACAGAAGGTTTGTGGAAGGGTTTTTGTCAATAGCTGCACCTTTGACAAAGTTGTTAAGGAAGGAAGTACCCTTTGTATGGACGGATAAGCAGCAGGAGAGCTTTGAGAAGCTTAAGAAAGTGTTAACGGAAGCTCCGGTCTTGATTCAGCCGGAGGCAGGAAAGGATTTTAAAGTGTATTGTGATGCTTCTTACACGGGATTAGGATGCGTACTTATGCAGGATGGTAAAGTAGTCGCTTATGCGTCTCGACAGTTAAGGCCACACGAGGCTAACTACCCGACTCATGATTTGGAACTAGCGGCAGTGGTTTTTGCTCTTAAGGTGTGGAGACATTATCTTTATGGGGAAAAGTCGGTAATCTACACAGACCACAGGAGTCTTAAGTACTTGTTGACTCAGAAGGAGTTGAACTTGAGACAGCGAAGGTGGGTGGAATTACTGAAGGACTACGATTGTTCGATAGAGTATCATCCGGGCAAGGCGAATGTAGTGGCGGATGCCATAAGTCGGAAGGTTGTGTCGGATCTGAGGGCGATGTTTGCACATCTGAGCTTGTACGAGGATGGAAGTCTGCTGGCAGAATTGCAAATTAAGCCGACGTGGTTGAATGAAGTTAAAGAGGGACAGTTGGTTGATGATGAGTTAAGTGCTAAGTTACAGCAAGTACAGAATGGAGAGTTGATGGATTATGGTATTAATGACGAGGGAGTATTGTGTTTCAAGGGTAAGGTCTGCATGCCGAAGAATGAGGAGTTAAGACAGAGAATTCTTCAGGAATCGCATAGTAGCCCTTATGCTATGCATCATGGAGGTACTAAGATGTATAGAGACTTAAGAGAACAATATTGGTGGCCTGGTCTGAAAAAGGAAGTTACAGAAAGTGTTTGACGTGTCAGCAAGTTAAGGCTGAACACCAAGTTCCGTCAGGATTGCTTCAACCAATCAAGATTCCACAATGGAAGTGGGAGAGAATTACCATGGACTTCGTTAGTGGGTTTCCCCTTACGCCTACTAAGAAGGACTCGGTATGGGTGATAATGGACCGGTTGACTAAGTTCGCGCACTTTATTCCAGTGAGAGTTGACTATTCTTTGCAGAGGTTGGCAAAGTTATATGTTGCAGAGATTGCAAGGTTGCATGGAGTTCCGGTGTCAATCATCTCAGATAGGGACCCAAGGTTTACTTCTCGGTTTTGGAAAGCTCTACATCAGGCTTTAGGTACTAAATTGGATTTCACTACGGCTTTTTATCCACAGTCAGATGGGCAATCTAAACGAGTAATCCAAGTGTTGGAGGATATGTTGAGAGGCTGTGTGATAGATTTTAGGGGAAGTTGGGAGGAATATCTACCTTTAGCTGAGTTTGCGTACAACAACAGCTATCATGCCAGTATTCGAATGGCACCGTATGAAGCATTGTATGGCCGGAAGTGTCGCACTCCTACGTGTTGGACAGAATTAGGAGAACATCGAGTTTTGGGTCCAGAGATTGTGGCAGAATCCGAAGAGAAGGTTGAGATAATTCGAGCACGGTTGAAGGAAGCATCTGATAGACAAAAGTCGTATGCAGATCTCAAATGGAAAGAGATAGAATTTGATGTGGGAGACCAAGTATTTCTTAAGGTTTTTCCTTGGAAGAAGGTGATGAGATTTGGTCAGAAGGGAAAGTTAAGTCCAAGGTTTATATGACCTTATCGGGTACTGAAGCGAATTGGATCAGTGGCTTACCAGCTAGAGTTGCCACCAGAGTTGAAGTAGATGCACGACGTATTTCATGTTCCAATGCTACGTCGGTACAGGTTGGATCCATCTCATGTAGTACCGGTGGAAGAGGTGGAGCTAAGGCCAGATTTGTCCTAAGAGGAAGAGCCGATTCAGATCTTGGAATGAGATGTGAAAGTCTTACGGAGGAAGTCAGTTCCTCTAGTCAAGGTATTATGGCGCAATCATGGATCGGAAGAAGCTTCGTGGGAGCCAGAAGAGGCAATGCAACATCAATGCCCTCACCTATTTCAGTCAGGTAATTTCGAGGACGAAATTATTTAAAGTGGTAGAACTGTAATATCCCAAATTATGGCTTGTGCATTTTTGCTTAATTATATGAAATAGCATGTCTTATGTGTTATGAATGTGTTGTGTACATTTTTAGAATCTTGGAAATGTAAGGAAATGTCTTAAGAAATATTGAGTTTTAAAGTTTAAAAGAAGGGAACTAAAGCAAGGCGGCCTTAAGAGAATTTGTAGGTGAAATATAACACAAAAATGGGCTTGTCTAAGTGGCTTGGAGGCGCCACTTAAGGCCTCTGGAATTGACGCCACAAGCTGGTGCAATTGGGCCTAGGATCGAGTCGCATGGGAAGCTAAATGAAGCTTTTATTTTTCCACACAAGGGGAGGTAATGGACGGCATCAAGGCACTAAAGAGAGGAGTTTTATCCTTATTAAAATTCGGCTAAAGGGAGTGATAAATGTGGATTAATTCCTTTTTATTTCGATGGATAAAGAAGAGATAAAGAGGATTATTCTTTTTATTAATTTTAAATGATGAGATGGAGAGAAAAGCTAGGAAATTGATAGAGTTGGCCGATTGGGGGGCTCCTTTAGGTGATAATTTCGGCTAAGGAAGGGTAAAGCCATTCTCTATTCTTTTCTTTCTTCCCCCTCTACTGAATTCTCTCTGCTCATCATCCTCTTTTCCTTTTTGATTCTCCAAAGCCGAACCTTCAACATCAACCTACTCTTCTTCTTTTGCAAATTCAATCAAAGCTGAACCCTCAAGGTAACCATTAGCCGATTTCTTCATAGTTATAAAAGCCGAAATTTGTTTGATCACACTTAGTCTATAGCCGAATCTCTGTGGGTTTAAACAAAGGTGCTATCGACTTTCGTATTAAAGGTAAGGGCCAATTGTCATTTGGTTTCTATTCTTTCATTTCTAGACTTGTCGAAATCTAGGACTAATCTCATTGATGTTCATGGTTGCCGAAACTTGGAAGGAGTGTTCAGGATCTAGCAAGTGTCGACTTCAGAGTAGGATCTTTCGGGATTTCAAGTTTTAAGGTAAGCACATCTGATATTCGGCCATAGGCCATTTAATGGTGATTAAGTGTTAGAAATTGATCTAACATATGGCTATAGGGATTTCGACAGACACCTAAGACAAGAGATCAATTCCGGGATTTAAGATTTGGAAGGTAAGCACATATGTACATTCGGCCAAGGCCTAGTTTAGTATTTAGATCTATTTCTTAAATGTTCAAAAGCCGAAAACTAACCAAGTTAATTGATTCAATGTTGGCCGATTGAAGGAAGGTATAGCACAAAGTTTCGGGACTTGATTCTTAAGTCAATCGGCAGCAAGGTAGGTTTTTAGTGTACTAATCCTACTGGGATTTGGATTTGTAGCCGAATAGGCTTTTGGTTTAAATATCAAATGTTAGCCGAATGTAGGGATTAAGATCTAAGGCAGTAGATCGGATTTCGGGACTTCAGTGAAGTGATAAGTTAATCAGGTGTGTACCACACTATCTTTTAAAAAAATTTATGGCAATACTTAATAGGAACATGTTTATAAGAATGTGAATATGGCTAAGTACCATGTTATGGTACACAATACTAAGGTACGTTTTCCTACTCCTACTATGAGTATGAAATGATTTGTTATGCCATGAATGTGAATATGAAAAGAATGTGAAACAAGGCATTGTACTACATAATATGTATGACATGGGGCATATGGGATATTATGAAAAGAGGAAGTGAAAGTGGTGACCTAAGACCACGATAAGTGAATGTGGTGACTTAAGACCACGATATCTGAATATGGTGTCTCATGACACGAAATATGTATCTGATGGCTATGCCACAAATTTTATAAGGGTGATGAGCACGTCGACTGCAGCGACTGCCTTCGATGGTGTGTAGCGGATGGAGGGTTGACTTAGTAGTCCCCACGGTGTGCAGGTTGGTACGAGTGATGTGTAGCGGATGGCATATAGGTTTGGGTTCGGGTTGCATCATTATTTCCTATCTGTTATATGAATGTGTATGTGATATGATAATGTATGCCTGAATTGTTAAATTTTGGTGTTGGTTACACATTGAGTCTGTTTGACTCACCCCGTTGGGGAACATTTTTCAGGTGATGATCAGTAATGGACCGGGTCGGCAGGAGCTTAAAGGTGGCCATGCTCAGCAAGGAAATTTTTATGATTTGGACATTTTTATTTTAAGTACTTTAAATTTATTTGGGATTGTTTTGATGTAATAAGGCCATAGTGATAAACTGTTTATGCATGCATTTTATTTATTTCAATATGTTATGAAATTTATCAAATTAAAGATCAAATGTTTTATTTAAAACTAAACCCTAAACGATTTAACACTTAAATTCATATGATTTCTAATTAAAGAAGAAATTCGGTAAATCTTCTAACTTAATGTTTTTGAAACTTGACAATGAGATTTCATAAAACTTATATTTCAAAAATAAATTGGTTTTCCAACTTGAGCCCAACCCAAATCGAGTTTTTCCGAAATCACTTAAAGATTTTCAAAAGAACCCATGAATTTGAATTGTTTTTACTCGAGGAACATACCAGATCTGGTCGAGTCTCGTGGGTCGGGTTTGGGGTGTTTCAATACCAAACACAAGAAATATAAGTGGCTAATCTCAACAAAACAATTATATGCCAACATCGGCCAAATTAACCTATACATGCCACTATAACCGGAATTAATTTATTGAAAGTACCAAAAGGACCGATGGATAGTGTGAAATAGCTCCGAACAGCTTCCAACCCGTACGAGCTTCTAAATTATTATAAAACATGGAAAATAACACAGAGTAAGCATTTAAGTTTAGTAAGTTTGTATAACACAGAATTTAACTTACCATATATCCATAAAATAGGTAAGGAAATAAAGCATATCTCAACCAATTTGGCCAAAAGCCTAAACACATGATCACCAACATATTAGCCATGAAAATCACATATAAGATCCGGCACACATGGTTGAATTCATCAAATAATCATATTTCATGTATTTCATGTAAATACAAGTAATAGTTCATATCAAACTCATATAATATCGTAACAAAACTGTGCCCGTTGAACCATTTAAAATATCATTGGATACACGGGTAGTACACATGAGGTGTACTGAACTGTAATCCGTCAATTCATATTCATGTATGTTCATACGAGTTATGAATCAGTATGCTCTCACGAGCTGTGAATCGGGAAGCTCATACGAGCTACAAATCAAGAAGCTTATACGAGTTGTAAATTAGGAAGCTCATACGAGCTGTAAATCGGGAAGCTCATATGAGCTATGGTGTGTTTACAATACATGAAGGACCCAAACCAAATTGATAACCCTAATGACATGTCATTTGTATCCTACGAATTTTTAAGGTTCAAACGGGACTCGACAACCATTAGATATGCAATCGGTATTTATATATGGCAATTATAAAAATCACATACATATGATTTAATTAACACATATAAATACTCAATTTAATTACACAAACTTACCTCGACAAGTGTACGTAAACACAGAGGCGACTAATTCGATATTTTCTCTTTACCTCGATATAACTTAGTACGAGGTCTGACAGGATCTATACGAATAAATTTAACTCACTTCAATATAATTCTCATTCAATTTAATCCAACATGGAATTTTGGTAAAATTGCCATTTTTCTCCATACTTTTAATTCTTTTTAATTTAGTCCCTAGGCTCGAAAAATGAAATTCATACAATTTAATCATTACTTAAGCCTAGCAGATTTTATACATGTTAATAGTAGCCCATATATTTCACAAATTTCACAAATTTTATCATAAATTTATCATATTTTTCAATTTAATCCCTAATTGATATTTCCATCAAAATTCTCTGTACAGAAGTTGTTTATCTAACAACAACCATTCATTTTCTATTACCAAACTTTAAAATTCAAGCATATTCATCATTGGAAAAACCCTAATACATTAACAATTTTGCAAATTAATCCCCGAGATAGCTAGATTAAGCTACTACGACCTTGGAAAAATAAAAATCATAAAAAAAGGGGACAAAAATACATACCTAATTGAGCAAAATAAGCTTGTCCAAATTCAAGCTTCCATGGCTAGGTTTCTTTCTTTCTTTTTTATTTTTATTTTTGGTGGAGGATGATGATAATAGATTATTTTATTTTATTTTATTTATTATAACTTAATCACTAATTTCCAAAATTAACCTTAATATTTCATTCAATTTCCAATAATAACTATTCATACTTATCCTCTAAGCACTTTGATGGCATATTTACCATATAAGTACCTCCAATTTAAAATTCTATAGCTATTTAATACCTTTAGCTATTAGAACTCAACTTTTTCAATTTACGCAATTTAGTCCCTTTTATCAAATTAGGCATGTAAACGGTAAAAATTTTTAAAAAAATTTTTATATGATATTTCTATCATACTATATAACATAAAATAATATTAAACTAAATTTTTTGACTTCGGACTTCTGGTCCTGAAACCACTGTTCTGATTTTACTAAAAACGGGCTGTTACAACTCTCCCCCCTAAAGATATTTTCGCCCTCCAAAATCTTATCAAAAAAGATGTTCGGATATTGCTTTCTCATAGCTTCCTTAGATTCCCAAGTATCTTCTTCTATTTCGTGTCATTCCTAGAGAACTTTTACTAAAGCTATGTTTTTATTTCTTAATTCTTTCACTTCTCATGCTAAAAGTTTGATCGGTTCTTCACTGTATGTCATGTCAGGCTGAATTTCGACATCCGTCGAGGAAATTTTGTTAATTGCAACATAAAATTTTGTTAAGTGATTTTTAGTGAAATTTCCATTTGGGGGCTAAATTCAAAAATGTGAAATTTATGTGATAAATGTGTGAATTTGTGAATTATATGGGCTGCTATGAGCACCTATAAAACTCGAATAGGCTTGGGTGTAGAAAAATTTGCATGAATTTCATTTTACGAGCCTAAACATAAATCGGGGGAAAAGATAAAGTCATGGACTAAACAATCGTATTCTCCGTTAGAGTTTGAGATAAGTTCGTGTAATTAAATTGCATATTTATCTCCTTTAATTGAAATACATGAATGTGAATGATATAATTACTACGTATAATTATCAAATGCATAATCAACGTTGTACTGAAAATACCGAGCCCTGTTTGAACCTTAAGAATTCGTAGGATACAAATGACAATGTCATTAGGGTTATCGATTTGGTTGAGGTCCTACATATGTTGCAGACTCACCATAGGTTGCATGAGCTTACCGTTATTCAACTCAGAGGAGCTTACTGATATCTAGCTCGTATGAGCATACATGTATAAGAACTGACAGATTACCATTTAGTACACTTCGTGTGTACTACCCGTGTATCCTACGATATTTTAAGTGGTTCAACAGGTATAGTATTATTACGAGATTATACAAGTTCAATACGGACTAGTACAAGTATTTACATGGAAATGGTATATATATGATATACGGATATATGGTATACATATTACATGTACATAGAATTTAATCATTGTTAAATTCATACATAATTCTGTTACGAGTTTATATGAAATCGATACGAACTAGCACAGGTATTTACGTAAATTACACGAAAATGGTTTATGTATGATATATGAATACATGGTATAGATGTTACATGTATATGGAATTTAAATAGTTATTGAATTCATAAATGATTCTTAGTTTTTATATGAATACATGGCTAATTTGGTAAATGGTTCAACGGGCAATGTTCTGATAGGATATGACATGAGTTTGATATGAACTATTATAGGTATAGATATGAATTACATGAAAAATGGTATTACATGGTATATTGGTATATGAAATGGATGCTACATGTTTATGCAACTTGATTAATTGTTGAGTTCATCCATGATTATTGATTCATCAGTGAATTTACATGACTAACATGGTTGGTTTATATGTGCTTAGGCTTTGGCCAAATTGTGGTTCTATTATACCGTGTTAAACTTTTATGTTATGCATTGTAATGGTAAATGCTTAAATGGAAATATACTTGTGATCATGAAAATGTGATTTTTGGTTTATATATGTGTTTATATGGCTAACTTGGTTGATGGTACTCGGTTTAGTCCCAAACCCCTTTTAATGTTTATTTTAGGCCTCGATGGCTTGTAACATCCTAAAATTTAGAATATTATGTGTTGCATTATTTCTTAGGTTAAGCTAGTTAAAAATATTAATCGTGTATGTTTAGGGGTTTTGAGAAGGCTCGGGGTTTATTTGGGACTTAATAATAATTTTGTGTTTTAGCCTATTAAGGAGAGATAATAAGTGGCATCAAGGTTTTATGGAAATAGGTGAGTAAATTGCTAGCATAAAAGGAGCTTATGGTAAAGGGGATATGGCGCCACATGAAAAGCTTTGAGGGAAGAGGTTCAAATCCCACTTGGTACAAATATTTTGACTATTTTTTTTGTGTTCTTTCCCCAAGTGTCGGTCAAGGTAGTATTTAAGGCAAGTGTGGACTTTTTAATTATGGTATGATGGCTAAAGAAATAAGGAAAGGATGAAGGTAAGGAAAGGAATCAAAAGAAAAAGGCAAGATAGGGGGACATGTGGCCTTTTTCATGGGTGTTGTTTTGGAAAGTTTGGCTGGCCAAATTTTTGACCTTATTGTCATGGTTTACACGGTTTTGGTATAGGGAGAGGGTAGCTGAATTTCCTTTTCCTTTTGGTAGAAATTTTGGTGCTTGTTAGGCCAAAATCCCTTTTGCATTATTTTGTGTCTTTTCTCCAAACTTCTTCTTCTTTGTGCCGAAACTACAAGCCATTAGTAAGCATATTTTTCTTCATTTCTTTCTTGTTTGCCAAAAGTAGCAAACCATTGTGACCAAATTATTTGCTTTTATTTTCACTCATCTTCTCTTAACCGAAACTAGTTAAGCACTCCTTCTCCACTCTTCTTTCTTCTTCTCTAATCTATACTCTCATAACCGAAACAATTCTTGGTTATTTTTCTCCATAGCCGAACCTCTCAATTCAAAATCACTCCATCATAACTTCTTTCTCATTTGGGTTAACACTCTTTCCTTTGATTAAATCGTGTTCTAAGTGGGTGGTCATGTATCTTCCTAGCCCTTTTCCAAACGGTGAAAATTAGATCCAATATCGATAAGGTAAGGAGTTACCATGGATTATTTGAAATCGTTCTTGATTCGTTTAAGTCATTATCGAGATAATTGTGATTGGGACTAATCGATTATATTTTTAGGGACTTAATCGGTCGATCTATCCACTTGTTAATCATTTGATTTTAGTGTGGTACCGAATCGAAAGGGAAAGTGTTAGAAGAACATAAAAGGAGCGGATTTGCAATTCCCACTCCTAAGTTCAAGCGAAGGGCAGTGTCAGCGGTTCGGGATTTTCCACCGGGTTGTGGACCGTCATCCGATGAGAATCGACAAATCATGGTTGTTCACGATTCTAAGGGTAAACACTTTAGATCGATTATTTTAGAGTTTGATTAATAAATCATGTATGTCGATTAATCGAGTGTTATGATATCATAGGTGTTGACGATCAAGACGGCCTAGTACTTATCATAATCGGGTGTGTAATCTCACACCGTAATTTCGTAGGTTTATGATTTGGTAACATGACGAAATAGTAGATTGCTATCATTTTAAGGCTAAAATCGTAAAATTTGCATAAAACGAGGAATATGTTAAAATATATTATTTTGAAAGATTTGACAAAATCGGCATTTTGATTGCTAAAAGTACGAAAATGCCCCTAATGGGCCGAACTACGAAAATGCCCCTAATGGGTCGATTTGATAGATTTCTATATTGGGCCGATTTGTTAGATTGCCCTAATGGGCCGAATTGCAAAAGTGTTATAATGGGTCGAATTTTTGTAATGAACCTCTGAAATAATAATTGTTGTTTGTATTGTAAATATCATGATTTACTACATATGTTGCATATACATAAAATTTTGCATGGGATGGGAAAATGATGAAGAGAAGTAATTCCGGTGGCATGGCCACAAAAAAAATGTTTGTTAATGTGATTCAGTATGATTCTGGTGGCTTGACCACAATCAAAATATGTTATAAATGGGAAAATGCCTGCGATTGATGTGTTTGGCGGGGTGGGTTGACTTGACCCCCACAGGAGTGATGGTGTAACATCCCCAAACCCGGCCCAAACATTACGACCGAATTTGGTTTGCTACAGAGAAAAACATTTTGAAAACTCTTTTTAGACCGATTTTAAAATTTGTCGAAATGACTTTCAAATTAAATTTCTTTGTTAAAAACCATACTTAATTTATTTAAAAATATTTGTTGAGTAGAGTTGTTTACAAATTTCAAATGTACCCGATGGTACCTTAAAACATTTTGCGTTTAATTTGAGAAAACATGTGCATCCGTTTTAACATCATCGAATAGTTTAAACAAAACATTCAAAACATGCAGCAATAATAAAATAATCCTAGGAGGCCTTATTACAACTTAGCAAAAATAAAACCAACATTAAAATTAAATAAACTAAAATCCAAGTCCATCTAATTAAAATTTCCACTGCATGGCCACCTTGAGTCCATCCGGCTCCATCCCCACGATCTACTCATGTGCAAAATGTTAAGGGAAAGGGGGTGAGTCACCAAGACTCAGTGTGTAAATCCCCCACCCGAAAATACATTTCATACACAATTCATTAATAAACATGCTCATGCAACCCAACTAGCCATCCATACTCCTTTTCTACCCCGTGTGGTCAAAACCACTGATGACTTAAAGTCACAATTCAAATGATGGGGCCAACCCATCGTGTGGTCAAAACCACTAATGACCATAGGTCACAATATATCAAATGTGGTCAAAACCACTGGTGGTACCAAACCACTGGGACTTAGTCGCAATTAATCAATCGTTGTGGTCAAAACCACTGATGACCATAGGTCACAAGTAATCTGATGGGGCCAACCCATCTTGTGGTCAAAACCACTGACGACAGTCCGTAATTCATCCCCCTCCTCTCATTAATCCCACCATCACATGCTTATATATATATTATCATGTATCATGTCATAGCATTTAACATCATGTAATGGCATGCAAATCATATATCAAAAATCACAAATTAGGAGACTTACCTGAATTCCATGCTTAGCCATAAGCAAATCACAACCAAAAGATCTAAGGCAAATAATAATAGCACGTAAATTAATAAAGTGTGTATAGAGATCTTACACACCTATTTACTAGCAAATCTCGAATATACTAGCGAAATCCCGAGACGTTGTTTCCTCCAATTCACCGAATTCTCGTATTTGTCACTTGTCCTATCGAGATTCCTACCAAAACACTTGTTAATAATTGGCTTGCACATCTATTCATAACTAAAGCCTATAGCCGAATGTTACTTACCACCTTTCCTTAGGAGAATAAATCCCAAAAGCTTCCCTTAATGGCTATGGCTTCCCTCTTACTAATGCTTGAAAAAGAATCCCAAAAAGGATCTTGTGCTCCCTTGATATTCGACCAAAGTAACTCTAATGGAGAAGGAAAGATTTCGGCAAGAAGAGAATGGAGAGATTCGGCTAACTCAAAGTTGAAGGCTGGAATTTTGAGAAGAGAAAGAGATAGGTTCGACTAATAGGAATTAGTAAAAAGAGAAAGAAGAGATGTAGGGGAAATCAATGGTGATTTTCGGCTAAGTAAAAGAGAAAAATGCTGGAAAATTTTGAAGGATTTTGGCTATGAACAATGGAGAAATTCGGCAGTAGCAAATTGGAGAGGAAAAATGGTGAGTTTAGCACTTCTTTGCTATTAAAAATCAAATATGGACAGCCCCCAAGGAGTCCAAAAAAAATCAGCAAACACTCCCTTAATTTGTGATAATTCCCAGCCTTGATTTATCCAAGATAAATCTAATTTTATCATCCTTTTAATTCCTTAATCCCCTCAACAATTTTATAGCAATAAAACACTAAACCCCCCCATGCTTGCCGTCCACTCTTCCCTTGAAGAGTTCAAATTTTTGGCAATTTCCTTGAATTGCTCCTGGCCAATTGCTTGAAAATATTCAAATTAATTGAATAAATTAAAGGCCTAAATTTTCTCCTTGGAATTAATCAATTAAAAATCCCATTAAAACCAAATGATATCCTTATCCCTTCATCACCTCTTCAATTTAAAATACACATTAAAAAGAACCCATGTGCACATCAATTTCTTCCAGCCGAATATTAAGCAACAAAAAAATAAATAAATAAATTTTAATACTAAGTCAGGCCTAGCTCGGGATTATTTCTAGACCCTAAAATATGCCAAATAATCATAGAATTTAATTCTTCAAGCACACACACATGGGAAAATATTTAAATTACACATAACCCCTAATTTAGGATGTTACAATTCTACCCTCCTTAAAAATAATTTCGTCCTCGAAATTACTTACTATCGTTCAATCGTGCATCCTTAACTCATTATACTACGCCACCGCTGCGCACTCTGATCTTAAAGAATTATCATATTTCTAGACACATTCTCCAAGTTCATAATCAAATTTTTCCCACACTTCACCAACACAAAAGAACAAACTAACGTAACCACAAATAAGACAATTGAGGGTATTCCGGAAATAAGAACTTACCCGTTGTCATATCTGGCACATATTCCTCCTCGCGACGGCCAACTGTATAAACCAACCTTGGTTGCCTCGCCTCTGCACCTTCAGCACCTCGGCCACGCCCGTTACCATCACCATTACCACGACCTCTCTGTGGTGGTCCTTCATTTCTAACCTGAGCACGGTTCTGACCCTCTGGCTGATTCTTAGCTAACTTCCGGGGACAATCCCTTACACGGTGATCGAAGGATCCACACTCAAAACATCCTCGATTACCATTCCAACACTCCCCCTTGTGAAACTTGCCACACTTATCACACCGTGGCGGCCATTGAGGATTAATAGCAGTAGCAGGCCTAGCAGCTTGATCCGACCCATCAAACCTCGTCCTCTTCTATTCATTACCCGAGAACCTTGAAGGTTCCGAGCTCCTCTTATTCCAATTCCGTTCTTGGTTCCGCTTAACGGACTGTCTTGCCTCTTCAGCAACCTTTGATTTCTCTACTAGGACAGCAAACTCCCGCTCCTGCTGTGGAGCTATCATCATTCTCAGCTCATCTCTCAGCCCATCTTCGAATCTAACACAACGTTCATGCTCTGTACCCACCATACTACGAGCATACCTACTCAATCGGAGGAACTCGGCCTCATATTCCGCCACTGACTTATTTCCCTGAATCAGGTTCAAGAAAGCCTTTCGCTGTGCGTCTACATAGCTAGTTCCAATATACTTCTTTTGGTAAGCTTCCCTGAAGAATTCCCACATGAGATTTTCTGCCACTGTTCCATCCCTTACGGTGAGCCACCACTGATAAGACTCATCCCGAAGCAAGGAGATAATACCCTTCAACTTCTCCTCAGCGGTGAAATCCAAATCACCCATAATCCTTTCAGTGGATTCCAGCCAATACTCCGCCGCACTGGGTGCCACTCCCGACACACCCCGAAATACCTCAGTTCCGTTAGATCGGAGTCGCTCGAGAACAAATTTTCGAGCTCCCAAATTTCCACTAGCCCCAGCCACCAACTCAAGGACTCGCAACACAGCTTGCGATACTGCCTCACCTCCCGTTTGATCCTACTCCTCAGCTCCAAAAGTTGGAGGTGGTGGTGGCTGTGGTACTTCATTCTCAGAACCTTGACCCGTCCTAACGGGTTCAGACACGGTCATCCTTCCCCTTTCGCGTCCACGACGGCCCCGTCCTCTAGAGCTCATTCTAACTATCGCGCTTTTAATCTATTTAGAAAAATTTTATGGATTAGTAATTTGTTTCACTTGGTTATTCGCGAAGAAATTTTTATGAAGGGAGTTTAATAGAGATTCTTTCGATCAAACAAAGTTTTAAGTCCTCTATCATAGTTCACACAGAGAAGAACATCCATTCCCTAATACCTTTCATTCCTATTCACTCTTCGGACGTTTCTGTCCAGTTTCTATCCCTAGGGTATTTTCGTCATTTTCCTACAGGGTATTTTCGTAATAAACCGAAGAAATTTGAAAACTTTAATGAATCAAAACATTTTGTAATTTCTAAAACTGAGAAGTATTTTCGAAAAATTTCCAATCTGAAGATATGACAGAATTTTAGAAACCGAGGGTATTTTGGTAATTTTGTCAATCAGGGGTAATTTTGTAAATTTCCAAAGTCAAGGTATTATTTTGAAATGCAAAATTTTCGAGTACTTTTGTAAAATAATATTTTATCAAAACTGGGGTAATGCAGAAATTTTAAGAAACCAAGGGCATTTTCATAATTTTGCCACTAGGGGCATTTTAGTAATTTTGGTAAACCGAGAATATTTGATAATTTCCGAAGATAAATTTGTCCTACTATCTAAAAGAAATAATTTAGTGATTTTAAAACTGAAATTTTCCTTTTAACATGGCTGGTCCCTTTCGGGTTTTATTTAGTGTGTTTAGCCTATGACCGAGTCCTCTTGGTTAGGGAGAACCGAAGCTACGCACCAGGTAGGATTCCTGCGAAGAGGAGGTGAGTCACGAGGACTGCTTAAATACCAAGCTCTTCCGGATCCAATCCTAGACATGCGCACCAAGGTTACCACACCCTAACTCGGCGACTTGGTCCTAGGTTTGTTTAATTAGGCCATTAAAATCTTATGAGTTTTGTTGGGGTGGACTAGTCCTAAGGTTCAACACCTATCACACTAACTACGTTCACTACCTACCCTTCTACAGATATTAATCCACACAAAAAGTTAGAGGTACTTACCTGGGCGGATTGGTGCCGGAGACTCGGTGCCATGCTTATTCAAAACCAAAATATTTCAAAAAGGCCTACCAAAAACATTTTTGGGCCTTGGGCCCCTACAGCCGAGCTTTGAACTGGGCTCTGATACCAATTTTTGTAACATCCCCAAACCTAGCCCAAACATTACGACCGAATTTGGTTTGCTACAGAGAAAAACATTTTGAAAACCATTTTAAGACCGATTTTAAAATTTGTCGAAATGCCTTTCAAATTAAATTTCTTTGTCAAAAACCATACTTAATTTATTTAAAAATATTTGTTGAGTAGAGTTGTTTACAAATTTCAAATGTACCCGATGGTACCTTAAAACATTTTGCGTTTAATTTGAGAAAACATGTGCATCCGTTTTAACATCATCGAATAGTTTAAACAAAACATTCAAAACATGCAGCAATAATAAAATAATCCTAGGAGGCCTTATTACAACTTAGCAAAAATAAAACCAACATTAAAATTAAATAAACTAAAATCCAAGTCCATCTAATTAAAATTTCCACTGCATGGCCACCTTGAGTCCATCCGGCTCCATCTCCACGATCTACTCATGTGCAAAATGTTAAGAGAAAGGGGGTGAGTCACCAAGACTCAGTGTGTAAATCCCCCACCCGGAAAATACATCTCATACACAATTCATTAATAAACATGCTCATGCAACCCAACTAGCCATCCATACTCCTTTTCTACCCCGTGTGGTCAAAACCACTGATGACTTAAAGTCACAATTCAAATGATGGGGCCAACCCATCCTGTGGTCAAAACCACTGATGACCATAGGTCACAATATATCAAATGTGGTCAAAACCACTGGTGGTACCAAACCACTGGGACTTAGTCGCAATTAATCAATCGTTGTGGTCAAAACCACTGATGATCATAGGTCACAAATAATCTGATGGGGCCAACCCATCTTGTGGTCAAAACCACTGACGACAGTCCATAATTCATCCCCCTCCTCTCATTAATCCCACCATCACATGCTTATATATATATATATATCATGTATCATGTCATAGCGTTTAACATCATGTAATGGCATGCAAATCATATATCAAAAATCACAAATTAGAAGACTTACCTGAATTCCATGCTTAGCCATAAACAAATCACAACCAAAAGATCTAAGGCAAATAATAATAGCACGCAAATTAATAAAGTGTGTACAGAGATCTTACACACCTATTTACTAGCAAATCTCGAATATACTAGCGAAATCCCGAGACGTTGTTTCCTCCAATTCACCGAATTCCCGTATTTGTCACTTGTCCTATCGAGATTCCTACCAAAACACTTGTTAATAATTGGCTTGCACATCTATTCATAACTAAAGCCTATAGCCGAATGTTACTTACCACCTTTCCTTAGGAGAATAAATCCCAAAAGCTTCCCTTAATGGCTATGGCTTCCCTCTTACTAATGCTTGAAAAAGAATCCCAAAAAGGATCTTGTGCTCCCTTGATATTCGACCAAAGTAACTCTAATGGAGAAGGAAAGATTTCGGCAAGAAGAGAATGGAGAGATTCGGCTAACTCAAAGTTGAAGGCTGGAATTTTGAGAAGAGAAAGAGATAGGTTTGACTAATAGGAATTAGTAAAAAGAGAAAGAAGAGATGTAGGGGAAATCAATGGTGATTTTCGGCTAAGTAAAAGAGAAAAATGCTGGAAAATTTTGAAGGATTTTGGCTATGAACAATGGAGAAATTCGGCAGCAGCAAATTGGAGAGGAAAAATTGTGAGTTTAGCACTTCTTTGCTATTAGAAATCAAATATGGACAGCCCCCAAGGAGTCCAAAAAAAATCAGCAAACACTCCCTTAATTTGTGATAATTCCCAGCCTTGATTTATCCAAGATAAATCTAATTTTATCATCCTTTTAATTCCTTAATCCCCTCAACAATTTTATAGCAATAAAACACTAAACCCCCCATGCTTGCCGTCCACTCTTCCCATGAAGAGTTCAAATTTTTGGCAATTTCCTTGAATTGCTCCTGGCCAATTGCTTGAAAATATTCAAATTAATTGAATAAATTAAAGGCCTAAATTTTCTCCTTGGAATTAATCAATTAAAAATCCCATTAAAACCAAATAATATCCTTATCCCTTCATCACCTCTTCAATTTAAAATACACATTAAAAAGAACCCATGTGCACATTAATTTCTTCCAGCCGAATATTAAGCAACAAAAAATAAATAAATAAATTTTAATACTAAGTCAGGCCTAGCTCGGGATTATTTCTAGACCCTAAAATATGCCAAATAATCATAGAATTTAATTCTTCAAGCACACACACATGGGAAAATATTTAAATTACACATAACCCCTAATTTAGGATGTTACAGATGGGATGGTACGGGTGGTGTGTAGCGAATGGATTATTAGGTTGGGTTGGGCTGCATTACATTCATTTGATTATTTGATATATTATTGCTATGTAAAAGGGGCTTTGGCCCAAAATATTTCTAAATGGGTTCAGGCCCAGTGGACGACGGTAAGGGGATTATAAACTAAGTTCTAGTAACTCACCCCTCCTTTTTAATCTTTGTAGGTAATGCTCAGTGACGAGGACTTGGGCCATGGATGACTCGGTGGAGGCCATACTTCAGAAATGGTTTTATTTGGACTTTAGATTCCTTTTTCGTTCACTTTATTTCTTTACTATTTTGAGTAAAATGTTGTAATAAGGCTCTGGATTATTTTATTTTGCTTTATGTTTAACGTACTTATATTTTGTTCAAATTGCTTTAAATGAGATTTTTCTATAAACTTAAATAAATATTTTCTAAAATGGTTACACAAATGGATTTTTATTATAAACTTATATAAATATGGTTAACCCGGAAAGTTTCTCTCAAATTTTCATCAATATTTTTCAAAAGTCACGGTTTTGTAAATCATTACTTCTAATTTATCGATTTATCAATCAACCTTCGAAGTTAGTATTATATTGTCAATTATTTTACAAAACTTGTTTTCTTGATTTTTAACAAAACTATTTACGTACAAATGAAATGGACTTAAATGTATTTTTCTCTTGTGACATGTCAGATCTAGCCTTAACGCATCGGTCGGGTTTGGGGTGTTAATAGCTCGTATTAGGGACTATATGATTGACTTAAAAGGTTTTTGTTTTGAATGAGAAATGAACATGAAATGTTTGATTTTTTGATTTATAAGTCTGGTAATGCTCTGTAACCCTATTCTGGCATCAGATTCAGGTTAGGGGTGTTACATTTATTGGTATCAGAGCTATGGTTTAGTTGATTCTTAGACCGAACGCAGTGTGTAGGAGTCTAGTTATACATGCCATTATATAACCTATGATAGTATGATATCTCCTGACTTTGATTAGATTTATTTTTTTACTTAGACAGAGATGATATCCAACTGAGCTAATTCTGATAATACTGAAAGCGATACTCAAGTATCTGAGTAAAAATGTTTTTTATGATGAGTCGAAAGTCATAAAGGTATGAATAGAAGTTCATAACATATGTTGTTGATAAATGTAATGTTATATGTGTGTATATATGAGAGTCAAATTTTGAGGCTTTACAATCTTCACCCCCTCACCAGTATAGTGTTATACAATGAAATTCACAAGATTTAGATTGCATAAGTTCACAAGTGTGAAACTAAAGAATTCAGTGGCTGAATGATTAATAGTGTGATCAGATCTGAGAATGGGTTAGCAAGTAAAGACAGTTCTAGAAGAGATATTAGAATTTTTTTTAGATCATTTGGATTACGTAATGTCACTGTTAAAGAAGAAGTTAATCTCGACTAATCGACTTATTTAGAGATGATATCTAAAGAATGTATTACCCAAAATTTCTTCTGAATTGATTTTCGTTAATGAATAGGATTGTTGATGACATGTGATAGTTAGTGGAATAATGTTTAAATTGCAAAGATATCCGAGAGCAGTAGTTATAGTCGAGTAGCTTATGATGATCTCTATTGGATATTCTATGTGTTCATTTATTTTTAGAGATATATGCAGCTGTTAATTTTTAGATGCAATTCTTATGATATGAGAAAGTTAGCTAACCACAATGTTAGATAGAAGCATTGATAGTTTGGTTGGGTTATGATAGACATTGTCCTATCTTTCTTTGGTATTTTGTTCCATTATGTTTGGTAGAAAATTTAGTATGGTTTCATATCTTGGATTTTGTTGTCTATCAAACATGGCCTATTCGTAAAGGATACTCTTTGGCTGGAGATAATTATATCTATTACATTTATAATTTCTAGTTTGATATTGGGAATATAGTAATACAGAACTCAGTTTTTCTAGTTTATGTGAAAGGATAGACATTGGTAAAAGTGTATACGGTGGAAGATACTTCTGCGTTAGATGTCATTATTGGTATTTTCTTTCTTATTGATAAACTTAATGTGATTATGAAAATGGACTGATTAACTCTGCATGATGCTATGGTAAATGGCAAGAAAAAGCATATTATATTGAAGTATCAGGATGGTGAAATGCTCTATTTTGAATCAGAAAAGTTGAATAATTTGCCTACTGTGATATCAGTCATACCAGTGCAAAAATGTATCACAAAAGGTTATAATATTTACTATGCTTATGTATTGGATATTAAATAATTTGAGTCAAAGTTTAAAATAGTGGTAGTGGTATGTAAAAATTCTGATGGGTATCCAGAAGAGTTACCTGGATTACTACCGGTTAGAGAGGTGAAAATTTGTTATTGAATTTTTACCGAAAATAACATTAAAAATTTGGTAACATGCATCTATAGAGAAACAAAATTAATTAGTAAATTGAAAATGTTATTTAAATTTCGTAAAATATTGAAAGAATATATAATAGTCAAAATTTATCTAATTAATTTAAGGTTTAAGGTTATAATTAAGGGTTTAGTGGTTTGTATGGGCCGTCCAGGGTTTCGAGTTTAGCATTTCAAGAGTTAGTGTATAGAGTTTATGGTTTACGGTTAGTTTTTGGATTAGGATTATGGCTTGGGTTTATGGGTTTGTGGGTTAATGGTTTTAGGGCCTAGGATTTAGGGTTTAGGGTTTAGGGTTTATGGTTTAGGGTTTAGGGTTTATCGAATGAAGACATGGTGAGATATATGCTATAAAATTGGTGAGAATGCATTTTTTTTACTCACAAATTGATTTAAGCCCCTAACAAAATATGATTGTGCATCTGTTTATCCCTAAACCCTAAACTATAACGGCCTAAACCCTAAACCACAGATCTAGATTTGTAACATCCCAAACCCGGCCCATGAGTTTTGACCGGATCTGACATGTCACATGAGAAAGATATTTTTAAGATCTATTCATGAGTATGTAAATAGATATTGAGTTGTTAAAACGAGTAAAACAATTTTCAATTTGAAATATTTAGTAACCTCGAAAATTTATTTGATAAACAATTAAGTTTGGATTAATGATTTTATAAAACCATGACTCTTGAAACATTGAAGAAAAATTGGGAGAAAAATCTCGAGTTAAAATATTTGTAGAAGTTTATTTTAAAAATCCATAAGTGAACCCATTTTAGAAAAATCATCATTTAAATTTTTAGAAAATCTCATGAGTTTTGACCGGATCTGACATGTAACATGAGAAAGATATTTTTAAGATGTATTCATGAGTATGTAAATAGATATTGAGTTGTTAAAATGAGTAAAAAAAATTTCAATTTGAAATATTTAGTAACCTCGAAAATTTATTTGATAAACAATTAAGTTTGGATTAATGATTTTATAAATCCATGACTCTTGAAACATTGAAGAAAAATTGGTAGAAAAATCCCGAGTTAAAATATTTGTAGAAGTTTATTTTAAAAATCCATAAGTGAACCCATTTTAGAAAATTCATCATTTAAATTTTTAGAAAATAATATTATTTAAAATTATATCAATAAATTATAGTTACGTCAAACCATAAGCAAAACAAAATAATTCAGAGGCCTTATTACAACATTAAATCCCAAAATAGAAAAGTAAATAAATAAACGAGAAAGAAGTCTTAAGTCCAAATAAACCATTTCTGAAGTATGGCCTCCACCAAGTCATCCATGGCCCGAGCCCACGTCACTGAGTATTACCTGAAAGGAATAAGGGAAATGGGGTGAGTTACTAGAACTCAGTGTATAATCTCCTTACCATCGACCACTGGGCCTGAACCCATTTAACAAAAACTTGGGCTTGAGCCCATAAAGCATAATCTTGGGCCAAAGCCCGTTTACAAAACAGATCATTTAAATTTAAAACAAATAAGCAATATATATGCAACCCAACCCATCCTATAAATTCCATCCGCTACACACCACCCATACCATCCCATCACACCTGTGGGGATCAAGTCAACCCACCCCGCCAAACACACCAATCGCAGGCTTATTGCCGTTTATAACATATTGTAACATCTCGAAATTGGGCCTAGTAGGATTGGGCCCAATGGGCCTTGGGAGTAGTAGCGTTTAAAAATTTTGGAGAACAAGAGAATGGCTTTAGTGCAAGTTGGACTTATTAGGTAAGTGATTTTGGAAGGTTAGAGGGCTTCTATGAAGTCCCGGGATCAAACTTGGGCTTTAGGGAAATTTTGGTTTTAGGTGAATAAAACCCTGGGACTTGGTAGGTAGGTTTTAAGAATAAAATGTGGAGAAAAATGACACAAGTGGAGTGTGTGGTGTAGTGGCAAAGTGACGCCACATAAGAGACAAGGGGGTGACGCCACAAGGAAGGAAGGAGGTCCAAGGTTCAAGTCTTGGCTCTTGCATTTTAGTTTTCTTTTTTAAATGGACTTTAGAATTTGGCTATAGATTTAAATTTAGTTTCGTATGGTTTAAGACGCAAGAGGAGCTTGTAGCCAAGTGGTTAGCGGCGTGGATTATGTTGCAAGGGAGCCTGGGTTCGAATCTCATGACAAGCAATGGAGTATTTATTTTGCGGATTGGACGGAAAGAGTTTCAGTTGGATTTAAACTCTACTGATGGAAGGATCCCACATCGGAAAGATACAAAAAAGGAAGGTGAGAAGCTAGCTATATATAAAGCATTCTGTGATAGGAGGAAGGATACCTTGGAGGGCATTTGGGCATAGGAGTGGTCAGAGCATGGATTAGCACTAGATTCCTATCAGGTGTGTAACTCTCTCTACTCTAGTTGTAGAGCGGCAAATGCCGAACTACCGGTCACAGCAATAGTAGCCGCACGAGCGTGCGAACGAACATGTGGGGCTTCGACGCAATAGTTGAGGCCATCAGTAGTATTCTTGTGGGTTAAGGCTGCTTGGGCCACGATGGGCCGAAGTGGGCCCAATGGGCCCGTGGGCCCAATTGAATAAAATGTATGATGGTGTAGTATATAGTGAACTAGACTAGGTGAAACCCATATACGTGGCTAGATTTGTGTTAGGTGGGCCACACGAGCGTGTGGGCCCGAATGGGCCGAAATTGGGTTTTAGGCCCAATAGTCTGGTACGACCGGAAATAGTAGTTGAGTCGCTCGAGGTGACATTAGGCCTTCGAAAAGGCCATTGCAGTTGCAAAATTACTGAAATACCCTGATTTGTGAAATTACCAAAATACCCCTGGAATGTAAGTTGCTGTTATACCCTTAGGGGTTGGTTAGCTTGATTATGTTGTATTTTATTAGTCTGATTATGATAGTAATTCGCTTCATACGTTATATTTGATTGCATACATGACATACTGCATACACGAATTATTATGTCATGACATGTGCATGGGATGGGATTATGCTATTAATGAAAAGGGGAAGCGTTCTGGTGGTCTTTGCCACAATCTGTTCTGGTGGCTCTGCCACACTCTGTTCTGGTGGCCATCCCACATAATCTGGTGACTCTGTCACAATTCTGACGATAAGCAGCTAACTGTAGCATGACTGCCATCGATGGTGTGTAGCGGTGAGGGTCGATTGTAGAAATCCCCATTGGTGTGAGTGGCAGGTACGAGTGGTGTGTAGCAGATGGAAATTTAGGTTGGGATGGGTTCTGCATCATTTTGCATATGCTATTTGCTATTTTGTATTGTGGGGCTAAGGCCCAATCTGATTTCAAATGGGCTTCGCCCGATGTGATTATGAAAATGGGGCTAAGACCCAGTTAATATGTGAATGGGCTCGGGCCCAGTTATGGTTCTTGTGGAGTAGTTGCACACTGAGTCTCGGTGGCTCACCCCTCTGCTTAATTTTGCAGGTAATCGTTAGATCGTGGATTTAGGAGCCGAGGCAGACTTGTGGTGGCCCTGCAATATGTTTTCTCGTAAACTCGTTTCTTTTATCTAAACTTACTTTTAATTTTGGGATTTTGTTATGTAATAAGGCCAATATAACTTTAATTTTGGTATTTTATTTGGTTTAGCTTTTAATTTGAATACTACCTATTATTATTAAATGTTCAATACGGGAATTTCCTAAACCCTTAATAACCGTTTTCCAAAATATTAACAATAGGATAACAAGCGAATAAATAATTAAACTCGAATTTTTTAACAGAACGCGTAGTTTTCAAACAACTCTTTTATGTGACATGCCAGATCTGATCATAACTTCTAGGCCGGGTTTGGGGTGTTACAATCGTGGTATCAGAGCCTAGGTTGCAAACCTCAGCTGTAGAATGGGTTCGACAACATTTTCCAAAAATTGGTTTGTAATATTGTTTAAAAAATATATGTGTTACTGAAAGTATGGCACCCAAGTCTCCGGCACCAAATCCGTAAGTTTCCTATACTTTGCTTTGTTATATGTTGTATTTCTGGTATCTATTCTGTGTGTTTGGTTTGGATGTGATGTTCGGATATAGAATTGGTTGCATACAGAAGATTTGTCTGCCTTAATGGCTAGGTGTTTTTGAGTATATGTAGGAGTTCTAAATTCTAGTTAAAAGTATATTAGTGTTATTGGAATCAGAGTGCGCAGCGTGAGTGTAGTGTTGTAGGTTGGGACGTATGACTATTAGTTAGTTGGAAATTTCGAGGACGAAATTTCTTTAAGGAGGGTAGATTTGTAGCATCTCGAAATTGAGCCTAGTAGGATTGGGCCCAATGGGCCTTGGGAGTAGTATCGTTTAAATTTTTTGGAGAACAAGTGAATGGCTTTAGTGCAAGTTGGACTTATTAGGTGAGTGATTTTGGAAGGTTATAGGGCTTCTATGAAGTCCCGGGATCAAACTTCGGCTTTAGGGAAATTTTGGTTTTAGGTGAATAAAACCCTGGGACTTGGTAGGTAGGTTTTAAGGATAAAATGTGGAGAAAAATGACACAAGTGGAGTGTGTGGTGTAGTGGCAAAGTGACGCCACATAAGAGACAAGGGGGTGATGCCACAAGGAAGGAAGGAGGTCCAAGGTTCAAGTCTTGGCTCTTGCATTTTAGTTTTCTTTTTTAAATGGACTTTAGAATTTGGCTATAGATTTAAATTTTGTTGTGCATGGTTTAAGACACAAGAGGAGCTTGTGGCCAAGTGGTTAGCGGCATGGATTATGTTGCAAGGGATCCTGGGTTCGAATCTCATGACAAGCAATGGAGTATTTATTTTACGGATTGGACGGAAAGAGTTCGAGTTGGATTTAAACTCTACTGATGGAAGGATCCCACATCGAAAAGATACAAAGAAGGAAGGTGAGAAGCTAGCTATATATAGAGCATTCTGTGATAGGAGGAAGGATACCTTGGAGGGCGTTTGGGCACAGAAGTGGTCGGAGCGCGGATTAGCACCAGATTCCTATCAGGTGTGTAACTCTCTCTACTCTAGTTGTAGAGCGGTAAATGCCGAACTGCCGGTCATGGCAATAGTAGCTGCACGAGCGTGCGAGCGAACGTGTGGGGCTTCGACGCAATAGTTGAGGCCATCAGTAGTATTCTTGTGGGTTGAGGCTGCTTGGGCCACGATGGGCCGAAGTGGGCCCAATTGAATAAAATGTATGATGGTGTAGTATATAGTGAACTAGACTAGGTGAATCTCATATACGTGGCTAGATTTATGTTAGGTAGGCCACACGAGCGTGTGGGCCCGAATGGGCCGAAATTAGGTTTTAGGCCCAATAGTCTGGTACGACCGAAAATGGTAGTTGAGTCGCTCGAGGCGACATTAGGCCTTCGGAAAGGCCATTGCAGGTGAAAAATTACTGAAATACCCTAATTTGTGAAATTACCAAAATACCCCTGGAAGGTAAGTTGCTGTTATACCCTTAGGGGTTGGTTAGCTTGATTATGTTGTATTTTATTAGTCTGATTATGATAGTAATTCGCATCATATGTTATATTTGATATATGATTTGCATACATGACATACTGCATACACGAATTATTATGTAATGACATGTTGCATGGGATGGGATTGTGCTATTAATGAAAAGGGGAAGCGTTCTGGTGGTCTTTGCCACAATCTGTTCTGGTGGCTCTGCCACACTCTGTTCTGGTGGCCATGCCACACTCTGTTCTGGTGGCCATGCCACATAATCTGGGGACTCTGTCACAATTCTGACGATGAGCAGCTAACTGCAGCATGACTGCCATCTGTGGTGTGTAGCGATGAGGGTCGATTGTAGAAATCCCCATTGGTGTGATTGGCAGGTACGGGTGGTGTGTAGCGGATGGAAATTTAGGTTGGGATGGGTTTTGCATCATTTTGCATATGCTATTTGCTATTTTGTATTGTGGGGCTAAGGCCCAATCTGATTTCGAATGGGCTTCGCCCGATGTGATTATGAAAAGGGGGCTAAGACCCAATTAATATGTGAATGGGCTCGGGCCCAGTTATGGTTCCTGTGGAGTAGTTGCACACTGAGTCTTGGTGACTCACCCCTCTGCTTAATTTTGCAGGTAATTGTTAGATCGTGGATTTGGGAGCCGAGGCAGACTTGTGGTGGCCCTGCAATGTTTTCTCGTAAACTCGTTTCTTTTATTTAAACTTACTTTTAATTTTGGGATTTTGTTATGTAATAAGGCCAATATAACTTTAATTATGGTATTTTATTTGGTTTAGCTTTTAATTTGATTACTACCTATTATAATTAAATGTTCAATACGGGAATTTCCTAAACCCTTAATAACCGTTTTCCAAAATATTCCCAAGAGGATAACAAGCGAATAAATAATTAAACTCGAAATTTTTAACAAAATGCGCAGTTTTCAAACAACTCTTTTATGTGACATGCCAGATCCGATCATAACTTCTAGGCCGGGTTTGGGGAGTAACAATTGTGGTATCAGAGCCTAGGTTGCAAACCTCGACTGTGGAATGGGTTTGACAGTGTTTTCCAAAAATTGGTTAGTAATATTGTTTACGAAATATATGTGTTACTGGAAGTATGGCACCCGAGTCTTCGGCACCAAATCCGTAAGTTTCCTGATACTTTGTTTTGTTATATGTTGTATTTCTGGTATCTATTCTGAGTGTTTGGTTTGGATGTGATGTTCGGATATAGAATTTGTTGCATACAGAAGATTTGTCTGCCTTAATGGCTAGGTGCTTTTGAGTATATGTAGGAGTTCTAAATTTTAGTTAAAAGTATATTAGTGCTATTGGAATTAGAGTGCGCATCGTGAGTGTAGTGTTGTAGGTTGGGACGTACGACTATTAGTTAGTTGGAAATTTCGAGGACGAAATTTCTTTAAAGAGGGTAGATTTGTAACATCTCAAAATTGGGCCTAGTAGGATTGGGCCCAATGGGCCTTAGGAGTAGTAGCGTTTAAAATTTTTGGAGAACAAGAGAATGGCTTTAGTGCAAGTTGGACTTATTAGGTGTAATATCCTGAATTAGGGGTTATTTGTGATTGTATTATTTTGCATGAGTTCGGATTATCGTGTTGTTAAGTGAGATGTTCTAGGGCTTAGGAATAAGCCAAGGGTAGGCTCGAGCTGTAGGAAAATTTTTATTTTTAAGCTTTAGTTAAAGGGGGTTGAAGGAGCTAGGGGTTAAGAGTAATTCGTGGGGAATTTTAGCACAAGAATTGGCTTGGTAAGTGGCAAGGAGGCACCACTTAGAGCCTTGAAGGTGACGCCACAAGTAGTGTGAGGGGGCTTAGGTTCGAGTCCCATGGATGGCAATAAGGTGACTTTTATTTTTGCTTTGGTATGGCATGTGTTGGTCAAATTTTATTTATGGTAAGGATGGACTTTTTCACTTATGAATAGTAGACTAAGGAAAAAGGCAAGTGTTTATTTAAGTAATGAAATCCTAAGCTTTTGGTATGATAAGGGGACATAAGGCATGGATTAAGGGATGAGGTTTGGAAACTTTTTAATGGCATTTTGTCCATGAACATGGACGGTTTTGTGGACTAAGGGAGGAGCCGATTTTGTGGTGGGTTTTGGGAAAAGTTGATAGCTTGGGAGAAATTTCATTTTGGTCTTTTTGCTCACCCAAAAGCAATAGCGTTTCTCTCATCTTTTCCTCTTAGCCGAATATGCATAGTGAGGTTTGGGCATTCTTTTTGTGCTATTTTGTTGTCTAGAAAGCTTGTGTGTTTTTCTTTTGGAAACGAAATAGGAGATCACTTGTGCACTATTTTCTTTCTTGACCTTAAGCCGAAACCATTTGTGCATCTTCTTCTCTTTTACCTTGCTAAGGCCGAACCTACTACACTTCCACCTCTCTCCTTGTTTTTTCCATTTTCTTTTGCTCAAAGCCGAAAGTACCATCTCTTCTCTTTCATCTTTTTCTTTCTTCTCTCAAACTCTTGTGCCGAAATCCTCTCCACCTTCCTTTGCCGAATTCCCTCTCTTCCATTTTACTTTCTTTTTCTTCCTCTTTTCCATTCTAGTCGAATTTTATTTGTTGTCTTTAATCAACCATAGCCGAAACTCCCTTCATCACTCAACCATTTTGCCAAAATTTCCCATTCCCTTTTTGATTTGTCTTGGCCGAATATCAACAAGGGTAAATCTCTTTTGGGTTCTTCTCTATTCGGTTTTAGAGAAGGGTAAGTGTTCTTGGCCGAAACTCTATTCTTACTTTCTCTTCTTCTCTGTTGACACACATAGGTGAAAACCTAATCCGGCATTTGTTGATAGTGTTGTTAATTATTAATGGGAACCGATTTCTCCTAGGTTCTTCGGGATTGTGGAAGCAGTCGATTTAAGCCCCTATTCTTTAGCGATCGAAGTTGGTAAGTCAAGTGGTAAGGATATCTATGTTGGTTCATCATTCTTTAAGTTGTTGAAAAGCCAAAGGCTATTGAGACTAAGATTTATTGGTATGGCCGAATGGCCTTGTTAATGGTTTTGTGGTTTGGCTGAATGTAGGACAAGGAGATCTAGTGCTGTAGATCGGGTCTTCGGGATTTAGTGATTTTGCTAGTAACAGGTGTGTAACTTACACACTTTATAACTAAGTAAATATGTTAATAATCTGAATGTGTTAAAAGCCGGAAACTGTGTAGATCTTGATATGTTACCTATTGGGTATGAGCAAGGATTCGGGTAAGTCCGTTTCGATATGATTTTGCTATATGTTGTTTAATACCATGATCTATGATATACTTACTGTATGTTCATATTTGAGCATGATGGCATGATTTGCATAATATTTGCACGATTATGGGTGATATGAGAGGAGGGGGAAGATTTGATATCCGTGTCTTTGGGACACTAGAGCTTTGGCACCTCCAGTGGTTTGGTACCACAGATTATTTCATGTCTTTGGGACACCAGAGGTTTGGCACCTCATAGCGACTCGTCCCAGTGGCTTAGTACCACAGTGGGTTGGCCCCACATTTGTTATGACGGGATCGTCGCCAGTGATTTGGTATCACACGTGGGTTGGCCCCACACTTGGATTATTGTTATTTCGTGACTTTGGGTCACTAGAGGTTTGGCACCTCATAGCGACTCGTCCCAGTGGCTTAGTACCACAGTGGGTTGGCCCCACATTTGTTATGAGGGGATTGTCGCCAGTGATTTGGTATCACAATGTGGGTTGGCCCCACAGATGGATTATTTGTGACTTTGGGTCACCAGTGGTTTGGCACCACACTATTATTGGATATCGTGACTTTGGGTCACCAGTGGTTTGGCACCACCAGTGGTTTGGTACCACACGGGGTAGAAACGGAGTTACGGATGGCTAGGTTTGGGTGCATTACATATATTGCTTGGTTATAATTTGTGTAAGTATGTGGCATTAACCGGGAGGGGGATTATGCACTGAGTCTTGGTGACTCACCTTCTCCCTTATCTTTTCAGGTGATTTGTAGATCGCGGATGAGGAGCCGGATGGACTCGAGGTGGCCATGCAATAGAAATTCGGTTTTACACGGACTTTGGTTTGGGTACTTTATTTTATTTAAATTCAGTTTTTTTTATATTTATTAGGATTTGTAATAAGGCCTTTTAAATTATGTTTTGAATTATTCATATGCTTTGGATTAGACTTCGAACATGGTTAAGTAAATTACTTGATTAATTTTATAATATGTACGCAACGTTTTCTAAACTACAAAACACAAAGGTTTTCAAAACTTTACTATCGGGTAATACAAATCACTTGATAATAAATGACAACTCAAATGTTTTCGACAACTTAAATGGTTTCCAAATTTAAACTTTCCACACTTAAATAGAAATGGTTTTCAAATTAATCATTTGGGTTTCTTTTAAAATTACATAAAGGTTTTCTAACCTATGGATCAACAACTAAGTTTTAAAGTTTTATTTCCGGGATATCAAAGTAAACTATCAGTTTTTAACTAAATATGCACCTGTTTTCTTTAGGCAAAAAACAACAAAGAGTTTTCCACAAAATTTAATCGGTAACTCGATTTTCTTCAAAATGTTTTCCTCAGTGACATGCCAGATTCGGTCGTGGTGTGTTGACCGGGTTTGGGGTGTTACATTAGGTGAGTGATTTTGGAAGGTTAGAGGGCTTCTATGAAGTTCCGGGATCAAACTTGGGCTTTAGGCAAATTTTGGTTTTAGGTGAATAAAACCCTGGGACTTGGTAGGTAGGTTTTAAGGATAAAATGTGGAGAAAAATTACACAAGTGGAGTGTGTGGTGTAGTGGCAAAGTGACGCCACATAAGAGACAAGGGGGTGACGCCACAAGGAAGGAAGGAGGTCCAAGGTTCAAGTCTTGGCTCTTGCATTTTAATTTTCTTTTTTAAATGGACTTTAGAATTTGGCTATAGATTTAAATTTAGTTGCGCATGGTTTAAGACACAAGAGGAGCTTGTGGCCAACTGGTTAGCGGCGTGGATTATGTTGCAAGGGAGCCTGGGTTCGAATCTCATGACAAGCAATGGAGTATTTATTTTGCGGATTGGACAGAAAGAGTTTGAGTTGGATTTAAACTCTACTGATGGAAGGATCCCACGTCGGAAAGATACAAAGAAGGAAGGTGAGAAGCTAGCTATATATAGAGCATTCTATGATAGGAGGAAGGATACCTTGGAGGGCGTTTGGGCACAGGAGTGGTCGGAGCGCGGATTAGCACCAGATTCCTATCAGGTGTGTAACTCTCTCTACTCTAGTTGTAGAGTGGCAAATGCCGAACTGCCGGTCACAGCAATAGTAGCCGCACGAGCGTGCGAGCGAACGTGTGGGGCTTCGACGCAATAGTTGAGGCCATCAGTAGTATTCTTGTGGGTTGAGGCTACTTGGGCCACGATGGGCCGAAGTGGGCCCAATTGAATAAAATGTATGATGGTGTAGTATATAGTGAACTAGGCTAGGTGAATCTCATATACGTGGCTAGATTTGTGTTAGGTGGGCCACACGAGCGTGTGGACCCGAATGGGCCAAAATTGGGTTTTAGGCCCAATAGTCTGGTACGACCAAAAATGGTAGTTGAGTCGCTCGAGGCGACATTAGGCTTTCGGAAAGGCCATTGCAGGTGCAAAATTACTGAAATACCTTAATTTGTGAAATTACCAAAATACCCTTGGAAGGTAAGTTGCTGTTATGTAACACCCCAAACCCGGCCCATTCGTTACGACCGAATTTGAAATGCCACTGCGGAAAGCTTTTGAAAATATTCTTACTTAAAGTAAAAACCATAAAAAAAAAATCTGTTGCCTTTGATAAAACGTTTTCGAAATTTAAAACATTCTAAGTAAAAATTGAGTTGCTATAAAAATGTCCGGATTAAAACTTTATTATACTTGAATTTAAGAAAAATATAACCATTTGCAAATAGTATCACAATTGTCAATCCATAATAAAACATAATGATAAAGATACTGAATCAAAATACTTAAATACTTTAATGGTCTTATTACAACTCAAACAATAAAATAAAAATAAAATGAAAATAAACCACAGTCTATTTATATCAAATTTCCATTTCATGGCCACCTCGAGTCCATCCGGCTCCTCATCCGCGATCTACGAGTCACCTGAAAAAGTTAAGGGAGAAGGTGAGTCACCAAGACTCAGTGTATAACCCCTCCCCCGATTAATGCAACAGCTTACACAATTCATAACTGAGTATAGCATGCACCCAACCTAGCCATCCATACTTCTTTTTCTACCCCGTGTGGTACCAAACCACTGGTGGTGCCAAACCACTGGTGACCCAAAGTCATGATATCCATCAATATTGTGGTGCCAAACCACTGGTGGTGCCAAACCACTGGTGACCCAAAGTCACAAATAATATATGTGGGGCCAACCCACGTGTGATACCAAATCACTGGCGACAATCCCGTAATATCAACTGTGGGGCCAAACCACCGTGGTGCTAAGCCACTGGGACAAGTCGCTATGAGGTGCCAAACCTCTGGTGACCAAAGTCACAGAATATGTGGTACCAAACCACTGGAGGTGCCAAACCTCTGGTGTCCAACAGACACGGATATCACTTCCCCCTCCACTCATCTCACCCTCAATAATATGCATATAACAATCATGCCAATCATGCTTAAATAATAAAACTCTGAATTTATTAAAGGCCATATTTTCATATACCACATATACCAAATATGCCATGCATCAACATGCATCATATAACAAGTTCATATCGAAACGGACTTACCCGAATCCTTGCTCATACCCTTACGGTATCAATCCATATCTACACATATCCAGTTTAACACATACAATTTATTAACAATTTATTAGCTATAAAGTGTGTAAGGACACACCTGTTACTAACACGAGTCCTAGATCCCGAAGATCCGATCTACTGCGCTAGATCCTTTGACCCTATATTCGGCAAACATCAAAGTTAGTGACATAGGCCTATTCGGCTATAATAACTTAATCCCGAAGGCTCATTTGTGGCACTTACCTTAAACCGATTTGGTTTCCAACCAAATCCTGAAGCCACACACACCACTTGTAATCGACTACACCTTGAGATCACATAATAGTTAGTCTTCGGCTTTTCAAAGTATCTAATGGGTAGACTTAAAGAGAATTTCTTACCATAGACTTACCAAATTGATTAGCAGAGAATGGAGGGTCAGATCTACTGCTTTGAAAATCCCGGAGTTCCTAGATGAAATCGGTTTCAAAGAGTGGTTAACCAAACCATCAACAAATGCTGGATTTCGGCTTTTTCCTACATATAAGTTGACAGAGAAAAAGAAAATATGGGAGGAGGGTTTTGGCAATCACTTACCCCTTACAAACCGATTGAAGAAGAAATCCCGAAAAGAATCTATGCCCACCTGATATTCGGCCAAAGCAGAACTAATAGAACAGAGAAGATTTTGGCAAAAGAGTGTAGTAGATTCGGCTAGAACAAAAAGGAGAGAAAAAGAAAGATTTGTATGGTATTCGGCTAATGCTAATAATTAGAGGAGAAAAAGAAACACGAATAGCCTTTTTGCTTCTTGGAAATTTCGGCGCAATGAAAACAATTAAAAAGAAAAAAGGAACTAACAAAAGATGGCCACTCTCTAAATATACTACACTTTTTGGCACTTATCCTCTCCACATGGCCGAATTTCAACAAGCAAAGACACCCAATTTCGGCCACCACATCTTTACTTATCCAAATCCAAAATAATCTCCTAATTTACCTCTTCAACATCCATTCAAAAAGAATTTAAAATAAATAAATCCTTATCCCTTCATCACCTCTTCAAATAAATAAATAAAATAAAATAATAATATTCAACTCTTCCAGCCGAATTTAAAAGCAAAACATCAAGCTTATCCTTATCCCCCTTGAGAGTCCATGTGCAGACCACCAGCTCTCTCTCCCTTCACGCCAGCTTGCAAAAATAAAGCACCAAACTGCTGCCCCCATGGTTCGAACATAGGACCTGATGAAGCAACTGCACTAACGCCCCTAAACATTCTGCCAAGGCGTTTCTTTGTGACATAAACTCGTCACAATTTCTTTTAAGAGCTCCCTCGTTAGCTCCCCCTTGCCTTAACGCCAAAGCAAAATAAAAACACCCATTTGCTTTCCACGCTACTCGAACCCAAGACCCGCGCCAGGCGTCATTCCAGGCCCTTAAGTGGCGCATAAAAGCCACTTTACCAAGGCCATCTTTGTGTCCAAAAGTGCCTATAACCTCTCTTAAGACCTTCCTGGCCCAATTCCCTTCCTGACGCAAAATAAAAAAATAAAACACTCCCATGCTGCCCTCACGACTCGACCCTCGTCCCTCCTGAAGCCCCCTTGCACCTTAGCGCCCCAAGCCACTTTGCCAATTAATTTCTTGTGTCTTAAACTCCACAAAATTTCCTTTAAGGCCTTCTTGCCTAGTTTCCCCTTTTTACTTAAAAATCCAATATTTTCCAAAGTTTTTCCCCTTCACCTAAAGTTCTCAAAAACTCCTAAAATATATCCAACCACACTTAAAACATACAAACCCTTGAGTTATGCTCCAAACGCATAACCCCTAATCTAGGATGTTACATGTTATACCATTAGGGGTTGGTTAGCTTGATTATGTTGTATTTTATTAGTCTGATAATGATAGTGATTCGCTTCATACGTTATATTTGATATATGATTTGCATACAGGACATACTGCATACACGAATTATTATGTCATGACATGTTGCATGGGATGGGATTATGCTATTAATGAAAAGGGGAAGCGTTCTGGTGGTCTTTGCCATAATCTGTTCTGGTGGCTCTGCCACACTCTGTTCTGGTGGCCATGCCACAAAATCTGGTGACTCTATCACAATTCTGACTGCCATCGATGGTGTGTAGTGGTGAGGGTCGATTGT
Source organism: Gossypium australe (assembly GCA_005393395.2). NCBI lineage: Eukaryota > Viridiplantae > Streptophyta > Magnoliopsida > Malvales > Malvaceae > Gossypium > Gossypium australe. Next base: position 106,547,757 of record CM016624.1, read on the forward strand.
AGAAATCCCCATTGGTGTGATTGGCATGTACGAGTGGTGTGTAGCGGATGAAAATTTAGGTTGGGATGGGTTCTGCATCATTTTGCATATGCTATTTGCTATTCTGTATTGTGGGGCTAAGGCCCAATCTGATTTTGAATGGGCTTCGCCCAATGTGATTATGAAAATGGGGCTAAGACCCAGTTTATATGTGAATGGGCTCGGGCCCAGTTATGGTTCCTGTGGAGTAGTTGCACACCGAGTCTCGATGACTCACCCCTCTGCTTAATTTTGCAAGTGATCGTTAGATCGCGGTTTTGGGAGCCGAGGTAGACTTGTGGTGGCCCTGCAATGTTTTCTCGTAAACTCGTTTCTTTTATTGAAACTTAGTTTTAATTTTGGGATTTTGTTATGTAATAAGGCCAATATAACTTTAATTTTGGTATTTTATTTGGTTTAGCTTTTAATTTGATTAGTACCTATTATTATTAAATGTTCAATACGGGAATTTCCTAAACCCTTAATAACCGTTTTCCAAAATGTTAACAAAAGGATAACAAGCGAATAAGTAATTAAACTCGAAATTTTTAACAAAACGCGCAGTTTTCAAACAACTCTTTTATGTGACATGCCAGATCCGATCATAACTTCTAGGTCGGGTTTGGGGTGTTACAGATATTATGATTTGGCCAGAATCATATAACAAACATTTTTTTGTGGCAGTGCCACCAAAACTTCTCTTCATTATATTTCCCATCCCATGCAAAATCATATCAATGCATCATACATAGAAATCATGAAATTTACAAATAATTAATTCGGAGATTACAAAAAAAAAAATCGGCCCAATACAACACTTATCAAATTGGCCCTTTAAGGCTTATATATCAAATCGGCCCATTAGGGGCATTTTCGTAATTTAACCCTTTTAAGGGTAATCTCGAAATTTTCACAGTGTTAATACCAATTTTTGCCCACTTAATCAAAATAGTGAAATTTAGGCAACTTTTTCCCGATTTGCGAAATTTTACGACTTAAAACATAGCAACTTATTTCTAATATGATATCAAACTTTAACCCATGAAAAACGGTGTGAGATTACACACCTGATTACGGTAAGTATAAGGCTTTCTTGATCTTCGACACCTAAAATATTGTAATCACTCGATTAATCAACATGCGTGATTTTACTAATCAAACTCTAAAATAACGATCTAAAGTGTTTACCCTCGGAATCACAAACAACCACTATTTGACGATTTTCTCCCGATGACGATCCACAACCCGGTGGAAAATCTCGAACTGTCGATACCGCCCTTCGTTTGAATTTAGGAGTAGAGATCACAAATCTGCTCCTTTTACGATCTGCAATCACTATCCCTTTCAATTAGATAGCTTGTCTCCATTGAAATCAAATATTAGTCAAAACTAATATCACGTTGATATGAACGACTGATTTAAGGAATAAGGTCGGCTTACCACAAAATCCGTATGGTCCTAAGTCGATAGATCAAGCGATAAAGTCCCTAAAACATGTAGTTGATTTGCCAACCTTTAATCTGATTAATACAATAACCAAAGGTGTTATTGAATGGACTATAACAGAACTTCCTTACCTTGAACAATGAAATTCCCATTTCCCACGATCGTCTTATGGCTAAAGTCAATTAAGCGATGTTGTGATTTTTAGCCTCCCACTATACAACTACAGAGAAGAGAATGGTCTCATATGAGAGGGTAGAATAATATGATGGTTTCGGATGATATGACCATCCCAAACAAAATATATATATTCGGCACTAAGAGGAAGGAAAATATAATGTTGGAAGAACACTTACCAGTAGGTCAAAGAATGAGTATTAGTTCGAATGAGAAGAAAAGGTAGAAAAGAGGTGAAGGTTCGGTTATGGAGGATTATCAAACAAAAAGAGGTGATTTCGATTTTAGAGAAGAGGATGATTAAAGGAATAGTTAAAAGAAAAATATGAAAGATCGGATGGATGCTAGGTGGTTCGGCTATCAAAGGAAGATGAACAAGAGATGAATGTTTTTGACCAAACAAATGAGAGACAAAAATGCACAAATGTGCTAGGAGATTCGGCCAAAGCAAAAAGAAAGAAGAAAATATGCTCACAAGGGCTTGTAATTTTGGTACAAAGCAAAAGAAAGAGTTTGGAGAAAAACACAAAATTGTGCAAAAGTGATTTTGGCCTAACCACACCAAAATTCTACCAAAAGACCAAACAAAAATTTGACTATCCCCCCTAACACACAAAACCGTCCACATTCTTGACCATAATGGTCAAAAATTTGCCAACCATACTTTCCATAGCATTCTCCCCTTTTTGTGCCAACATGTCCCCTTTACTTTCCCCTTTCATTTGATTCCTTACCTTACCTTCATCTTTTCCTTATTTCCTTAGCCACCTTGCCTAAAATAAAAAGTCCATCTTTCCATACTTACTTGCTTGGCCGACACATAGGGAGAGAATGCAAAAATATTAGTCAAAATTTTCACACAACAGGATTCGAACCTCCTCCCTCAAAGCTTTGATGTGGCACCATATCCTCTTTACCAATTGCTTATTTATGCAAGTAATTTACTTAATTATTTCTATATTCCTTGAAGCTACTTTCCATCTCTTCTTAATAGACTTAAACACAAAAATTTTTATTAAGGCCCAAATAAACCCAAGCCTTCACAGAACCCCTAACATACACTATTAATATTATATCGAGCTCACTACAAGCAATATTGCAAAAATCAAACTTCCAAATTTTGGGATGTTACAAGATTCTAAACCCTAAATCATAACTCTAAATACTCGACCATAAACCCACAAACTACAAAAACCAAACAATTAATCCATTAGACCCCAAAATATTAAACCCAAAAACTCTTAAACCTTGAAAATTTATTTCATATGGATATAATAAATAAATTATAATAAATAAAAAAATTATTTAACTATTCTCTATTTTACGCACAAAACCTGATCGCAATTTAATTAAATTTAGTGTTTGCAGGTTCAATCAATTTAATCTTAATTTTAAAAATTCAACAAATTTTTCCCTTAACTTTACACATTCTATTAATTTAATCTTTATTATATTCTTAAAAACACAGAAATTAAAAACCCTAAAAAACATTGAAAATATATATTGAATTTTAATTTTTATAAAAATATATACAAAACAAAACATATTTATAAATAAATGAATTACCAATTTTCAATTTTCTAACCTAAATTTTATTTATTAAAGAATAAAAATGTAATTAAGTTTTAGTGGCATTTTATTGATAAACGCCGCAAAAGGTTGTGTTTAACCGGCGTTTTAGCGAAAAACGCCGCTAACATATATCAAGTGTTTACAAAACAGCGCCGTTTTTCTAATTTTTTATTAGTGACATTTTTAAAACCGCCGCAAAATTTATTTATCTCAGATCAAACGACGTCATTTTTTTAGGCCTGAATTACCTTCACTTTCTCCAAATCAGATTTCACTGATTTCAGACTTCCCAAATTCAGTCAAGTTCTCCCCCAAATTTTACAATCCCTATTTCCCTCTTCATTCTCTCTTCTTCTTCTCCTGTACAATTCTCCTCTCTTTTTCACTTATTTTTGAATTTCAAGTTCGTTCCGTCACATTCCCCAAATCTCTTCTGATCGAAACCCAATCCAAAATCCCTTATGATCGAAATTCGTATTTCCCCTTCCGATCGGAATCCCTATTTTGCCAAATCTCCACCGTCGCATCTTCTGTTACACGCTGCCGCTGGAAATTCAGCTATTATTTTTATTCTTGAATACATTCTATTACACACCGTCGCATATTTTTGTTTTTCATTTCGTTGGTTTTCAACCATGTTTTATGCTCACTCTTAACTTTAGGGTCTAGGCTACTACTTTATTTCTGTTTTATTTTCATTTCGATTTTTTTTGCATGCAGGAAATGACCTTTGATTTTGGACAAAGTTTGAAGTGCGGATATTGCTCGTAAATATACTTTAAAAGGTGCGGAAATGACCTCTGGTTCACTTTTTTTTTTGTTGATATTTTGGTGCTTGACGACAGCTTGATGGTTCTGGTTGATACAAAACTCAAAACGATGTCTTATTTAGTAAGTCTATTATTCTGATTGAATGGTTTGGTCCAGCAGCAATTTCACATTCTTCTGAGGATACCCATTGGCTCGCATCTCTGATAACAAAGATCTCATCTTTAATGTAATCTCTTCCCTCTTTTCCTTTTTGTTTATTTTATGTGTTTGGGTTAAGTAAAGAAGCAATAAATTTCATTTTAACTGATTTACCAGTTACTTGGTTTTGTTTTTGTTTAATGGGCAACCAATTTCTAGAAGTAATAAATTAGTACTGTCTTTCGCTCTGGGCTTCTCTCCCTCGCTCTCTGCATTCTTTCAAAGCTCACATATCGTTTATCTTGAAGCTCAAATCATTCCTCGACCCAAGGTATTCTGATCTCATCTAATTAGTCTCCTTTTGATTCTTATAGTCATAGTATTTGATTGATAGGCTAATTACCCCAAAGATCGTGCCTTTCAGTTTAATTTGTTTTCTTGAATCTGTTATATATCTTCATTTTTGTAAAAGGGTTCTTGGGTTTTCCTTTTTTGTAAACTGGTTTATATATATATAATTTTTCCCCTTTTTCTTTCTAATCAATGCCTTGTTTGATTTTAGATGTAAAGAACTATGTATATGCTTTCAATCTTTAAGAGAATTGTCTTTTCAGTTATGGGTTTGTTTGCTTACTCGCTTTAGTTTTGTAACTCGGGAATTGCTTGAAACTTGTTATTATAATATTGAAAAGTTCAGCAGTGAGCATTCTTATAGATATTATTAAATTACTGTTAACACAAACATTACTTGGACTAATAAACTAGCTTTATGGTTAAAAGGGTGTGTTCCTTACATCTCTAAGTGTTCTTGTTTTCTTTATGTGAGTTCAAAGTTGTTTGGAGAATCCCATGTCTTCCAAGATGGCACCTTACCTGCAAAAAAATGGTTTGTCATTTTCCGTTAACAAGCAACTGGTTTTCTCGGACTTTGTGTAATTCATATTTTAAGCAGCTTTTGAAAGATGCTAATTCCTTTTTGCAGTGAGTGATTTAAGTAACATTGAATTCTATTGAATCAGCTTAGCAGTCAGAACTGCATGATAAATAAATCTACTTAATCCATAGGCTGTCTACATTTGCACAAACAGGGAGGGCTGCTGCCAAGGAGAAGGAACTAACAAATTGAGGCCACTTTAATGTCTTGGTTTTTCATAGTATTAGCTTACATGAATTTGATTCTTTGAACAATCTTCTTGTGATGTTTTGGGTTTAATTCAAATTTGTGCCAATCAGTGGATTAATGGTTGATGTAGAACTTTGTTTATGAAGCAAACTTTGTTTCGTTGTTCTGTAATTCGTTGTTCATTTTATTTGTTATTGGTAAAAATTTAGTAAATAGCATTTTGTAATTAATCAATAGCATTTGTTAATTCATATGTTGTTTGTATTTCAGTTACTACTTCCTACTGCTTCTGCAACTGTTGGATTGGATTTGGTAGTAATAACTTAACAGGAATAAAATCATTATACTGCTGTCCAAAAAAAAAAAAGATTCAAAGTATATAGGCTGGAAACCTAACGGGTTTCCTTATATCTCATTGTAAGATATAACGGATCCTCCCCAGGTGTAGCAATGCCACGTATGATGAATCTTAAAAAATTTCTGTCCAAATTGCTGTTTATTATATTGTTTGAACTGATATATATTCTATTTATTATATTGTGCTTAATGGATCCATTTTTTATTAATAATGTTTGATTTTATTGTAACATCCTGAATTTTTGGGCTTATGCGTTTAATGGGTTAATATGTGTAATGTGTTAATTTAAGTGTTAGGGGTCCAAATTGGGCTCAGGCTTAGGAAGAGGCCTTGATTAAAATTATCTGTTTGGGCATTATAGGGTTTAAAAGGTAGTATCTATGTTTAAAATACCAAAGTGGGCTCGTGGCCCAATCTTAGGAGGTGACGCCACACAAGGGAGTAAGGGGCCAAAATTTAAGTTTCATGGAGCCCAATTCTTTTAATTTAAGCTAGATAATTTTAAGCATTAGGGTTAGGTGGAGTGGATGGCAACAAGGCTATTATTTAGGGGATTTTTTAATGTTTAAAATATGTGGATATTATGCTAATAAAGGAGGGAGGAGTTGGAGCTAATTAAGTCTCTTTTAGATGAGTTAGTAGATTAAGATAAATGAGAAAAGATAGGATTTATCTGCAAGGTTAGGTAAGTGCCAAAATTTCTATAAATTGGGAGGGTTCTCTTCTTTATTTTTCGTCATTTAGGGTCTCCATCTTTTCTTTCTCTTCTTTCTTCTAAAAGCCAAAAAAACTCCATTATTCTCTTCTTTCTCCTAAAAGCCGAAAACTCCATTATTCTCTACTTTCTTATAAAAAGCCGAAAACTCCATTACTCTCTTCTTTCTTCTAAAAGCCGAAAACTCCATTATTCTCTTCTCTTCTTTCTTCTAAAAGCCGAAAGCCGAAAACTCCATTATTCCTTTCTCTTCTTTCTCCTAAAAGCCGAAAACTCCATTATTCTCTTCTTTCTTCTAAAAGCTGAAAACTCCATTATTCTCTTCTCTTCTTTCTTCTAAAAAGTCGAAAGCCAAAAACTCCATTATTGTTTTCTCTTCTTTCTTCTAAAAGCCGAATCTCTATAGATTTCTTCGAATCATCTTCTCTTCCTGATTTTCGCAAAAAGTCGGAATCCTCTGGGAGTAGCTGAATCTTCTCTAGTAAGATCTCTTAGATCTAAAAGTCGGAAACCTTAGTCCCTGAATCTCATATCACTTTTCGGGATTTCAAGGCAGATAGCGGTGGTGTTGGCTACGGATAGCGTCGACTTAGAGGGTCTCGTTCTAACGGTAATCAGGTGTGTAGATCCTTATCACATAAGTTTTATTTTGTATTATACCTGTTAGGGGCTGAAAAGCCGGAAAATGAGGTTGTATGAGCAGTCGTGTGTAGATCTCTAACACACTAATAATCTGTATGAATATATGTATGTTTATGTTATGGGCTAAAAAGCCGGAAAGTGGCTGTGTAGACAGTCGAATGAAACCCAAAAAGGGTTAGGCAAGGAATGCCAGGAACATAATCATAGAACTTCTCTATGTGTATCGATGTATGCGAAAGACTATAATCTCTTAGGTAGTAGATTGTTTGATTTTGCATGAATGTATGCATGGGATGGGTTTGATATGAAAAGGGGAAGAGCATGATTGGTCACATGGTGATCGGTGGTAGAAAACCCACCTAATGAAATGTTAGATCACATGGTGATCGGTGGTAGAAAACCCACCTAATGAAATGTTAGATCACATGGTGATCGGTGGTAGAAAACCCACGAAATGAAATGTTAGGTCACTTGGTGATCGGTGGTAGAAAACCCACGTTAAAATTCCTGATTGATAGGAATAGGCAGTACGGCTGTTGTTTTGGTGTGTAGCGGATGGAGGGTTGATTGTAGAAATCCCCAAGGTGTGATGGTTGGTACGGGTTGATGTGTAGAGGATGGAATTCTAGGATGGGTTGGGCTTTGCATCATTTATTATCTGTCATGTGATTATGATTGTTGCCATTGTGTATGGGCCAGGGCTCATAATCTGTTTGTGGGCCCAAGCCTTTTATGTGTTTTCAGGATTTACACACTGAGTCTTGGTGACTCACCCTATTATTTTTCCCTAACTTTTCAGATGAGCAGTAGATCGTGGACATGGAAGCCGAGACGGACTCGAGGGGCCATCAAGTCTTTTTATTTTCATAGATTATTTTCGGTTTTCTTTTAAGTTTTATTTTGGGAATATTTAGGTAGTAAGGCCCCATAGTTTATATCCGCCTAAGTAGATTGTTTTAATATTTGCAACTTATGAATTTATGTCAGGGGTTTATTTATACCAAATAATAATAATACAAGGTTTCTTTTCAAATGTCACTTATTTATTCAAATATTGCCTAATTAACTTACGATTTCAAAATCCCTTCAAAGTAAAGTTTTCAATGTACAACCCGTAACATGCCAGATCCGGTCGAAACGTATGGGCCGGGTTTGGGGTGTTACATTTATATTAATAATGTTTCACCATATAATTAATTAGTTGCTTATGACATATTTGGTATCCTCTATTCAGTTGCTTTTAAGTAGTTCTAGATTTAGAAATTATATTGTAATCATAATAAATTAATTTATACACAATTTGATTAAAAAACTGTTAATAAAAAATATTTAATTTATTATAAAATTAATTTTAATATAAAAATCGAATTCTTTTTTTTTTTAAAAAGTAACTTAAAAACTTCTTAAAATGGTTTTTTCATTATTTAAATATATTTTCATTTAAAAATCAAATTACTAATTTTTTATATTAATAATGTTTGATTTCAAAATTTAATATTTTTAAATGTTTTTAAAACTTATAATTTTTTATCAATATAATAATAATGATCATTATTTAAATATTTTTTAATATAAAAATCAAATTCTTTTTTAAAAAAAAGTAATTTAAGAACTTCTTAAAATGGTTTTTCATTATTTAAATATATTTTCATATAAAAATCAAATTACTAATTTTTTATATTAATAATGTTGATTTCAAAATTTAATATTTTTAAATGTTTTTAAAACTTATAATTTTTTTATCAATATAATAATAATGATCATTATTTAAATATTTTTAATATAAAAATCGAATTCTTTTTTTTTAAAAAGTAATTTAAAAACTTCTTAAAATGGTTTTTTCATTATTTAAATACATTTTCATATAAAAATCAAATTACTAATTTTTTATATTAATAATGTTTGATTTCAATATTTAATATTTTTAAATGTTTTTAAAACTTTTAATTTTTTTATCAATATAATAATAATGATCATTATTTAAATATTTTTAATATAAAAATCGAATTCTTTTTTAAAAAAAGTTATTTAAAAACTTCTTAAAATGAAAATTTAAAACTTACATAATTATTATTTAAATAAATAATTATTATTTAAAACTTACATAAGTAATTTAAAACTTATAAATTTCTTTTATCAATATAATAACAATAATGATGATTATTTAAATAACTTACATAATTGACATAGCTCACACAACATACATAACTTACATACCTTACGTAACTCACATAACTTACATAACTTACATAATACATGTAGTTTAATGTAATAATTAAAATATAAGCATTTAGTTTAAAGATCAAATTTCAAAACTTTCATCAAATTTCATAACTTACATAATACATAACTTACATAATTTTAAGATCAAATTTCATAACTTACATAAGTTTAAGATCAAACTTCATATCTTACATAATACATAACTTACAATGCCATGTATGATGAATCTTAAAAAAAAATTTGTTTTAAAAATCAAATTCTTTTAAAAAAAAAGATTCAAAGTATATAGGCTGGAAACTTGACGGGTTGCCTTATATCTCACTGTTAGATATAATGGATCCTCCCTAGGTGTAACAATGCCACGTATGATGAATCTTAAAGAATACATAACTTACTTAATTTTAAGATCAAATTTCATAACTTACATAATTATAAGATCAAATTTCATAACTTATATAATTTTAAGATCAAACCTCATAACTTACATAATTTAAATAACTTACATAGTACTCAGTTATATATATGATCATATCATTACTTGCATAAATTATAAATTAACAATTTAGCCGTGTAATTTATTGTCAACTTTAGACTTCAACAACTACGAAATGGATAGGACTTGGACGAATTTGTCAAGGGTAAGCAACGGCTATCGAAATGGAGTAGAAACTTTTCTGAATTTTGCATTTCAAAATGCAAGCCAAGAGAATATGATCCTTTTCCCGTGTAAGAAGTGTTGCAATATCAATTGGCATTATCGTGAAGTTGTCTACGAACATCTAGTTGTTGATGGCTTTTTTCGGGGGTGCAAAAAATGGATTTTTCATGGAGAGTGTACATCTAGTGGAGCATCTTCATCGATGAATATGGGTTATCCTCATAGTTGGTACAATCAGAATGTTAGCGAAGATAACATGGAAAGCATGTTACGGGATGCTTTAAATATGCGCAGTGCTGGTTTGCAATCATTTCCACCTGACTTGGGTGCAACCGATGATTATGATTTTGGTGGAAGTACTTTCACTGAAGGGGGAAGAAGTGTACCTGATGAACAGCCAAATGAAGAAGCGGCGAGGTTCTACACGTTACTTGGTGAAATGAACGAAGAACTGTATGAGGGATCTAAATTTTCAAAACTGTCTTTCTGTTTCGTCTTTTTCACTTGAAATGTTTGGGAGGGTGGACCAGAAACTCTTTGACAATGTTGTTAGAGTTTTTGAGAGAAATGTTCCCGTTTGCGAAAATCCCTCAATCTTCTAAAGACATGAAGAAACTGATCAAAGATTTGGGCCTTGGCTACAACAAAATTCATAGTTGCCCAAATGACTACATGTTGTATTGGGGCGACCAGAAAAACCAACAGTGTTGTCATGTATGCGGTCAATCCTGTTGGATGAATGGAAATACAGAGGATGGTAACGAGGATGAAAACGATACATAGTCAAGGAAGCAGCCAGTTAAGATTTTGCAGTATTTTCCGCTAATACCAAGGCTTCAAAGGCTTTTCATGTCGTCGAAGATAGCCGAGTCAATGACGTGGCACCATGATGGACGAACCGATGATGGATTGTTAAGGCATCCTACAGATTCTTTAGCTTGGAAATCATTTGACTCCAAATTTCCAAGCTTTGCAAGCGATCCTCGGAATGTGAGGCTGGGGCTAGCATCTGATGGATTTAACCCTTACAAAATCATGAGCACTGCGTATAGTACTTGGCCTGTGGTGCTTGTTCCTTACAATTTGCCTCCATGGGTTTGCATGAAACAATCATCCTTTATATTGTCTATGATTATCCCTGGAGAGAAAGGGCCCAGAAATGATATTGAATATTTGTAGCCACTTATTGAAAAGTTAAAACAATTATGGGCTAGTGTTGAAACATACGATGTACTAAGAAAGGAGAACTTCAATTTACATGCGACTTTGATGTGGACTATTAATGACTTCCCGGCCTATACCAATTTATCTGGTTGTAGTACCAAGGGACGTTACGCTTGTCCTTGTGCTGCGCAAACATGTTCGCAATGGTTATATAATGGGAAGAAGTTCTCTTACATGGGGCATCGTCGGTGGTTACCAGAAAATCATAGATTTAGATTTCAAAGTACTCAGTTTGACGGTACTGAAGAGTTCGGGGAAGCTCATTCGCAGACCAGTGGATCCAAAATATTGTTCATGTTGAAAGATATGAATTTCATTTATGGGAAGATGAATCAACTGGCCAACACAGAAAGAAATAGAAGATCAAGGGATGAATCTGATGATGAATCTGATGAAGAGGATGATCCTACTGAGGCGGACTTGTGGAAAAAAAGAAGTATTTTTATTGAGTTGCCTTATTGGGAGCATCAGATTTTACGCCATAATCTTGATGTCATGCACATTGAGGAAAATGTCTGCGAGAACATCATTGGGACTATTTTGAATGTAGATGGAAAATCTAAAGACAATCTTCAGAGTCGACTTGATTTAGTCCACATGGGAATTCGGCGTGAGCTTCATTCCCAAGCACTTCCGAATATGAAATATCGGTTGCCGCCTGCTATTTTTTCAATGTCAATGATAGAGAAAATAAAGGTCTCGGATGCGTATGCATCAAATATATCACGATGTGTGAGTCTTAAAGATCGAAGACTATATGGCTTAAAATCACATGACTATCACATCTTGATGCAAGACTTACTGCCAGTTGCATTGTGGTGTTGTATGTCGAAAAAGGTGACGTATTGTGTAATTGAACTGTCCAATATAATGAAAGGCATTTGTGGCAAAGTTTTGGATGTTCAAGAACTTGAGACACTACAAGATCGAGCCGCACAGACTTTATGCAATCTGGAGAAGATCTTCCCTTCTTCCTTCTTCACAATTATGGTGCACTTGTTAATTCATCTCCCTCGTGAAGCAATACTTGGTGGACCCATTTTCTATCGATGGATGTATCCCATTGAAAGGTCTTAACTTATTTGTAAATTATTCCTTCATTCACCTAAATGCCTTTAGTTGCAACTTTTGATAATGTTCTATACCGTGCTTAGGTTCCTATCCAAATTGAAGTCTTACTGCCGTAATAAGCATTATCCGGAAGGATCAATTGCCGAAGGCTACTTGGCAGAGGAATGTATGACTTTCTATTCAAGGTATTTGGAAAATGTTGAAAAAAGAATGAACAGACGAAGTAGAAATGCTGGGCTCATAGATCATAACTTGGTCGAAACTTATTTATTTCAAAGTTTTGGAGAACCAATCGGCAAAGTCAAAATTGCAAAATTAGATGATAGATCGTGGGTCCAAGCACATCGATATGTTCTTTTGCATCACGATTCAATAGAACCATTACGCAAGTAAGTTGTAGAATTTGATCAATATTCATCAATTATAATTTGTCTGTCTTCTAAAAAAGTACACTTTTTTTTTAACGTAGTGAATACAAACAAATATTGAGAGCTCGTTTACGGTCTCGAAGATTACAACAACGAGAAATTAATAAGTTTTTCACAGAATCATTTCATGAATGGTTAAGCCAAACGGTATGCAATTGAAGTTTTCATTGTCAAGTAATAATGTTTTCTCATAACATTTATAATTACTCAATTTACTTTCGATTCAATAGGTTTGGAGTCGGAATAAAGTAAATGACAAAGTTAAATGGCTATCCCAAGGTCCAAATAGAATAGTGAAAAGATATAGTGCCTTACTCATCAATGAATTCAGATTTCATACAAAGTATCGCGAGAGATTGAGAAGAACCCAAAATTGTGGAATTGTTGTTAATTCTTCAATTACAAGTTATGCTAGGGACAATAATCCTGTCGAGGGGAATGTGGAGTATTACGGACTTCTTACTGACATAATTGAGTTGGATTATTATGGAAGATGGAAAGTTGTCTTATTTCGAGGAGATTGGGCTGATGTGAATACGGCTCGCGGAATTAAAAACGATCAATATGGGTTTACAATGGTGAATTTTTCTCGATTGATTCACACTGGAGAACAATTGATGGATGAGCCATATGTATTTTCTTCTCAAGTGAAACAAGTTTTTTACTCAAAAGATCCAACTGATGAGGGTTGGTACGTTGTACTCCAGAACACCCCTAGAGACTTGTTTGACATGGGCAATAGAAGTAGAGATGACATAGTCGAAAGATCAAAAACTTTGCCTTTTCCAGAACAAAACTTAAATGAAAATATCCCTAGTACTAGTCAACAATTTCAATGGGTTCGTCAGGATGTGGACCAAGATATTTACGAAATATGATGTAGTAAGATTTTATGATTTATTATTTATATGTAATATTATAATTTTAATGTTGGTCATGTTATATAATTTAACTATTTTAAATGTACTATTATTGTTGTTATTTGTTACTAAAATTTTGAACTATTTTATGTGTATTGCAGGAAAAATGCCTAGAAGACGATTACGAGAGTTCAGTATTGTCCACAATACTCCAAATTCAGAAGAAACAAATAGTGAACAGCAAATAGTTGTTGGATCTTCTAGTCTGCCGGACATAGATGACGAGCCTGCAGAATTTCAAAGTAATGTTAAGTTTGTTTTACATGTATGTTGAATTTTATTATTGATTCATTTTTAAATTTTAATATAATAATATATCATTTTTCAGCTGAAAGTGGTGGGACGCGAAGAGGTCGGGGACGTACACTGCTTAAAGATTTATACGACCTAGATCCTGTCGAGCGTGTTAAAGTAAGGAGAAACAATTATGGCCAGCCTGTTGGATCTGAAGCTCGACTGTTAGCAGGCTATTTGGGCATTATAGCACGAAATGCCAATATGTTGCCCATTAACTACGAATCATGGTAGCACATGCTTGATGCCAACAAAAATTAGGCTCTCGATAATATTAAGGTAACAAAACGTGAATGTAATTTATAATACTTTGGTTTAACTTTCATTTATATTAACTGTAACATCCTAGATTAGGGATTATGCGTTCGTGCGTAATTCATGAGATAGTGGGCTCAGTGGGTGTGTTGGATATGTTCTGAGGAGTTTTAGGAACCCTAAGATGTAAGGAAATGTATGAAAATGTAAGGAAATGGAAATGTAAGGAAATGATCTAGAAATGATTCAAAAGAAGAAAGTAAACATTTCGGGAAACTTGGAAATGTAAGGAAATGTTAAGTTTAAAGGAGGCAAACGAAAATTTTTGGAAACTTGGAAATGTAAGGAAATGTCAAGTTTTACTTCTTGAAATCAGCAATCACTAAATTACTTGAATAGATTAGTTTCGGCTTTTGAATAATTAATAAAACACATCTATTTACCAAACATGACCTTGGCCGAATGCTATAGTCACTTACCTTGTGGATTTTAAATCCCGAAATTCACCGAATAACTAGGGAACACGCAACCTATGGTGTACCTTCGGGAAAAGAACTTCTCCTTCCTTGTAGTCGACACTGGGCCAAATCCCGAAACCTTATTTGAAGAAATCGATTGCACCTTCACTTCAACCTTCAAAGATTCGGCTATGGCTAAATGATGCTCTCACAACTTTCGGCTTTTGGAGGGATTAGAAAGAAAAGAGAAGGAAGAATAAAGATGGAGGATTCAACTAGAACACAAGGTATTTTGGCTTGGTAAAAATAAAAGAAGAAGAAGATTTGGTGAAGAGAATTCGGCAGAGGCTTCCAAAGAACAGAAAATAATGTAGAATGGCCTCTCTTTTCCTTTTATAGCCGAATCTACTAACTTAGAATCCCTTACTTGGCCACCACTCTTCTATTTTGATAACTTTATCCCTTGATTTATCACTTTAATTATCAACAAAACTTAATCCAATATTTATCTCTTATCTCCTAATAAAAATAATACTAATAATAATCCTCTTTTATCTCTTCCTTATCTATCAAAATAAAAGAAATAATATCCATATTTATCACCCCTTTTAGCCGAATTTTAATAAGAATAAAACCTCATCTTAAACTTCTCCCAAAGACTCCCCAAGCTGTCCATCTCTTCCTCTTGTTGTCGAAAAAATAAAAGCTTTCTTCTGCTTCCTAAGTGATTCGAACCTGACCCAATTGCACATGTAGGTGGCGTCACATGCTAAGCCTTTAAGTGGCATTTCCAGGCCACTTTTACAAGCCCAATTTCATGTCATATTTCCTCCATAATTTTTCTTAAGGCCACCTTGCCTTAATTTCCTCTTTTTAAACTTTAAAACTTATCATTTCCTTACATTTCCAAGTTTCCAAAAATGTTCGTTTGCCTCCTTTAAACTCAACATTTCTAAATCATTTCCTTACATTTCCAGGACATTTCCTCACATTTCCAAGACAAGACATTTCCTTATATTTTCAATACATTTCCCTACATTTCCAAGACAGGACATTTCCTTACATTTCCAATACAATACATTTCCAAAAATGTTCACTTTCCTCTTTTGAAACTTAACATTTTTAAATTATTTCCAATGCATTCCCTCATATCTTAAGGTTCCTAAAACTCCTCAGAACACATCCAACACACCCACTGAGCCCACTATCTCATGAATTACGCACGAACTCATAACCCCTAATCTAGGATGTTACAGTTCTACCCTCCTTAAAAGTAATTTCGTCCTCGAAATTACTTATTAACAGTCGTACAATCCTTCTCACCGCACTATGCTTACGCTGCGCACTCTGATCTTAATAGAACCATCATACTTTCTAGGCACAATCTTTAAGTTCACGTCCCCTAGAACTCATGTCTACTTCACGATTTAATCTGATTAAGAAGTTTTATGAATTAGCCTTTATTCCACTGATTACCCGCGAAGAAGTTTTATGAAAAGAATTTTAGGAGTGGTTCTTTCGTATTCATACACGCACACAGTCTTTTCATTCATACATCCATCAATCAATTATGAACTTTCGTTCATTCAGAGAAACGTTGTAGTTTTCATTGTTGTTGTTTTCTCACTACCTAGGGGTATTTTCGTAATTTGCCCTACTGGGGTATTTTCGTAATTTTTCAAAAGAAAAAGTTCCTTGGTGATTTTGTCAAAAAATATTTTGGATTTTTTAAATTCCCAGGGCACTTTGGAAAATTTGAAATCTGAGGGTATTTCGGTAATTTTGGAGTTTGGGGGTATTTTGGTAATAAACCAGGGTAAATTTGTAAAGTTTAATAATTCCAGGGTATTTCCAAATTTTGCAAAACTTCGAGATTTCTTTTAGAGAATTGTACTTTCCAAAACGGTGATGTTGCAAAAATTTGGGAATCAGGGTCATTTTGGTAATTTTGTAAGTTAGGGCAATTTTGTAATTTTCCAAAAATCAAGGTATTTGGAATTTTGCAAAAATAGGGTCTTTTTTTTAAATACTTTTACAAAATAAGAGAGTTTTATTGAAATCGGGGTAATATGGAAATTTTCCAATCCCAAGGGCAGTTTTGTAATTTTACAACTAGGGGTATTTTTGTAATTTTCACAAATTTAAAAAGAGGAACCTAAGGCAAGGTGGCCTTAAGAAAATTTATGGGTGAAATATGACACACAAACAGGCTTGGAAAAGTGGCCTAGAGATACCACTTAAGGCCTAGGTGAGTGACGCCACAAGCAGGTGCAATTGGGCCTGGGTTCGAGTCACTTGGGGAGCAAATAAAAGAGTTTTATTTTGCTGCAAGGAGCAAGGGAGTTGGACGGCACATGGCTAAATTCTAGGAGCTTTTATTCTTTTATTTTTAAGAGATAAACGGTGGATAAATAAGGGATAAATAATGGATTTATTTTAGATTATTTTCAAGAGATAAATGAGGATTTATTCTTTAATTTTTAAATAAAGTGATAAAGGTATGAGAGTGGTGGCCAAGTAAGGGACTCTAGCCTTGTAATTTTGGCTATAAAAGGAAGAGTAAGGCTATTCTTCATTCATTCTTTTCTCTTCAAAGAAAACCTCTGCCGAAATTCTCTAAAGTTTCTCCTCTTCTATCTGCCGAACTCTCTCTGCCATTATTCTCTTTTTCTCTTTTCTTCTTCTTCTTCTATTACAAACACAATCAAAAGCCGAAGATGCCAATAGCCCTAGCCGATTTCTCACTAAGCCTCAAGAGCCGAAATTGTTATCCACATCAAAGCCATAGCCGAATACTGCTAAGGGTTCAAGCAAGAGTTCCATCGAATTCTTCAGTAAGGGTAAGATTAGGTTAGATTCTCATTCTATTTCTTTTAAGGCTGTCGAAATTAAGATTCTAATACCCTTAATATCTTGTTGCCGAAACTTTGAAGAGATCTTTCGGGACTTACTAAGTGTTGACTACAAGGAAGGAGAAGTCCTTTTCCCGAATGTACACCATAGGCCGCGTGTTCCCTAGTTATTCGGTGAGTTTCGGGATTTAAAATCCACAAGGTAAGTGTCTATAGCATTCGGCCAAGGCTTATTTTGATATCTAGATCTATTTCGTAATTGTTTAAAAAGCCGAAACTAACCTGGGATGTGATTTAATGTTTGGCCGAATACAAGAAGGAATACAACAAAGTTTTGGGACTTGATTCTTAAGTCAATCGGCAACAAGGTAAGTTTTAGTGTACTAATCCTACTAGGATTTGGATTTATGGCCGAATGGCTCTTTACTAGGTATTAAATGATTGATTAAATGTAGAGATCTAAGATCTAAGGCATTAGATCAAGCTTTTCGGGATTTGGATTAGAAACCCTAAGCGAATCAGGTGTGTACCCCACACTAATTCTTAATATGTTTTATGGCATGTTTAATAAATAGATGTATGTGATATTAAGAATATGAAAGTGTAAAAATGTGGCTAAAGTACCATGTTATGGTACACAGTACTAAGGTACGTTTCCTACTCCTACTAGGATTATGAAATATGTTATATTTAACATGAGAATAATGATAAGAATGTGAACTTTGGCATGTTAATGCATAATATTATATGGGGCATATGGGTTTTATTTTGAAGGGGAAGTGAATGTGGTGACCTAAGACCACGAACACGGTGACCTAAGACCGTGATATCTGAATGTGGTGACCTAAGACCACAATAATCTGAATGTGGTGTCCTAAGACCACAGTAATCTGAACGTGGTGACCTAAGACCATGAATGCGGTGACCTAAGACCGCGATATGGAGTGTAGCGGAAGGAGGGTCGACTTAGTAGTCCCCACGGTGTACAGGTTGGTACGGGGGAGTGTAGCGGATGGCTTAATAGGTTTGGGTGTTGGGAATGCATCATAACTTGTATGCTATGATATGAATGTGTAATAATTGTTATGCCTGATTCGATTATGATTTAGTGTTGTGTACACATTGAGTCTATTTGACTCACCCCGTTGGGGAATATTTTTCAGGTGATGAGCAATAATGGACCGGGTCGGCAGGAGCTCAAAGGTGGCCATGCACAGCAAGCAAATTATTTAATTTGGACCTTTTATTTTATTTAAGTACTCTACAATTTTATTATGAGTTTTGTTTTATGTAATAAGGCCATAGTTGAATTTCTTTACTTCACTTTGATTTATTATGTTACAAATATTTATTAATTGAAAGATTAAGTAAATTTATTATCAAAATCAACCCTAAACGTTTTGTCACCTAAAACTAAAGGATTTTTAATCAAATAAACTTGTTTTCAACACAAGCCCAACCCAAAACAAATTTTCTTTCAAAACGCACAAGATTTTCACAAAGTAACCAAAAGAATTTGAACCGGTTTATTTGAGGAACATACCAAATCTGGTCAAAGCTCGTGGGCCGGGTTTGGAGTGTTTCATTAACTTTTTAAACTTGTGGTTTTTCAGGAGGGATTTGCTTTAGAGGTCTCCGATGACTATATCAAGAAGGCATTGGGTAAAAAAATGGAGAGACAATAAAAGCACGCTGAAAAAACAATATTTTAAGAAAGACATAAGCCTCGACGAAAAATTAAGAAATGTCCTGCCGGGAATGTTGAGGTTCCAATGGGAAGATCAAGTTAGATTATGGAATTCAAAGAAAGGAGAGGTATTAAGTAATTCTAAAGTCTTATAAATTTTTCGGTTTATAGTATTTACTATATACATAATTCGAATTCCGTTATGTAGGACCATGAGCGAGTTGGAACAAGCAGCAGACAGAAACAAAAATTCACGCACACGGCAGGTTCCAGAAGTTTTGTTTGTGTAGCTGAGGCCGAGCTATTATAATTTATTAATTCTGTCAAATATTAGTGACTTTATACTATTAAACTATATTTTTTCTGCTACAATGTAGGAAGCTTCGTCTGCTAAAAAAGTTGGACGCCTTCAGCTTTTTGACATTATGCATAGGAAGAAGGATGGATCTCCGATGACATCCGAAGCTGCAGAAATTATGGTATATTTACTTAACAAAATTTGATTTATTATACAGATTTCTAATGTTTAATTATAATAGTTTAATTCATCGTTTGTAGTTTTAAATTTGTAGTGTTAAGTTATGTTGCATTCCTTCTTATTATATATTTCGTTTCTAACTCTTTCATTGATTTATTAGGATAAACTAAAGGAGAAGAAGGCGGAGTATGAAGCGGCTGCTTCGACTGATAGTTCTGTTAATCTTGAGAAGATTGATAATAGAATTATCACTGATGTTTTTGGTCTTGCAAGGTATGGTCGGGTTCGATTTCAAGGATCTGGTGTTACCCTGACCCAATATTTTGGATCCGGCTCCCAGTAATACATGCCTTCTGGGGGTCAATCTCGTGCTGAAGTTCAGAGGCTAAAAGACCAGATAACTCAGATGCAAGAGAACATGGTTGAGCAGAGGCAGCAAATTGCTAATGTTCAAAGAAAATATGAAGAACTCCAGCAACAGCTTAGAGCGGATGCGAAAGCGGCAGCAGGGAGGGAGGCAGAAGTAGCATCGATGCTAGCAGAGCAGAATCGAAAGTTCGATGAGCTCCAGCTATAGCTTCAGCATATGATGCAGATGTTTCAGCAGTCGCAGAAGCCACCATCTTAGACATTTAATTTCTCGTTGTAAGGTTATTTTAACATTATTACATTTACCATTATTGTAACAATATTTTCAGTTATAATTCATTTAATTTATTGAATTTCAAGTATCATTTAGAATTAATGCATTTGGTGTGATTTTTATCCTAAATTTGTTGTTTTGGGTTGGAATTATATGTTATATTTACTGTTATTGGTTGGTTTTAGTGCAGGAGGGGTATAATATTGAACAAATTGTATATTGCAAATCTGTACAAATTAGCGGCGTTTGTGAAAAAAGCGCCGCTAAAAGTCATTACTTTTAGCAGTGTTTGTGGGAAAAGAGCCGCTAAAAGTCATTACTTTTAGCGGCGTTTGTGGGAAAAGCGCTACTAAAAGTCATTACTTTTAGTGGCGTTTGTGGGAAAAGTGCCGTAAAAGTCATGACTTTTAGCGGCGTTTGTGGGGAAAGCGCCGCTAAAGGTCATGACCTTTAGCGGCGTTTGTGCGGAAAGCGCCGCTAAATGTCGTGACCTTTAGCAGCATTTGTGGAAAAGCGCCGGTAAAGGTCATGACTTTTAGCGGCGTTTGTGGGGAAAGAACCGCTAAAAGTCAGGACCTTTAGTGGCGTTTTTTTCTCATAAACGCCGCTCAAGTTTGCGGCGTTTGATTTAGCTGCGTTTTTTTTTGCGGCGCTTCTAAAAGCGACGCAAATACTTTTAGTGGCGTTTATAAACGCCACTAAAGGCCAAAAAAAAATGCCGCTAAAAGTCTGTTTTGTTGTAGTGTTTCCTGATAAGATTTTCGGGGACAAAAATTCCTAAGGGGAGAGTTGTAACAACCCGTTTTCAGTGAAATGGGAACAGTGGTTTCGGGACCACAAATTCAATGTCGTAAAATTTATTTTAATATTATTATGTGGTCCACATCATGTTAGAATTATGACATAAAAATTTTGTTAAGAAATTTTACCGTTTGTATGCTCAATTTGTGAAGGAGTTAAATTTGGATCGAATTAATTAGAAATATGATTAAATGAGTTAAATTTGATTATATAGATCAAGAAAAGCAACTTTAGGAACTAAATCGGGGAAAAGATAAAGTCGTGGACTAAACGATCATATTCTCCGTTTGAGTTTGATGTAAGTTCATGTAGTTAAATTGTGTACTTATATGCTTTAACTGAAATACATGAATGTGGATGATATAATTACTACGTATAATTATCGAATGCATAATCAAAGTTGTACTAAAAATATCGAGCCCTGTTTAAACCTTAAGAATTCGGAGGATACAAATGACAATGTCATTAGGGTTACCAATTTGGTTGAGGTCTTGCATATGTTGCGGACTCACCACAACTCGCATGAGCTTACTGTTATTCAGCTCGGAGGAGCTTACCGATATTCAACTCGTATGAGCTTACCGATATTCAGCTCGGATGAGCTTACCATTTATCTCTCATATGAGCATACATGTATAAGAATTGACAGATTACTGTTCAGTACACTTCGTGTGTACTACCCGTGTATCCTACGATATTCTAAGTGGTTCAACCGGTATAGTATTATTACGAGATTATACAAGTTCGATACAAACTAGTACAGGTATTTACATGGAAATGGTATATATATGATATACGGATATATGGTATATATTTTACATGTACATAGAATTTAATAGTTGTTAAATTCGTACATAATTCTGTTACGAGGTTATATGAAATTGATACGAACTACCACTAGTATTTACATAAATTACATGGAAATGGTTTATGTATGATATATGAATACATGGTAGAGATGTTACATGTATATGGAATTTAAATAGTTATTGAATTCATACATGATTCTTGGTTTTTATATGAATACATGGCTAATTTGGTAAATGGTTCAACGAGCAATGTTCTGATAGGATATAACATGAGTTTGATACAAACTATTATAGGTATAGATATGAATTACATGAAAAATGGTATTATATGGTATATTGGTATATGAAATGGATGCTACATGTTTATGCAACTTGATTAATTATTGAGTTCATCCATGATTATTGATTCATAGGTGAATTTACATGACTAACATGGTTGGTGTATATGTGCTTAGGCTTTGGCCAAATTGTTGTTGGATTATACCACGTTAAACTTTTATGTTATCCATTGTAATGGTAAATACTTAAATGGAAATATACTTGTGGTCATGAAAATGTGATTTTTGGTTTATACATGTGTTTACATGGCTAACTTGGTTGATGATTATATGTTAGGCTTTTGGGAAAAATTAAGTTTTGTAATACCTTGTTCCACTTACTTCGTTTGTGATTAAATGGGCATGTGAAGAATAAAAAAACGACAAATTGCTTCAATTAAAATCGCTATGAAAGTATAGAAAGGTATGAGTTTTTGGATGATTGAAATATGTTTAGCCATATAGCTGGAATTATAAATTCACACAAGTAGTGGATACTTATGATGTTTTGAGGTAAATTGGCTACATATTGTGATATTTAACCTTGAGAGGTTATCGTTGCTTAAGCTAAGGCCAAGACACGTTGGATTGACTTAAATGGATTATGCTTATAAATTCAAGTGGTGAACTTTATTTTTTTTAGTTACGAACTTACTAAGCCTAATTGCTTACTCTGTTTATTTTTTCGTGACTTATAGTGTTTCAGAAGCTCGTTCGGGTTGAAAGTTGCTGGAGATTTCATCACACTATATATCGGCTATTTCGATACTTATGGTTTTATAATTTTGGTTGTAATGGCATGTATAGGTTGTTTGGCTAATGTAGCCTATTTGATTTGGTCAAGTATTTAGCCATTTGATTTTGCTTGTTTGATACATGTTGTTATGTATATTTATAAGTAAATGGCCTTGTTACATTGATATATGTATTATGATGGTATGTGATATTATAACAAGTTATAAGCTCAATATTGGTTGGCTTTGAATGCCTAATTATGTCATGGTTATATGAAAATTGTTGTATTTAGGTTGGTATCAATTTGGGTGAGAAATATGGCTAAGAAAATGACCTATTTTTATCCACACGGGCAGAGACACGGCCTTCTGTCCCTTGTAACTTCAATAGAAATAAAATTAGTAGCTTCACACAGCCTAGCACACGAGTTTGTGGCTTGGGTGTGTGGTACAAGTCAGTATACCCTCTAGTTTTCACAGGGCCTAACACACGGCTTGGCACACGGGCGTGTGAGGCCACTTTAAAGGGTACACAGCCTGGCCACACGAGTATGTGTCTCATGCACCTTTGAAAAATTTCAGAGTTTTCCTAATTTCTTTAGTACTAGGTTTAGTCCCGAACCCCTTTTAATGTCTATTTTAGGCCTCGAGGGATCGTATTAGGGACTATATGATTGTCTTGAATGGTTTTTA
Source organism: Gossypium australe (assembly GCA_005393395.2). Taxonomy (NCBI): domain Eukaryota; kingdom Viridiplantae; phylum Streptophyta; class Magnoliopsida; order Malvales; family Malvaceae; genus Gossypium; species Gossypium australe. The sequence goes on from CM016624.1 coordinate 106,571,259, forward strand.
TTTTGAATGAGATATGAACATGAAATGTTTGATTTTTTGATTTATAAGTCTGATAATGCTCAGTAACCCTATTCCGGCATCTGATTCTGGTTAGGGGTGTTACAATAAGTAAATTTGACTCCGTTTTTAATGATTTCTAAGTTTTTTAGATCATCGCAACTAAGTTTAGCTAGCGTAGGGACTATTTTGCAAAATTGTTAAAGATTTTGAACGTTGCCTGTAACACCCCTTACCCGTGTTCGAAGCCGGAATCGGATATGAGGCATTACCTAACTTAACTTGCTTAAACATAACACATCGGGCTATCAAATTTTCGCTGCAACTTAGAAACTTTCCATTGAAACTCATAACCTACTCATTCTAGGCCTACGAGGCCCTAAACATACTTCCAGGAGTTTTCAGAATTAAACCGAGAACTTTTAAGTGCTTAGAAAATTTTGTCCAAACAGGGGCCACACATCCGTGTTGTTCAAGGGACACGCCCGTGTGCCCCTGAAACATGCCTGTGTTCTTCACCCGTGGTCGACACAGACTTATTTAGCACGACCGGACACACGCCCGCGTCCTTGGCCCGTGCCCCTCACACGGCCTCAACAAGCCAGTGTCTTAGCTCGTGTGCCAAAACCCTGGCATTCTATTTATGACATCATCTCCTCACTAAGGTCACACAGCCAAGGCACACACCCATGTCCTTAGGCCGTGCGTCGATTTAAATTCCTAACTTCGGTGCAGACTTCACACAGCCTAGGCACACGCCCATGTCTAAGGCTGTGCCACCCACACGGCTGAGACACACGGCTGTGTCTCTGCCCGTGTGTTTACTATTGAGATACTGGCTTGTAAACCTGGCTCACAAGGGGAGACACAGCCAATCAACACGCCTATGGGGCTGACCGTGTGTCTCACACGGCCTAGACACACGCCCGTGTGTCTACCCGTGTGGGCATTAAAAAGGCTATATTCCAAGCCAAATGCCACCATACATAGCAACCATACTTATACTATGTAATATCCTAGATTTGGGGGTCATGCATTTTAATTGGTATTTGTTTGACACTGTGCCTATGTATGGTTTGAATGGGTTTTGGGGCTTTTAGGAACCCTAGAATGTAGATAAGTGCCTTAGGAAAATACTGGGTTTTAAGTCTTAAAGGGGAGCTAGGCAAGTGGGGCCTTAAGAGAAGTTGTATGAGGATTTAGACACAAATAATCTAGTGGCAGAGTGGTAAGGGAGGCGCCACTTAGAGCATGGGCAAGTGACGCCTCAAGGAGCAAAAGGGGACAGGGTTCGAGCTGCAGAGGCAGCATTTTGGCATTTATTTTTGCGTCAGGAGAGGGGGAGGAGTTGGATTCGGCTATGGCACTAAAAAGGAGGGATTTGACTGAGTCAAATTTTTTTTAATGTGTGGCAAGGAGAAGGATGAGGTTGGATTTGATTTGAACTTGTTTGAAAGGATGGTGTTGAGTGAAATTAGGAGAAAAACAAGGGGTTGGGTGAGAGGGGAAGAGTTGGCCGGCCAAGGGGTTCTCTTGGTGATATTTTCGGCCATGTGGGTAAGGGGGTAGCCGAATTTTATTAAGGGGAGGTGTGCTTTTCTTTTGCTGAAATTTAGCCCTTCTCTTCTAAACCTTCACTCTTTTCTACCCACACTAAAAACGCCTCTCTTCTTCACTTGTTCACCTTGGCCGAAACCTTCATAGACCATTAAGGTCATTAGTGTTTCTTTCTTCTTCTCCTCTACTTGTTCTCTTGGCCGAATCCATCTCTCCTTTTCAATCTCTTTGATTTTCTCTTCTTTTCCTCTCAATAGCCGAATCTCTAGAAAGCCTCATCAGCATCCCTTTTCTTCTCTTGTTTTCTTCAAAGCCGAAAGTACTCTTAGCTGAAATCTTTCTCTTCTCTTGTCGTTTTGCTAAAGCCGATTCTTTAGGGCCGTCAACTACTCTCTCTTACTCTCTTCAAGCGTGTGGTAGTAAGTAATCTCTACTTTAGTAGTTGGTTTTGCTTCTTTCTATTTGGGTGCCGAAACCAAGTGTTTGGTCTTGGTTTTTATGGATGGCCGAATGTGGTTAAGGCCATAAGCTTATGTTTCTTTTGTGTATAGCCAACGTGGAGGAGCATAAAGGGGTCTCTTAGGTTCGATTACTCAAGGTAAGGGTAGTGTTCGGCAAGAGACCACTTGCTAATGCTTTTTGGTATAGAGGCCGAAACTAATATGGTTCCATTTAGGGATTTTCGGCAGACTTTTAGGTGCAAACGTGTGATTTCAGGATTTGAGCGACTGTGCCAAAACAGGTGTGTAGTTATCGCACTGTTCTCCTGTTATTTGTGTATGTGTTATATATATATACGTATGATGTGCATGGTAGCCGAAAATAAGGGCTAAGGTGGTGGATACCCATGGGGGTAATCGGTTAACAGGTCAGTGTTTTATGATATTAAATTATTTGTGGTGAATGTGTGATATTGTAGTGAGCATGTGATGTATATTCATTCTAGATGTTATCCTGACATGATACATATACATATATGCATGGGGATGGGGATGGGGACATGATTAAAGAAGGACAGGGTGTACATATTTATGTACGTGGTCTGATGTTAGCCTTGTGCTACATTGTAACATCCTGAAATTGGGCCTAGTAGGATTGAGCCCAATGGGCCTTAGGAGTAGTAGCGTTTAAAATTTTTGAGAACGGCATTAATGCAAGTTAGACTTATGGGATAAGTGATTTTGGAAGGTTAGAGGGCTTCTATGAAGTCCCGGGATCAAATATTGGCTTTGGGGAAATTTTGGTTTTAAGTGAAAAAAAACCCTGGAAGGTGGCAGGTAGGCCTTAAGAATAAAATGTAGAGAAAATGACACAAGTGGAGTGTGTGGTGTAGTGGCAAAGTGACGCCACTTAAGAGACAAGGGGGTGACGCCACAAGGGAAGGAAGGAGGTTCAAGTCTTGGCTTTTGCATTTTGGTTTCTTTTTACTTGGATCTTAGAATTTGGGCCATAGTTTATATTTAGTTGCGCATGGTTTAAGACACAAGAGGAGCTTGTGGCCAAGTGGTTAGTGGCGTGGATTATGTTGCAAGGGAGCCTGGGTTCGAATCTCAAGAGAAGCAAGGGAGTATTTATTTTGCGGATTGGACGGTAAGAGTTTCAGTTGAATTTAAACTCTATTGGCGAAGGCATCCCACATCGGAAAGACACAAAGAATGAAGGTGAAGAGCTAGCTATATAAAGAGCATGTAACACCCTGGTTTTAGGGGTTATGCATCTAGTGCATATCTCAGGTGTTGGTAGGTTCCTTGGGGGCTTATGCAAGTTTTAGGGGGTTTGGAGAACCCTGGAAGGTAGGGAAAGCTTTAGGGAATTTTTGATTTTTTTGTAGGTAAAAAGGGAGCTTGGCTTTTGGGGGTCTTAAGAGTTTTATTTGGTGAAGTGTAGCACAAAAGATGAGCTGGTGGAGTGGCAGGTGAGACGCCACAAGAGGCTTGAGTGTGTGGCGTCATTTGCAGGAGGGAGAGGTCTTGAGTTCAAGCTGCGGAGTGGCCACCTTTTTCTTTTCTTTTTGACGCCAAGGAGAGGAGGAGTTGTAGGCAGTTCAAACTCTGCCTTGGACCTAGTCAATTGCTCAAGTGGATGGCAAGGAGTGATTGGTGGGGTTTGACTAGTTCAAACTTGTTTGAACTAGTGGCTTGGAGAGTTTCTAGGAGGTGGCCGTTTGGGGGAGTCTTCAAGGGGGTGTGTGGCCGGTTTTTGGAAGTGTTAAGGGAGGTAGATGCCGTTTTTCTTAGGCATTTTTTAGGGTGATTTTCGGCCAGCCTTAGTAGTGTTTATCAAAAAGTCGATTTTCTCTTAGCAAAATCTCCCATTTTGGCTTCTTGAAACCGAAACCTCAAACACCTTTTCTTGCAGAAATTTTTCCTTGTTCTTTTTGATTGTGTGCTTGTGGCTGAATGCTCCTTTCCATGTGTTTTTCCTTTTTCATTTAAGTAACTAAACTACTACTCTTTCCTCTCCATACTCTCTCCTTACCTGAAAACTTTGTTAGCCGAATTTTGTTCATTTCATTTGTTACCATTTCCTTAAGCCGAAACCATCTTACTTTGTTCCCCTAACCTTCATTTTCTTTCCTCAATATCATCTTGCCGAAACTATACTCTTTGTGCGCATATTTCTCTTTTCTCTTTTTACTCAAGGCCGATTATAGGTGTGTTAAACACCTAAACCCGATTCTCTTTCTTGTGACTAAGGTGTTGGCCGAATCTTTCCTTTTCCCTTCTAGTTTTGTTCTTGGCCGATTGTTAGGTGGAGTGTGGGCTGCTTTTGGCTTTTGGTTTCAAGCCTTGGAGAAGGTATATAGGTAAGGCCGAATGCTTTTTGGTAAGGTCTCTATTCTCTGTCGGCATCTACAAGGGGTAAGTGTTGGTTTGGTGTTTGTTTGGTGGTGTATTGATCATTGTTTGGAATTGTTTTGACATAGGACATCCAGGATTCGAAGCAGTCAAGTGTAGCCCTATTCTTTGGTCGATCGTTGGGTAAGTGATGGTAAGGGATTGTTTTATCAGTCTGTTCGTTTGGTATTGGTATAAGCCGAAGGCTATTACTGTTGGTTGGTTGCCGTTTGTAGGGAAGTGAAGCAGGAGCATTTGTGGTGTTGGCTAGTTTTCAAAAGCGCGTGGGTAAGGTCTCGGGTTTCAAGAGTGACCCTTTGGTTATGTTGTGTTTTGGCCGAATGGCTTAGGATGCACATCTCTTGTTTGATCGATTATAGGAGCAAGGTTGTCGAGGTTATCGAGGGTCTTAGATCGATTCTTTGGTTAAGGCTTGCAGGTGTGTACACACACACACTCTTCTAGTAATTTATGTGCTTATTATATTGTGTGCACATTTACACACTTATCTGTTATTGTATATATATGTATGTTGTGTGTGTTTGGATCCATGGAAGGTGGATTAGATACCATTAAGGTATGAGGCAAGGGGTCAGGTAAGTCCCTGTTATGAGTTCTCATTACGATGCTCTTGGTGAGCATGATGTATCTGGCATGTGATATATTGATTGGTTGATGATTAAACCTATGTGCGTTACTAAACATTCATGATGATATATTGTGACACATGTGCATGATTGATGTGGGTTGTACGAGTGGAGGGGGCAGTGATATTTTGTGCTGACGAGCACCAGTGTTTTGGTAACACAACTTTGTGACTTTGGGTCACCAGAGGTTTGGCACCTCCAGAGGTTTGGCACCTCAGCGTCTCGTCCCCGTGGTTTCGCACCACAGTGGGTTGGCCCCACAAGGCGGTATTGAGGGATTGACGCCAGTGATTTGGTATCATACGATGGGTTGGCCCCATCAATTGATTTGTGACTTCGGTCACCAGTGTTTTGGTAACACACTTTGTGTCTTTGGGACACCAGTGGTTTGGCACCACATTGACGGATATCGTGTCTTCGGACACCAGAGGTTTGGCACCTCCAGTGATTTGGCATCACATCTGTGACTATACGTCACCAGTGGTTTGGCACCACCAGTGGTTTCGTACCACACGGGGTAGAGAAAGGTGTTGTGGATGGCTAGGTTGGGTGCATATTAATTGGATGCATGATGATCATGGTTATGTTTGTATATGATATTTTGCTAATCCGGGAAAAAGGGTTGCACACTGAGTCTTGGTGACTCACCTTTTTCCTTTAACCATTTCAGGTAGTGCATAAAGCTGGACCGGGATCGGAGAGGACAAGGTGGCCCATGCCGAAGATGATGTTTAATTATTTCATGCTTGATTTTGACATAAGTACTTTATTTGAATTGTTGGGTTGTAATAAAGGCCATTTTATGTTTTTGGTATTACTTTAACTATGGTTTATTTAAATTAAATTGCTATGTGAAAATGATTTTAATCCTAGCAACCTATTTATGAAGAATATGTTTAATAAAGTTTTTCTAATTCAGCTAATTTATAACTTCAAAGTTTTACATAAGGTAATAAATGAACAAGGTTTTCACAAGTTAATTTCTTCAAGGTTTATTCAAAAGTGAAGAAGATTTTCAACCGTCTTTTCCCAGTGACATAGCCAGATTCGGTCGTAGTGAATGGGCCGGGTTTGGGGATGTTACAGAGCATCCTAGGAGGAGAGAAAACATATCTTGGAGGGCGTTTGGGCACAGAAGTGGTTGGAGCACGGATTAACACCAGAGTCCTATCAGGTGTGTAACTCTTTCTACTCTAGCTGTAGAGCGGCAAATGCCGAAGTGCCGATCACGGCAATAGTAGCCACACGAGCGTGCAGCGCACGTGTGGGGCTTCGACGCGATAGTTGAGGCCAACAGTAGTATTCTTGTGGGTTGGGGCTGCTTGGGCCGCGATGGGCCGAAGTGGGCCCAATGGGCCCATGGGCCCTTATGGGTAAAATGTGCGATTTTGTAGTATATAGTGAACTAGACTAGGTGGAACTTATATACGTGGCTAGATTTGTGCTAGGTGGAACTTATATAAAATGGGCCGAAATCGGGTTTTAGGCCGAATAGTCCGGTAACGATCAGAAATGGTAGCTGAGTCGCTTGGGGTGACATTAGGCCTTCGGAAAGGCCACTACAGGTGCGAATTTACCAAAATACCCTTGGTGGGTAAATTACGAAAGTACCCTTGGTGGGTAAATTACGAAAATACCCTTGGTAGGTAAAATTACTGTTATACTCTTAGAGGTTGGTTAGCTTGATTATGTTGTATATTATTATTCTGATTATGATGGTAATTCGTTTCATACGTTGTCTGATATGTTCATAATGATTACATTGTCATTTCATCATAATATATTGTATGTACATGGGGATCGGGTTATATTTTATGAAGGAAAGGGTGTACATTTATGTACGTGGATTGATGTCAGCCTTGAGCTACATCGTGGATTGATGTTGGCTTCGTGCCTCATCGTGGATTGATGTTGGCTATGTGCCTCATCGTGGATTGATGCTGGCTTCGTGCCTCATCGTGGATTGATGATCGGCTCTGTGCCTCATCGTGGATTGGTGTCGGCTTTGTGCCACATCGTTGTTGGTGATGGTTGAGTGCCTCATCGTGGATTGATGTTAGCTACGGGCTACATCGTGGATTGACATTGACTACGGTCACGTTGTGGATTATATTGTGATTTGATCACGTGGACCAGTGGCTCGACCACTCAGTGGATGGCATTAATTACCGAATTGGTGTGTAGAGGTTGGATGGTCGATTTAGTAATCCGCTGGTGTGTGGTGGCTGGATACGGGGGTGTGTAGAGGATGGACCCTAGGCTGGGTTGGGTGCATTTTGCATAATCATGTGTGGTATGTGGATTTATGTGGATTTGGGGCCAAGCCCATTTGTGGAATCATGTGGATTCATTGCGTTGCACTCATTCTTGATATGCCATGACATTGGGCTAATATAGTACTGTGGGCTTATGCCCAGTTATCGTGGTAAGGGGAATTGCACACTGAGTTTTCGTAAACTCACCCCCCACTTTTTAAATGTTTCAGGTAATCATTAGATCGCGGATTTGGGAGCCGAGGCAGACTTGTGGTGGCCCTACAATGTTTTCTCGTAAACTCGTTTCTTTTATTTAAACTTACTTTTAATTTTGGGATTTTGTTATGTAATAAGGCCAATATAACTTTAGCTTGAGTATTTTATTTGGTTTAGCTTTTAATTTTATTACTACCTATTATTATTAAATGTTCAATATGGGATTTTCCTAAAGTGATAATAAGCCGTTTCTTATTCAAAATTACTTAAACTCGATTTTTCACAACAAATATAAAGAATACGAACTTTTTAACGAACGCACAATTTTTTTTGACATTTCTTTCGTGTGACATGCCAGATCCGGTCGTAACGTCTAGGCCGGGTTTGAGGTGTTACAATTATGGTATCGGAGCCTAGGTTCAAAAACTCGACTGTGGGTTTGGGTTTAAAAATGTTTTCAAAGGATGGTTTGGAAAATGGTTTAGAAAAATATATATCTGTTTTCTGGAAGTATGGCACCCAAGTCTCCGGCACCAAATCCGTAAGTTTCCTTTTTACTATATTCTATTGTTTGTTGAATGATTGTATTTATTCTACGATGTGTGGATGTGATGCTTGAATATAGGAATTGTATGTATGTGTGGAAAATATCTGTTTGCTTCGGTGTTAGATAGTTGGTTATGTGAAGGGTTCCAAGATTTAGTTAGAAAATATATTAGTTTTATTAAGATCAGAGTGCACAGCATGAGCGTAGTGTTGTAGGTTAGGATGTGTGACTGTACCTATAGTTGGAAATTTTGAGGACGAAATTTCTTTAAGGAGGGTAGATTTGTAACATCCTGAAATTGGGCCTAGTAGGATTGAGCCCAATGGGCCTTAGGAGTAGTAGCGTTTAAAATTTTTGAGAACGACATTAATGCAAGTTAGACTTATGGGATAAGTGATTTTGGAAGGTTAGAGGGCTTCTATGAAGTCCCGGGATCAAATATTGGCTTTGGGGAAATTTTGATTTTAGGTGAAAAAAAACCCTGGAAGGTGGCAGGTAGGCCTTAAGAATAAAATATGGAGAAAATGACACAAGTGGAGTGTGTGGTGTAGTGGCAAAGTGACGCCACATAAGAGACAAGGGGGTGACGCCACAAGGGAAGGAAGGTGGTCCAAGGTTCAAGTCTTGGTTTTTGCATTTTGGTTTCTTTTTACTTGGATCTTAGAATTTGGGCCATAGTTTATATTTAGTTGCGCATGGTTTAAGACACAAGAGGAGCTTGTGGCCAAGTGGTTAGTGGCATGGATTATGTTGCAAGGGAGCCTGGGTTCGAATCTCATGAGAAGCAAGTGAGTATTTATTTTGAGGATTGGACGGTAAGAGTTTCAGTTGAATTTAAACTCTATTAGCGAAGGGATCCCACATCGGAAAGACACAAAGAATGAAGGTAAAGAGCTAGCTATATAAAGAGCATCCTAGGAGGAGAGTAAACACATCTTGGAGGGCGTTTGGGCATAGGAGTGGTCGGAGCGCGGATTAACACTAGAGTCCTATCAGGTGTGTAACTCTCTCTACTCTAGCTGTAGAGCGGCAAATGCCGAAGTGCCGATCACGGCAATAGTAGCCACACGAGCGTGCGAGCGCACGTGTGGGGCTTCGACGCGATAGTTGAGGCCAACAGTAGTATTCTTGTGGGTTGGGCTGCTTGGGCCGCGATGGGCCGAAGTGGGCCCAATGGGCCCATGGGCCCTTATGGGTAAAATGTGCGATTGTGTAGTATATAGTGAACTAGACTAGGTGGAACTTATATACGTGGCTAGATTTGTGCTAGGTGGAACTTATATAAAATGGACCGAAATCGAGTTTTAGGCCGAATAGTCCGGTAAGGACCGGAAATGGTAGCTGAGTCGCTTGGGGTGACATTAGGCCTTCGGAAAGGCCATTGTAGGTGCGAATTTACGAAAATACCCTTGGTGGGTAAACTACAAAAATACCCTTGGTGGGTAAATTACGAAAATACCCTTGGTGGGTAAATTACGAAAATACCCTTGGTAGGTAAAATTACTGTTATACTCTTAGAGGTTGGTTAGCTTGATTATGTTGTATATTATTATTCTGATTATGATGGTAATTCGTTTCATACGTTGTCTGATATGTTCATAATGATTACATTGTCATTTCATCATAATATATTGTATGTACATAGGGATCGGGTTATATTTAATGAAGGAAAGGGTGTACATTTATGTACATGGATTGATGTCAGCCTTGAGCTACATCATAGATTGATGTTGGCTTCGTGCCTCATCGGGGATTGATGTTGGCTATGTGCCTCATCGTGGATTGATGCTGGCTTCGTGCCTCATCGTGGATTGATGATCGGCTCTGTGCCTCATCGTGGATTGGTGTCGGCTTTGTGCCACATCGTGGTTGGTGACGGCTGAGTGCCTCATCGTGGATTGATGTTAGCTACGGGCTACATCGTGGATTGACGTTGACTACGGTCACGATGTGGATTATATTGTGATTTGATCACGTGGACCAGTGGCTCGACCACTCAGTGGATGGCATTAATTGCCGAATTGGTGTGTAGAGGTTGGAGGGTCGATTTAGTAATCCGCTAGTGTGTGGTGGCTGGATACGGGGGTGTGTAGAGGATGGAACCTAGGCTGGGTTGGGTGCATTTTGCATAATCATGTGTGGTATGTGGATTTATGTGGATTTGGGGCCAAGCCCATTTGTGGAATCATATAGATTCATTGCATTGCACTCATTCTTGATATGCCATGACATTGGGCTAATATAGTACTGTGGGCTTAGGCCCAGTTATCGTGGTAAATGGAATTGCACACTGAGTTTTCGTAAACTCACCCCCTCTTTTTAAATGTTTCAGGTAATCATTAGATCGCGGATTTGGGAGCCGAGGCAGACTTGTGGTGGCCCTGCAATGTTTTCTCGTAAACTCGTTTCTTTTATTTAAACTTACTTTTAATTTTGGGATTTTGTTATGTAATAAGGCCAATATAACTTTAGCTTGGGTATTTTATTTGGTTTAGCTTTTAATTTTATTACTACCTATTATTATTAAATGTTCAATATGGGATTTTCCTAAAGTGATAATAAACCGTTTCTTATTCAAAATTACTTAAACTCGATTTTTCACAACAAATATAAAGAATACGAACTTTTTAACGAACGCACAGTTTTTTTTGACATTTCTTTCGTGTGACATGCCAGATCCGGTCGTAACGTCTAGGCCGAGTTTGAGGTGTTACATACATTGGCGCTTGATGTTGGCTATGTGCTTCATCAAGGTGAGGTGTTGGCTATGTGCCACATCGTGGGCGGATGATAGCTGTGTGCATCACCGTGGATTGAGGATAACCTCGAATCACCTCGTGGATACAGACATGTGCGGTCACTTAGGTGATCGGTGGCTAAGCCACGGCCTTGGGCAGCAAGTCTGCCAAGGAGGTGTGTAGCGGTTGGAGGGCGATTTAGTAATCCCCTGGTGTGTGCGGTAGGTACGGGGGTGTGTAGCGGATGGACACTAGGTTGGACTGGGCTTCATTTTGCATAATTATATGTGTGGACTGTGTGGATATGGGCCAAGCCTATATTGTGGAGGCATGTGAAATAACTATACACTGAGTCTGTTTGACTCACCCAAATTTTACCAACATCGCAGGTGATACGTGAATCTTGGACCCAGTTGGAGTGGATACAAAGGTGGCCATTCAGAAGTTATTTTTATGCAATGCAGAAGATATTTTATTTGCCTTAATCATTTTAGATTTTAAGTATTTTTGAGTAATTATTTGATGTAATAAGGGCCACTCAAAGTATTTGAAGTTTGTCTTTATGTTTTAACTGGATTGACGATTAAATTACTATTTGTAAATTATTTTATTTTTAGCAACTTACATCTTAAAGGTATATAATAAAGTTTTAAAATTCGAATAATCTGTAACTTCAAAGTTTTACTTAGAGTTTTAAATGTACCATGTTTTACGAACGACAACGAATTTTATGTTTTTACCTATAAGTGAAATCGGTTTTCAAACGTTTTTCCGCAGTGGCATTCTAAATTCGGCCGTGGTGTATGGGCCAGGTTTGGGGTGTTAGATACTAACTCAAATAAAGCATCTACACAAGCATAAACTTTATGATTCATCATCAATGAATATATATATATATATATATAAGAACTAGTCAAGTATTGGTCCAACTTTAATGACCATTTACAAAATGAATTGAAACAACCATAGTAGCCAACACATTTGGCTTGTAAATATGACATAACCAAAACATTCAAGTCCTATACATGCCATTCTGAAAATAAGTCTAATTTGGTTATACCCAAAAAGTGGTCGATAGTGTGATCTCCAACTCCGACGTCCGCAAATTCTCGAGTTAATTGTGCAATACTACAAGGAAAAAGGCAATGAAAGGGGTAAGCATAAAGCTTAGTAAGTTTGCATGGGAATAAACAGAAACAATAAGCTCATGATAAAATCCAACCATGCCATTAATTAACCATAAACAAAGTTATAGGCTTTTTGCCATACTTACTCATACTTGCCCATATTTAGCACATACCATGCCACATATCGTAAATGTTTTTTCGTGAATTACTCACGGGTACCTGTGTTAGCTCAATCACATAGCTTTTATAAAATTTTCGTTTCTATTTCTAAGCTAATCTGTTCATCCCGATAAATCACTAGGGATGCTCAAAGATGCATATTCATAATTATTAGCATAAACATGAAACCAATGCCATATCCCAGATGTGGTCTTACATGGGGTCACCTCTGATTGCCGATGCTATATCCCGGATATGGTCTCATACTGAACCTCACCTAAAGTATTGATGCCATATCTCGGATATGGTCTTATACAATTCTCATACTCAATACCGAAGCCATATCCCAAATATGGTCTTATACGGGATCTCAATTTGGTGCCGAGGCCATGTCTCGAACATGGTCTTACACGGGACCTTATCAATCTCATGTATTGAAGATAGTATTCTCACACTTATTATAGTGCAACTAGGACTTCAACATCTCAACTTTTATCATCTTTCTCATTCAACGCCAATATTCAATTTCATATAATATCATGTATCATTATAATACCAACCATTCTCAAACATGCTAGCATAAATGTTGAATTTATCACATACAAACTTACCTCGTTTTCAAAATAGGCTAGATTGTAGGTCTAGTCTGATATTTTGTTCTTTCCCCGTTCGAGGTTGATTCTTGGCTCTTCTTGCTCTATAATAGCAAATTAGCTTATTTTAATCATCACGTTAATAAAAGCATTTCAATAATCATGCTTTGGTAAAATTACTATTTTGCCTTAGACTTTGGAAAAATGACCATTTTACCCCTAGGCTTAGAATTTAATTCTAATCAAATTTCTACCTTCAACAAGCCTATGTGAACATTTATTTCTCTTATAGCTATCATCAAAACCCAACATTTCACACATTTACAACAAATTTTGCCACATTTACAAAAAGGTTCATTTAGGTGTTTTCATGGCAAAACCTTTCATAAAAGTTGTTCATCAACAACTAAGACTCATTTTCTTCCATAAAAATGCAGCAAACAACAATGAAAGCTCTCATGGCAAAACACTAATATTTTCACCATATTGCAAGATAGCCTCCTCATTAGAAAGCTTAAGCTCCAAGGGTTCTAAAACTACAACTATCTTCAAGAAAAAAACATTAAAATCACTTACTTGAATGGAGATGAGTTTGCTGAAATTTTGAGCTTTCAAAACCCCTATTTTGTTTGCTATTTTCGGTGGAGGAATATGGAGAGAAAATATGGCATCTTTTATTTCTTTATTTTATTAGTACAAGTCAATTTAATCACCAACTTTGACCAATTTGTCAATTTTTGTCTCCTATGGCCGGCCACCCTATACTTAGGGGTATAATTTCACTTTAAAGATCTCCAATTAATGTTCTTTAGCTATTAAACACCTTTAGTATATAAAATGGAACTTTCGCACTTTATGCGATTTAGTCATTTTTCGCGATTAAGCTTGAAATTGCTAAAATTAAAGCACCAAAATTTTCATGCACTTATATAATCATGCTATAACTCATAAAATAACATGAAAATAATTTTCTCTACATCGGATTAGTGATCCTAAGATCACTATTTCGACTAGCCCCTAAATTGAGCTGTTACAATTCTCCCCCTTAAGGATTTTCGTCCCCGAAAATCTTACTGGTTAAAAGGTTGGGATATTGGTTTCTCATAGTCTCCTTGGGCTCCCATGTAGCCTCTTCTATTCCATGTCTTTGCCATAGCACTTGCACAAGAGCTATACTTTTGTTTCTTAATCATTTGACCTCTCGTGCCAAAATCTTAATCAGTTATTCGCCATAAGTCAAGTCTGGTTGAATTTCTCCTTCTGCTGGTACTATCACATGTGAAGGGTCTGATCGGTATCGCTGTAACATGGACACGTGGAAGACATCATGAATCTTTTCCAACTCAGGTGGAAAAGCCAAATGATAACCTACTGGTCCTATCCTCTCGGTAACTTCATAAGGTCCAATAAAACAAGGACTCAATTTGCCTTCCCGGCCAAATCTGAGGACTTTCCTTCAAGGTGATACATTTAGAAACACTTTATCACTGACTTGGAATTCAATCTCTCTCCTTTTTAAATCAGAATAGGACTTTTGTCTATCAAGGGCGACTTTTAGATAGTCACATATCACTTTTACTTTCTCTTCGGTTTCCTTGATCAAATCGACCCCGTGTATCTGTTTCTCTTTGAGTTCTGTACAATACAAGGGCGATCGAAATTTACGCCTATACAATGCTTCATAAGATGCCATTTTCAAACTTGACTGAAAACCGTTGTTGTAGGCGAATTCCACCAACAGTAAGTATTTCTCCAATTACCTTGGAATTCCAAAACACAACATCGAAGCATGTCTTCGAGTATCTCAATTACTCTTTTCGACTGCCCGTCGGTTTGCAGATGGAAAGCTGTACTAAAACTCAATTTTGTACCCAAGGCCTCTTGCAACTTTTTCCAAAATCTGGATGTAAATCTCGAATCTCTATCCGATGTAATCGATAAGGGCACTCTATGAAGCCTTACTATCTCAGAAACATACAAGTTTGCCAACTTGTCAAGTGAGAAGTCAACTCTACAGGTATGAAATGGGTTGACTTCGTAAGTCTATCAACTACAACCCATACAGCATCTTTCTTTCTTGGTGTCAACGGCAAACTCGTTACAAATTCCATGGTAATATGGTCCCACTTCCACTCAGGAACCAAAAGGGGCTGAAGTAGACCTGAAGGCACTTGGTGTTCAACCTTCACTTGTTGACAAATCAGGCATCTCGATACAAACTCAAAAATGTCCTTCTTCATACTAGGCCACCAATACCACTTTCTCAAGTCATTGTACATCTTCGTGCTACTTGGGTGCACAGTTAAACATCTGCTATGTGCTTCATGCAAAATTTACAAATAAGTTCATCATTTCTGGGTATACAAACCCTATCTCGAAATGTTAAACATCCATAAGGATTTACCCGAAAGTCTGACTCAATATCTGACTCACATAGAACTCTTTTCGCTTGCAAGTTGCTATCCTTTTTTTGTGCTTCACAAATCTCTTGAAAAAATAATGGTCTAGCCCTCAGCTTGGCTAGAATAGAACCATCGTCTTGCAAAGCCATCAATTTATTCATGGATCTCAGTACAAACAATGATTTTCTGCTCAAAGCACCGGCGACCACGTTCGCCTTTCCCGGGTGGTAGTCAATTACTAAGTCATAATCCTTGATCAACTCCAACCACCTTCGTTGCCTCATATTTAATTTCTTCTGAGTCATAAAATATTTTAGGCTTTTATGGCCGGTAAATATCCGACACCTTTCACCATACAAATGGTGTCTCCATATCTTCAATGCAAACACAATGGCAGCCAACTCTAAGTCATGGGTCGGGTAATTCTTCTCGTGAAGCTTAAATTGTCTAGAAGCATATGCTATCACCTTGCCTTCTTGCATAATTACATAGGCTAATCCATTTAAGAATGCATTGCTATAGATCACGAATTCTTTTCCCGACTCAGGTTGTACTAGAACTGGAGCCTCTGTCAACAATGCCTTTAATTTCTCAAAACTCTGTTGGCACTTTTCTGTCCATTCAAACTTTACATCTTTCTGTAACAGTCTTGTCATTGGGGTTGCTATCATGGAAAACCCATTAACGAATTGCCTATAATAGCCAGCTAGGCACAGAAAAATTCTAACCTCAGATACATTTTTCGGCAGTTTCCAATCAACAATAGCTGAAATTTACTTGGGTCTACTCAGACTCCATCTCCCGAGACAATGTGTCCCAGAAATCCAACTTCATTGAGCCAAAATTCACTTTTATTGAACTTAGCGTACAACTGATTGTCCCACAAAATCTGTAAAACTGGTCTTAAGTGCATGCTCACTCTCATCACGGGAGTAGATCAGTATATCATCGATAAAGACCACGACAAAATTTTCCAAGTATGGCTGAAAAATGCGATTCATCAGGTCCATGAAAATGGCAGGGGCATTCGTTAGACCAAAAGGCATGACCCAAAATTCATAGTGGTCATACCTCGTCCAAGATGCAGTTTTCGCTACATTTGTGTCTTTTACTCTCAACTGATAGTACCCAGACCTTAAGTCTATCTTGGAATATATTGTGGCTCCCTTCAATTGATCAAATAGATCATCAATTCTCGATAACGGGTATTGTTCTTCACAGTTACCTTGTTAAGTTGCCGATAGTCTATGCATAATCTCATGGAACCATCTTTCTTCTTCACAAATAATACGGGAGCTCCCCACGAAGAAAAACTCGGTCTTGCGAAGCCTCCATCCGTAAGCTCTTGCAACTGTGCTTTCAATTCTTTTAGCTCGATTGGATCCATTCTATACGGAGCAATAAAAAAGGGGGCAATGCCTGGAGCTAACTCAATCCCAAATTCAATCTCTCTAACCGGAGGTAACCATGGCAATTCTTCTAGGAAAACATCTAGATACTCGTATAATATGGGTACTGACTCAATTCTCAACTCAGTCTCTTTAGCATTCATCACAAGGGAAAGGTAAGCTTCGTACCCTTTTCTTAAATACCTCTGAGTCGACATGTGAGAGATCACTCCCAGCGATCTGTCTTGCTCATTTGATTCAACATGAAAAGTGTCCTCATTCTCACATTTCAACTCAATAAACTTATTTCCATAACTCACAATTACATCATGTGTAACTAACCAATCCATCCCAAGGATGAAATCAAACTCATCAAACGGCAATAACATAAGATCAACCGGAAAACAATGTCCCCTAATCATCAAAGGGCAACCTTTGCAGACTCTATCAACCAACACATACTTGCCTAAGGGGTTAGACACTCTTATTACAACTTCAGTAGACTCTATAGGCATTCTCATGCTAGAGACTAATTTCATGCATACGTATGAGTGGGTATATCCCGGATCAATTAAAGCTATAACACGAGGATCATAGAGAGAAAATGTACCCATGATTACGTTAGGGGAAGATGCCTCTTCACGAACACGAATGGCATATGTTCTCGTCGGTGCTCTACCCCCGACTCTTGTAGTCTGCTCTCTAGATGGATTCTTGATACTCATTTCATTTCTTGGGTTTCTCTGCGGTGTTCCTCTAGTAGCACTTCCCGGTCTTGCACTCTGAGACTTCTCTCTCTCGTCCACCTCGGGGCAATCTCTGATAAAATGGTCTAAGAACCCACATCTGAAACAAGCCTTCTCGTTTGCTCGACACTCACTAGAATGACACTGCAGACATTTCAGTCTACTCGATCGAACGTTGCCCACATTAGCAACTGATGTGGTCTACGCTTTAGACCCTGAGAACTGTTTACCCTTACTTCAGTTTGAAAATTCAGCTGAAGTGGCTGATTAAGTAGCGAAATTTAGATGAGGATTGGAGTGACTTATTCAGTTGTCTTTTCCTCGAGTCACAAGACTCAATCTCAGCTCTTCTTTTCTCTTTAGCCAATTCTTCAGCCTTACATGCTCTGTCCACCAACACTACAAATTCTTTTAGTTCAAGAACACCGACGTATAAATGGATATCTTCATTTAATCTGTCCTCGAACCTTTTGCACATCATGGCCTCGGTAGACACGCACTCCCGGGCATACTTACTAAGCCTTATGAACTCACGTTTGTATTCGGTCACAGTTATTCGACCTTGCTTTAACTCCAAGAACTCTGTTCTTTTCTGGTCAATGAATCTCTGGCTGATATACTTCTTCCGAAATTCCTTTTGGAAGAATTCCCAGCTAACTCTCTCCCTTGGTACCACCGACACAAGGGTATTCCACCACTGATACACCGAATCTCTCAAGAGAGATACTGCACATTTTATGCACTCTTCAGGCGTGCATGACAACTCATCGAATACCCTAATGGTATTTTCGAGCCAAAATTTTGCTCTCTTCCGATCATCATCCTTACTAGCCCAAAATTCCTTGGCTCATTGTTTCCGAATCTTATCGACTGGAGGCCTTTCCCTTCTCACTACCTCAACCACTTGAGGAGCTACAGGAGCGGGTTGAGGAATAGGTGGGGGTAAAGGGAGTTGAGCATTAGGATTTACTCGAATGTACTCAGTGTACCAATTGCTCATAATATGGAGGAAGGCTTCTCGAGCCTCTTCTCCCTGACCCAAGGTCTCGACTCTACTATCTACTGGTGCGGTCCCTTGCGTGAGAGCCGGCGCATTACTGGCAGCATCATCAACTGCAGTCTGATCGGGATCAAGATCCATTTACTATATAAAAACACAATTTAAAATGTCAGGAGCCATCACACTATCATTACACAAGTACTCTTACGTGTGGCATGTATAGCTAAACTCATACTTACGCTACATTGTCCTAGCATCGACTAAACTGTAGCTCTGATACCAATAAACGTAACACCCCATACCCGTGTTCAAAGCTGGAACCGGATATGAGGCATTACCTAACTTAACTTGCTTAAACATAAAACATCAAGCTATAAAATTTTTGCTACAGCTTAGAAACTTTCCATTTAAATCCATAACCTGCTCATTCTGGGCCTACGAGGCCCTAAACATACTTCCGGGAGGTTTAAAAATTAAACCGAAAACTTTTAAGTGCTTCAAAAATTTTGTCCGAATGGGGGCCACATGCCCGTGTTGTTCAAGGGACACGCCCGTGTGCCCCTGAAACATGCCTGTGTTCTTCACCCGTGGTCAACATTGTCTTATTTCGCATAGCCGGACACACGCCCGTGTCCCTCACACGGACTCGACACGCCCGTGTCTTAGCCCGTGTGTCAAAACCTTGGCATTCTATTTATGACATCATCACCTCACTAAGGTCACACGGCCAAGGCACACGCCCGTGTCCTTAGGCCGTGTGTCGATTTAAACTCCTAACTTCAGGTACAGACTTCACATGGCCTGGGCACACGCCCATGTCTAAGGCCGTGCCACCCACACGGTTGAGACACACGGCCATGTCTCTGCCCGTGTGTTTACTACTAAGCATACTAACTTGTAAACCTAGCTCACAAGGGGACACACGGTCGATCAACACACCCATGGGGCTGACCGTGTGTCTCACACGGCCTAGACACACCCACGTGTGTCTACCCATGTGGGCATTAAAAAGGCTATATTCCAAGCCAAATGCCACCCTACATAGCAACCATACTTATACTAACTCAAATAAAGCATCCACACAAGCATAAACTTCATGATTCATCATCAATCAATATATATATAAGAACTAGTCAAGTATTGGCCCAACTTTAATGACCACTTACAAAATGAACTGAAACAACCATAGTAGCCAACATATTTGGCTTGTAAATATGACATAACCAAAACATTCAAGTCCTATACATGCCATACTAAAAATAAGTTTAATTTGGCTATACCCAAAAAGTGGTCGATAGTGTGATCTCCAACTCCGACGTCCGCAAATTCTCAAGTTAACTGTGCAATACTACAAGGAAAAAGGAAATGAAAGGGGTAAGCATAAAGATTAGTAAGTTTGCATGGAAATAAATAGAAATAATAAACTCATGATAAAATCCATCCATGTCATTAATTAACCATACACAAAGTTATAGATTTTTTTCCATACTTACTCATACTTGCCCTTATTTAGCACATACCATGACACATATTGTTAATGCTTCTTCGTGAATTACTCACGGGTACCTGTGTTAGCTCAATCACATAGCTTTTATAAAATTGTTGTTTCTATTTCTAAGCTAATCTATTCATCCCGATAAATCACTAGGGATGCTCAAAGATGCATATTCATAATCATTAGCATAAACATGAAACCAATGCCACATCCCAGATGTGGTCTTACATGGGATCACCTCTGATTGTCAATGCCATATCCCAGATATGGTCTCATACGGAACCTTAACTCAAGTATCGATGCTGTATCTTGGATATGGTCTTATACGATTCTCATAATCAATACCGAAGCCATATCCCTGATATTGGCTTATACGGGATCTCAATTTAGTGCTGAGGCCATGTCCCGGACATGGTCTTACACGGGACCTTATCCATCTCATGTCTTGAAGATAGTATTCTCACACTTATTATAGTCCAACCGAGACTTCAACATCTCAACTTTTATCATCTTTCTCATTCAACACCAATATTCAATTTCATAGAATATCATGTATCATTATAATACCAACCATTCTCAAACATGCTCGCATAAATGTTGAATTTATCACATACAAACTTACCTCGTTTTCAAAATAGGCTAGATTGTCGGTCTAGTCTGATATTTTGTTGTTTCCCCGTTTAAGGTTGATTCTTGGCTCTTCTTGCTCTATAATAGCAAATTAGCTCATTTTAATCATCACATTAATAAAAGCATTTCAATAATCATGCTTTGGAAAAATTACTATTTTGCCCTTAAGCTTTGGTAAAATGACCATTTTACCCGTAGGCTTAGAATTTAATTCTAATCAAATTTCTACCTTCAACAAGCTTATGTGAACATTTATTTCTCTTATAGCTACCATCAAAACCCAACATTTCACACATTTATAACAAATTTTGCAACATTTACAAAAAGGTTCATTTAGGTGTTTTCATGGCAACACATTTCACAAAAGTTGTGCATCTATCAACTAAGACTCATTTTCTTCCATAAAAATGCAGCAAACAACATTGAAAGCTCTCATGGCAAAACTCTAATCTTTTCACCATATTGCAAGATAGTCCCCTCATTAGAAAGGTTAAGCTCTAAGGGTTCTAAAACTACAACTATTTTCAAGAAAAAAAACAATAAAATCACTTATTTGAATGGAGATGAGTTTGCTAAAATTTTGAGCTTTCAAAACCCCTATTTTTCTTTCTATTTTTGATGGAGGAAGATGGAGAGGAAATATGGCATCTTTTCTTTCTTTAATTTATTAGTACAAGTCAATTTAGTCACCAACTTTGACCAATTTGTCAATTTTTGTCTCCTATGGCTGGCCACCCTATACTTAGGGGTATAATTGTACTTTAAAGACCTCCAATTAATGTTCTTTAGCCATTAAACACCTTTAGCATATAAAATGGAACTTTTGTACTTTATGCGATTTAGTCCTTTTTCGCGATTAAGCTTGAAATTGCTAAAATTAAAACACCAAAATCTTCATGCACTTATATAATCATGCTCTAACTCATAAAATAACATGAAAATAATTTTCTCTAACCACAGATTAGTGATCCCGAGATCACTGTTTCGACTAGCCCCTAAATCGGGCTGTTACATTGCCATTGATGAATAAGCATGAGTTTTGAAGTTTCTTGATAGATTATGAATGCTTGTTGATAGATATAGAAGTTTTGTTAAGTGATTTTTAGTGGTTAAAATGTGAAATAAATGAAAAATATGGGCTATTGGGGACCTAATTGTAATTCGGTTAGCATGGGTTGGTATTGAGTTTCATGAATTTGTGATTTTATGAAATAAGGACTAAATTGTAAAAATGTAAAACATTAGGGGAAAATATGTAAAAGTGCTTTAAAGTGAATTTTGGACTAAATTGAATAGTGAGATCATTAAATAAGCTAATTTTGGTTACATATAGATCAAGAAAAGTGAAACTTGGATCTAGATTGGGGGAAAAACAAAGTTCTCGTCTAATCGATCAATTTAGCCGTTTTTGCATCTGAGGTAAGTTCGTATATAATAAGCATTATTATAATTATGCTTTAAATGCTTTGGTATTTCATAAATTGTGTATACGAGACTACAGTAGTGTTAGACAATGATTCGGCTAATTATAGGCACTTAGTGTGCGAAATCGAGATAGCTTCGGCTATATATTTGCACTTAGTGTGCGAGATCAAGATAGCTTCAGCTATATATATACACATTAGCACTTAGTGTGCGAGATTGATACAGCTTCGGCTATTTATTTAGCACTAAGTGTGGTTTTCCCAGTATCCAAAAATATTCCGAATGGTTTAACGGATATGTTAAAGATGTGAATGAGTATGAGTTAAATATGGGAAAGTACATGTATGTATAGGAACCGAGTAATACACTAAAATGATGAAAATTATGGAAATTACATCTAATTTGGTGGATGCAAATGTGCTAGGTTGGTGATTCATTATGAGATATGTTATGTTATGTTTTTGGCTTAATTTGAGTTTATATGATGAGTTGATATAAATGCTATGCGAACTTACTAAGCTATAAAGTTTACTTTGTTTAATTTTCTGTGTTTTATAGTGAAATCAAGCTAGCTTAGATTCAGGGATCCTCGAAGGCTTCGTCACACTATCCTACTATCACTTTGGTACTATTTAACTTATGTTTTGAGTATATGGCATGTATAGGGACTTTGGTCATTTTGATTCATGAATTGATGGTGAATGTAGCCATTTGAGTTGGCTTGTAAATGTTCTAGGTTTGGTTTGGTATATTGCCATATAAGTTGGCTTATTTTGGTATGATTGAATTATGTATAAATATATGTGTATGTGGCTTATGTGATGTTTTGAATGTTGGATATGTGATGCTTGTGGATAGTTAGTATTATGGATAACAAATGGTTGGGTTAGGAACATTGGTATGCTAGTGCATTTAGGCATTGATGCACATTTGAATTTGGTATGAATTTGTAGGGCATATCGTGGTATTTATGTTTTGTATTGATTGATGTTGAAAATGGTATTGTAACACCCCTGACTCGTATCCGTCGCCGGATTAGGGTTACGGACATTACCAGATAAGACAAAACTTTTATTCAATCAATTTAATCTTAGTTAAACATCCTTATTAAAAGATTCAATTATAAACAGACAATCACATATGTGTTATACATACTTAATACACTAAACTAAGTCATATACAATATGATCTTGTATGAACACACAATGATCATGCGATGTACATTTCCATAATACCACACAACAATGCAAAAACCATAAACTTCATTTATTATATCTTTATTGATTTATGAAGTACTCAAACAAACAAACCAATCATATCTAATTGATTAAAAGTTAAGAAAAGAAAAAAAAACATAATTCAAATATCATCTCATTTTTACTTACTATAAGACCGAAAACACATAATTTAAAATTTTATCCCTTATGGTCGAATAAACAAGCTCATTACAATGACATATGTCCGGATATACAAGCTCAATAAACATCATACACCCAATTATCTACTTGGTCAAATATACAAGGATACCTATAGGAAATTACAGGTACATTACACAGCTCATACTAAGTTTAGATAAATCCAATACTCAATCAAATCAAAGTACACTTAAATTTGTTTGTATACACATAATTGAATCGAAATTAACTATATGGCTTATACATTAATTTGAATTCACCGTACTCCAAATTTTGCAAATCATTCATGTAACACCCCAAACCCGATCTATGCGTTAAGACCAGATTTGACATGTCGCACGAAATGATCATATGTAAAGTCTTTTAAAGATTTGTAGAAAACGGATTTTTTCAAAAAAATAAAAGATTTTGAAAAGGTGTTTATTGAAAACTGAGGTTGATTGTTAAATTTAATAATTTAAGACGTAAGTTTATAAATTGAAACTTAGAAAAAATAATTGATTCAATATTCCGAGAAATGTAAAAGAGTTCGAAAGAGATTTTGAAAGCAAGATTTTTAAAAGAATTGTTACAGAAAATTTTCGAGTTAAAAAAAATTTAAAAATGAAACTCTTTTTTGCAAATATATTTGAGGAAAACATTTATTTCTATTTTAAAATGAAATAGTCCCACTTAAGTATTTAAATCATAATAAAAATCCATCCACGAGTAAAACATCCATAAAAATTTAACCAGAGGCCTTATTACATCACACTTAATTAGCAATTAATAAAAAGTACTTAAAAGAAATCCGAAGTTTAAATAACCCATCATTCGTAGTATGGCCTCCACTGAGTCGTCCCCGGCCCAAGCCTCCATTACTGATCATTACATGAAAAGGGTAAAGAAAACGGGGGTGAGTTACTTAGAACTCAGTGTGTAATCCACTTACCATTGTCACTGGGCCAAAATTCAATTAAGCATTTATTGGGCCAAAACCCATTACAATCATAACATAATATCATATATAACATGCATGTGTTATGCAGTTTCCCAACCAAACCTAGTTTTCCATCCGCTACACACCACCCGTACCAACCAACACACATGTGGGGAGCTTTAGTCACCCACCCCGCCAACACACCAAACTGGGCATTAAGCCATATATCAAACTGGGCATTAAGCCATATATCAATTTGTGGACAAGCCACCAGAATTTTGTAGCAAAGCTACCAGAACTTCTCTTCGTCAAATATCCCAACCCACGCAAATCATGTATATAATATGCACATTCAATTACTATAATCCATTCATATAATTATTACAAACATATGGCCCATTATAAAAATTCTCACAATCTGGCCCATATCACATTTTGGCCCATGTAGCCAATATCACATTTGGCCCATAAATCAAGTATCACATTTGGCCCATAAATGAAGAATCACATTTGGCCCATTTATCACATATCACTTACGGCCCATTTATCAAATATCACATATGGCCCATTTATCACATATCACATAAGGCCCACTTAGTCACTTTTATCGATTTAGCCCATTAAGGGCAATTTCGTAATTTTCACGGTCTTAATACCGATTTCATAGTTTTTACCACTAAAGTGATAAAAATGCCATTTTACCCGATTTCACTAACTTGTGATTTGATCAAGCGATTAATACGATATAGTTATCTAATCCATTAAATATGGTGTGAGAATACATACCTGATTACGGTAAACACTACGTTCTCCTGATCATTGACACCTAAAATTATGTTTTAACGCTCGATTAGAAAAATAAACGCAATCTAATAAAGCTACTCTAAAGAAACAATCTAAGATTTACCCTCGAGATCACAAATAACTACGATTTCTCGAATTTCCCCGGTTGACGGTCCACAGCCCGTTGGAAAACTCCGAACAGCTAATTGCTCTGAACTGCGAATAACCTCGAATAGTTGATTTTCACCGGATGAGGGTCCACAACCCAGTGGAAAATCTCGGATTGCCGAAACAGCCCTTCGTTTGAATCTAGAGGGAATAGCGAATCCGCTCATTTTCCAATCACTATTCACCACTCCTTTTGATTCGATCTTGTTTGCTTCCATTGACAAAAGAATATTAGTCCAAACTAATACTTCGTTATTAAAACGATTGGTCTTAATGAGCGAAGTCGGCTTACCACGAAATCATTACGTTCAAAGGATGAAATTCAAGCGATAGAGCCTAAGATAAAATCGGTTAATAAACCCCATCTTTAACGAAATAGAGAGTAATATGGAATCCTTGATAGAAATCCTTACCTTAAAGTTTTGGACCGAATCCTAGTGATACATGATGATTTCGGACACTCCAAGTTTCGGCCTTGCACTAAGTTTCTATGATAGAGAAAAGATTCGAATGAGATATGGCATGATGATGGTCTCGATCCAAAAAGGCCATCCCATACCAACATGTAAATTCGGCACAAAGAAAAAGGGAAAATAACAATACCAAAGTATTGTACTAGTCACTTACTAGTTGATCAAAGTGTGAGTAGAAAGAAAAAAATGATTGAGATGGAGATAAGTGTGGTAGAAGATTCGGCTATGAAGGAAAAATTGAAGGGGATGGTGTTTAGTAACATTCGGCCAGGGTGAAAATAAAAGGGAAAATAATATTTAAGAAATTTTTGTAAGAAGAAAAAGATGAAGAAAGGTAAAAGAAAAAAAGGTGTTTATGTTTCGGTTCTTTTCAAGAATGGAAGATGAACAAAGAGAAGTGTAACACCCTAAACCCGACCCAAACGCCACGATCGGATCTGGTATGCTACGGGATGAAATGTTAAAAATGAAGTTCCTTATTTACTTTTAAGAGAGCATGTATCTCATTTGAAAAACTCTTCAATGACGCGTTGTTTTGAAAACTTGGCTTTGTTTATGTAGGTATTCGTTAAATAAGTGATATTTGCAGAAAACCTTTGTGGGTTCTTATTTCTTTTTTAAATTGGTTTGAAAATCCCATTTTATCTCCTCTTATAAATAAGTCTGTGAACATAAATTTACAACTGTAAACACTAATAAATATAAATTTAAAACCTGAGCTATGGAGGCCTTATTACATAAATAGTCCCAAAATTAAAACTTAAAAGAAAACTCGAAATAGTTTATGAAAATAAATAACTTGATGGCCCCTCGAGTCCGCCTCGGCTCCCATGTCCACGATCTACTGCTCATCTGAAAAGTCAGGGAAATAAAAGGGTGAATCACCAAGACTCAGTGTGCAAATCCCGGAAACACATAAAAGGCTTTAGGCCCACAAACACATTATGGGCCTTGGCCCATACACAATGGCAACAAAATATTTACATGCAACATGGCCCAACCCAACCTAACAGTCCATCCTCTACACACCAGCCCGTACCAGCCATCACACCTCGGGGATTTCTACAATCAACCCACCAACCGCTACACACCATATCGACAGTCATGCTGCCTATTCCTAGCAATCAAGAATAAGTTTAACGTGGCTTAGCCACCGATCACTTTTGTGGCCTAACTTTACAATGCGTGGTTTAACCACCGATCACCAAGTGACCTATTAACATGCTCTTCCCCTTCATCATAGTAACCCCATCCCATGTATACATTCATGCAGAATCAAACAATATACTGCCTAAAAGATTACAAACTATCACATACATCGATACACATAGAGAAGTTTCTATGATTACGTACCTGGCATCCCTTGCCTACCTTTTTCGGGTAATATGACTGTCCATACAGCCTTTTTACGGCTTTTAGCCCATAACATATATAGTACAGATTAATTAGTGTGATAGAGATCTACACACCTGATTACCGTCAAGACGAGACCTTCTATGTCGACACTATCAGAAGCCGATACGACTGTTAACTGCCTAAGATTTTGTTCTGAAGCTGGTCCACAACCCGGTGGCCAATCCCGAACTGCTGACACTGCTCGCTTCTTAAACTTTGGGGCTGGGACTACAGATCCCACCCCTTCCTTCGATTTGCAGACTTTCGAGTCCATGAATGATCTCGGTCAGAAGGTACTATTTTTGCAACGATGGTTGCTTAACGAAGCATTAGGTTAAGACACAATTAATCGAAAATAAACCGATTAAACAACATAGGGAGAATTGAACCCTTACGTTGAAATCCCGAAAGTAATTATAGAGTTCGAACGTTAGCGATTTCTGGCTCAAAACTTAAGCGATTAGATCTCCTTCAAATCCCGGAATGCCGCCCAAAAAGAACACGATATTAGTGAAAACGCCAAACTAAAGATGGCCTAACAACCAACTAGCCATTCGGCTATGGTCTCAAAAACCAAATAAAAATTACAAAAAATTAATAGCACAAGTCGACCCTTACCTCCACAAAAGATTTTGGCTACCACTTGCAAGAAGTTTCGGCAATTAGAGAAGAAGATTGAAACGATGAAAGGAATAAGAACCAAGCCACAAATGAGATCTAAGAATTTTCAGCTTTTAAGAAAGAACCGAGAAAAAGATGAACAAAGAGAGGCTTAGGCGTTTTCGACTTTAGAAGAATAGAGTTAGGAGTTTTTCGGTTTTTGGCAGGAGAAGAGAAGAAAAATTCTTAGTTGCCGAAATTAAGAGGAGAGAAAAAAAAACTATGCTCTTAGGAAAATAATGAAATTCGGCACACCCTTATCAATTAAGAATTTCGGCCTACCATTAGCCATTCAACCGATTTCCCTTGCACACAGTCCCACATTTGGCCACCTCTTCCCTCTTTATCTTATCCCTCATTTTTCTCTTATCCTCCTCTTCCTATCTTCTGACTCAATCCACACTCACCCCTTTAGAGTCCAAGTCGAAACCACCTCTTACTCCTCAGGCGCATATATATAAAAAAACACTCCTTTTGCTTATCATGGGATTCGAACTTGCTCCCTTCAAATCCCTTGTGGCATCATTCACCTATGCCCTTGGTGGCGCCTCCTTGCCACTTTACCAACTAGATTTTTGGTGTTAACTTTCCCATTCAAGTACCCTTAAGGCCCACTTCACCTAGTTCTCCCTTACAATGTCTAAAAACAAAATTTCTACCAAGGATCAGGCTTAACCTCGAGCCTTTCCGAAAGCTCTAAGCACACCAGACTCACACACACATAGCATGGCATACACACATAACACATCACAAATGCAGAGCCCCCAATTTAGGATGTTACAGTTCTACCCTCCTTAAAAGGAATTTCTTCCTCGAAATTACCTGATCAGAATAGATGCGGGTACTGCTGCCGCATTGCCCCCTCTGGTTCCCAAGTAGCTTCCTCAGAACTATGATTCCGCCATAGAACCTTAACCAACGGAACTGTCTTCCTTCGTAATACTTTGTCATCACAATCAAAAATTTCCACCAGTTCTTCCTCAAAGGATAGGTCAGGTCTTACCTCAATTTTCTCCACAGGCACTACATGAAATGGATCCGAACGATATCGTTTCAGCATAGAGACATGGAACACATTGTGAATCTAACTTAACTCTGAAGGTAGCTCAAGCTGATAAGCTACGGGTCCCACTCGTTTCAGCACCCGATAAGGTCTGATAAATCTGGGATTTAATTTACCTTTCCGTCCAAACCTAAGTACTTTCTTCCATGGCGGCACCTTCAAGAAAACCTTGTCACCCACTGCAAATTCTATGTCCTTACGCTTTAGGTCAGCATAGGACTTTTGTCTGTCCGACGCTTCCTTTAATCGAGCCCGAATTAATTCAACCTTTTCCTCCGTCTCAGTAACCAACTCCAGAACCAAAATCCGACGTTCCCCTAATTCCGTCCAACATGTAGGAGTACGACACCTCCGCCCGTACAATGCTTCGTAGGGCGCCATCTGAATACTAGCCTGGTAACTGTTGTTGTACGCAAACTCCGCCAATGGTAGAAACTCTTCCCAACTACCCCTGAAATCAATGACACAACCCCTTAACATGTCCTCTAAGATCTGAATCACCCGCTCAGACTGACCATCGGTCTGAGGGTGAAACGCTTTACTGAAATCCAACTTCGTACCCAACGCTTGATGCAAAGCCTTCCAAAATTGTGATGTGAACCTAGGGTCCCTGTCTGATATGATTGATAATGGTACTCCATGTAGCCTTACCACCTCAGCTATATATAGCTTAGCCAATTTCTGCAGAGAATAATCGACCCGTGCTGGTATGAAGTGAGCAGACTTCGTCAAGCGGTCAACAATCACCCAGACCGTATCTTTCTTAGTAGGCGTGAGAGGTAGCCCACTAACAAAGTCCATTGTGATCCTTTCCCACTTCCATTGTGGAATCTTCACCGGCTGCAACAACCCTGATGGTAACTGATGTTCTGCCTTTACCTGCGGACAGGTTACACACTTCCCCACAAATTCGGTCACCTCTCATTTCAAGCCCGGCCACCAAAACTGTTCTCACAAATCCCGATACATCTTACTCCCTCCAGGGTGCATAGCGTATGGACTACCATGCGCTTCTTGCATAATCCTACGCCTCAACTCAGGATCTTTCGGCATGCACACTCTCCCTTGGAAACATAATAGCCCTTCCTCATTCACACTAAATTCCGTTGATCCCTCACTTGATCCTACCGGAAACTTCCCCTTTAGCAACTCATCAGTCTGCTGCTTTTCCTTAACCTGATTGACCTAAGAGGGTTTCACTTGAAGTTCGGCTAATAACCTCCCATCATCGTATAAACTGAGGTGAGCAAACATCGCTCTCAAGTTAGAGATTACTTTACGACTCAGGGCATCCGCCACCACGTTAGCTTTACCCGGATGGTACTTGATCGAGCAGTCATAATCCTTTAACAACTCAATCCACCTCCTTTGCCTTAGATTCAACTCCTTCTGAGTCAATAGGTATTTTAAGCTCTTATGATCGGTATAAATGACATGTAACATCCCAAAATAAGGCATAAACGGAATAGTGGTTTCGGGACCACAAATTCGATGTTGAAAATTTTATTTTTTTTATATTTTTATGGTCTACAATTTCATGGAATGATTTTGTGAAAATCTCATTCGAAAATTTTGACGTTTGGTCACTCAATTTAGTCAAAAGGACTAAATTGTAAAAAGTGCAAAAGTTGAATTCTACATGTTAGAGGTGTCCAATTGTTATGAAATTTTAAATTGAAGTAGAGGCCCTTAAATGGTAATTATACCATTAGGCTTTCATGGACAAAAATGGACAAATATTGGTAGAAAGAACCAAAATTTTTAATGAAGGGTAATTTAGTCATTTGGTAATAAAAAGGAAATTAAATGGGAAAAAGATGGAAAAAGGTTGTCATCTTCTTCCTTAGGCCGAATTTTCAAGGGGGGACTCCATAGCTAGGGTTTCCAAGCTTCCAAGCTCCATAGTAAGTCAATCCAAGCCCCGTTTTTCATGTTCTTTACGTTTTTGGAATCCCGGTAACTCGGTTTAGCTTATTCAAGCAATATTTTAACCTAGGGTTCATATTTGGAAAAATACCCATAGGTGAAATATGTTTATTTTGATGTTTTATGATAGAATATGAAGGCTGAAGTTATGTTAAACAACTTTTGCTAAGCGATTTTACGTAAAAACGAGTAAAACGACATAATCGATAAAAATACCTAATGTTCATAAGTACATGTTAAAGTGAGAATTTGATGTTACTGTAGAAGGGAAAAATGTTCAGCATGTCCTAAAATGTAGGAAAATAGGATGAAGTTTAATTTTCGAGCCTAGGGGCAAAATCGTAATTTTGTGAAAGTTAGAGGGCAAAAATGTAATTTTTTCATAGTGTGATTTTTGGACTAAATTGAATAATTTGAGTATTAAATGAGTTAAATATGTTATTATAGATCAAGAAAGACGAGGAATTGACCTTGATCGGAGAAAAGAAAAGGTTAAGGACTAAATTGCAAATTTCACCATATTTTGCACCGAGGTAAGTAATATATAAATAATTCATTATTTTTATTGATGTTTTATATTTCAGCATGTTTAATGTATTGTATCTGATTTTTGAATCATAATTAACTATTGAAAGAATGAAATAAAGTGTTAAAAAGTGAGTTATTTCCCGTTTGAACCTTTGGAATCGAAAGATGTAATTGGCATGTAGCTAGGTCACATGAGTTGTACTAAGTGTAGGCCACTATGTGCACAAGAAAGCTACAAGAGATTTTGTATACGTAGCTAGGTCACATGTGTAGTATCGAGAGTACGCCATGTGTACAAGAAAGCTATATGTAGCTAGGTCACATGTGTGGTATATGGTGTGAGCCACTATGTGTACAAGAGAGCTACGAGAAGGCTAGGTCATATGAGTGGTGCTAAGTGAAGGCCACCATATGTACAAGAGAGCCAGAATTATGAGTACAATCGAGCTAGGTCACATGAGTGGTATTGAGTGAAGGCCACTATGTGTACAAGAGAACTTCGATTTCAAAGGTGGGTTGTGTGCGAAACCACCGCATATTCGTTATTATTCCGAAGCGTTCAACGGGAAAACTGACTAAATGAAATTATGTGAGATGTTTTAGTGATAAGTATATATATATATATATATAAATGTGTGTGTGTGTGTGTGTAATGCATGAGTAATATGCTCAATATGTGATTGGAAATTGGAATGATTGTTATAGGTAAGTAATGAATACAACTAAAGTGAAAGAAAGCAAAAATTTATAATAAAACTATTTTCAACAGCAGCAGTGACGTGAATTTGAAAAATCACAAAAAATGGTAGAAATGGAATTATAAGTAGTATGAGATATTTATTTAAATATTATTGGGTCTATTTTTATATAAAAGAAACAGAGAAAGTAAAGGAATTGTATAGTTTCAGATATTTAAATTTTTGTGAGACTGGTTCAGAATGGTTACTTGACCCACTGTTCTGTCTTGGAAAACTCATTATAAATTCTACAAAAATAATTATGGGGTATAAATTATATGATTAAAATCCTTAATGCGTCTATTTTCAAATGAAATAAATTTTATCATCATATGAATTCTGTATAATGATGAAATTAGTTTGTAGTGAACAGTGGTCAGAGTAGTCGAACAGAAAAATAGGGGAATCTTTAATGAATAAACTGTACTAATTTTCAGAACCAAAAATTCTGGAAATTTTATGGTGAGAAGATAAGTGAGTCTAGGTTTAGGGAAAATTTACGGATCTTAATTTGGAGTTTCGTAGCTTCAGATAAAAATAATTTAGTGACTATGACTCGAATAGACAGCTTGCTCCAAACTTGAATAAATGATGAAATTGATTTTAGATTTGGTTGTGTTGTTTTTTAAACTTAATAAATCCATTATTAATTATTTACATACTTACTTACTAAGTTTTGTAGCTTACTTCCCTTCCTTTCCCATATCTTATAGGGTTGTATGCTAGCTCGAGTTGGAGATCGCTGGAGATATAATCACACTATCAAGCTATCATCGTGGGGTAAAAGTGACTACAAACCTCTTAAGTTTATGGCATGTATAGGGGACTTAGTCATTTGTATATGTCATAATTGGTTTGGCCTAAAATGTTGGCCTTTAATATTTAGTAGTTTATTTTGTATAAGGCCATTGAGGTTGGCTAGTGTTATTCAAGTTGTATGTTTGTGATGATGCATAATTTGGATGAAATTTTATGACTTGGTTTAATGCATTTACAAGTGTATGTGTTTCGGTAATGCCTC
The DNA here is from genome assembly GCA_005393395.2 of Gossypium australe. Taxonomy (NCBI): domain Eukaryota; kingdom Viridiplantae; phylum Streptophyta; class Magnoliopsida; order Malvales; family Malvaceae; genus Gossypium; species Gossypium australe. The sequence goes on from CM016624.1 coordinate 106,604,106, forward strand.
GTACCCTATTTCGGCATCGAATACGGGTAAGGGGTGTTACATGACAGATTTCTCCCTGTACAGATAATGCCTCCAGATCTTTAGGGCAAAAACCACTGCCGCCAATTCCAAATCATGGGTGGGATAATTTGCTTCGTGCGGTCTTAACTGCCGAGATGCGTACGCAACAACGTTTCCATCTTGCATCAACATGCATCCTAGTCCCGTGTGTGAAGCATCACAATAAATCACGAACTCCTTCCCAGCCTCCGGATGAATCAACACTGGAGCCTCCGTCAAAATCCTTTTCAACCTTTCGAAACTCCCTTGTTGCTTGTCAGACCAAACAAACAAAACCCTTTTCCGTAACAACTTAGTCAATGGTGCTGCAATTAAAGAAAATCCCTCCACAAACCTTCTGTAATACCCGGCCAAACCAAGAAAACTCCGAATTTCTGCTACCGATTTAGGCAGCTTCCAATCCAACACCGCTTCAATTTTTCGAGGGTCAACCCTAATCCCCTCTGCCGACACAACGTGACCTAGAAAAGTAACTTCACTTAGCCAAAATTCGCACTTACTGAATTTGGCATATAACTACTTATCCCTCAGAATCTGCAAAACCACTCGCAGATGTGAGTCATGCTCCTCTTCCGATCTTGAATAAACCAAGATATCATCTATAAATACCACAACAAACCGATCCAAGTAGGGTTGGAACACTCGATTCATCATATCCATAAACGCCGCTGGCGCGTTGGTCAATCCAAATGGCATCACCATGAATTCGTAGTGACCATAGCGAGTCCTAAATGCCGTCTTATGAATATCCGCCTCCTTGACCTTAAGTTGATGGTACCCTGATCTCAGATCTATCTTTGAAAAGATTGAAGCCCCTTCAACTGATCGAACAAGTTGTCGATCCTCGGCAATGGGTATCTATTTTTTATGGTCAACTTGTTCAGCTGGCGATAATCAATGCACATACGCATTGATCCATCCTTCATCTTAACGAATAACACCGGCGCTCCCCAAGGTGACACACTTGGTCGAATAAACCCTCTATCCAGCAACTCCTGAATCTGCGCTTTCAATTCCACCAACTCCTTCGGCGCCATTCTATATGGAGTAATAGAGACTGGCGCTGTCCTCGGAAGAAGATCGATACCAAACTCCACTTCACGATCCGGGGGTAATCCCGGAAGCTCTTCTGGGAAAACATCAGGAAATTCCTTCACCATCCTAACATTCCCGACAGTTAGTTCCTTGGCTTCTAGAGCCTGAAAAAAACATTAGAATTGCCTTGGATCCTTTTCTCACCATTTTTTTCTGCTCTTAAGGCAGACACCACATTTGACAAACAATTCCGCCTCTCACCTATCACCAATATTGCCACCCTCGGGAGTTTTTAACACCATACTCTTGGCTGCACAATCTACATTAGCCTGATACTTCCCCAGCCAATCCATGCCTAAAATTAGATCAAACTCCCCGAATGGTAACTCCATTAGGTCTGTCCGAAAAACTATCCCCTCAACTTCTAAAGGTACTTCTCGATAAAGCTTGTTTACCACCACAGAATGTCCTAATGGGCTAACTACAGTCATATCCCTAGAGGAAATCTCAGAATCTATGCCTAAAGTTTCAGACACCCTACTAGCAACATATGAATGCGTCGACCCAATGTCAATCAATGCAGTGTAAGGCAAGCCAAAAATTAAAAACGTATCGGTTATGACATCCGGTGCGTCAACCTCCTCTCGACGTCTAATAGCATAGACCAACCTCGACTATCTCGCCTCAGTGTTTCCTGCCCCTTGGCCTGTTGCTCCACGACCTTGACCGGAACCATTACCACCTCTGGCTGGACCACGACCTCTCTGTGGCTGCTTACCTCCTCTACCCGGCTGAGCATTCCCTTGACCTGTGGGCCCTTCACTGCTCCGTTGTTGCGGACAGTTTCTAACTTGGTGGTCCGTAGATCCACACATAAAGCACTTCCCACTGCCCGCCCAACACTCACCTACATGGAATTTACCACATCGAGCACACTTCGGTGTCTGACCAGCAGCAGCAGGTCTCTCATCCCGTCTCGGCCCATCTGACCTAGATCTTTTCTGATTACGCCCAACTGTCCCCGATGATCCAAAATTCCTCGTACCTCCACTCCTATCTCTATCCCGATTCAGTTTTCCTGTCCGCTTAACCTCCTCAACTATCTTAGCTTTTTCCACAAGCACAACAAATTCCCTCTCCCACTGTGGTGCTATCAACACACGCAGATCATCCCTCAGACCATCTTCAAATCGAACACAACGTTCATGGTCCGTGGCCACCATCCCTCGAGCATAACGGCTAAGGCGTAAGAATTTTGCTTCGTACGCAGCCACCGACCTACTTCCCTGAACCAGATTCAGAACCGCTCTACGCTGCGCATCCACATAACTTGTCCCAATGTATTTACTCTGGAATACCGTTCTGAAGAAATCCCAGGTGATACAGTCTGCCACCGAACCATCCTTAACCGTAAGCTAGCATTGATAAGCTTCATCCCACAGGAGAGATACAACCCCTTTCAACTTTTCTTCTTCCGTAAGATCCCAATCATCCATTATATGCTCAACCGCCTCCAACCAGTACTCAGCTGTACTCGGAGCTATACCAGAAATTCCCCTAAACATCTCTGCTCCATTAGCTCTAAGTCGTTCCGACACAGATTTCTAGGCTCCTGTGCCCATGCCTGCCCCAGCAACTCTCTCTAAAACCCTTAACATCGCCTGAGATACCGCATCATCTCCTGCCGTCTGATCCTGAAATTCGGCCTCCGCAGCTGGTGGAGGTGGCATCTCGTTTCCTGACCCATAGCCAGATCCTACTGGTTCTGACACGGCCATCCTACCCCTACCACGGCCACGCGGCGGACATCCACGACCCTTTGTCCCTTTGTACTCATTCTACCGATTCGCGTTTATCTGATTAGAAATTTTATGAATTATTAATTTCTTTCACTAATTAACCACGAACAATCTTATCTTATGAACAGTAGTTTTAAGAGTAGTTCTTTCGAATTCGAAATTATATCTACGGGTTTCAGTCTCAAATTTGTATCTCCTAGTTCTAGGAACCACATACATTCAACCATCATACATCAACATACAAGTAGCATCCACGAACTCTCATTCATCACATAAGGGTATTTTCGTCATTTCACTACCCAGGGGTTTTTCTGTAGTTTTGTCCTACCGGGTATTTTGTAATTCCTCAAAATAGGGTATCTTGGTTTTTTTCCGAAATAGAGGTATTTTGGTATATATATATATATATATATATATTTAAAACTGGGGTACTTTGGAAAATTTAATTTTGCAAACCGGGTACTTTTGGAAATCTAGGGGTTTTCGGGTAACTTTGCAAATTATGGGTATTTTGGTTTTGCCAACCGGGGGTGTTTCGATGATTTCACAAATTTCGGTAGTTTTACAAATCCAGGGTATCTTGGGAAATTTTCACAAATCAAGGGTATTTTTGAAAATTTTACAAAACTAGGGGGTATTTTAATAATTTTGTGAAATAGGGTGGCTGATCCCTTTCGGGTTTTAATTACGAATTTTGGCCCGTCAAAGAGTCCTCGCGGCTAAGGTGAACAGTCACTACACACCAGGTAGGATTCCAGCGAAGAGGAGGTGGGTCACTAGGACAGCTTAAGTACTAGGCTCACCCTAAATCCAATCCTAGACATGCATATGCCTGTTGCCACACCCTAACCCAGCAACTTGTTTACGGACATGTTTAATTAAATTAAGTCTTATGAAATTGAAGAGTTGTTTAAACTAGGCCTAGGGTCCATTAACCCTATCATACTAGTCTACGCCCATCAAGCCCATCGAACCCAACATGCATATCACATCAAGAGTTAGAATACTTACCTGCGTGGATCGGGTGCCGGTAGACTCGAAGGCCATATCTTAACCCAAAGCATTTTTCTCAAATTCACATCAATTTTCAGAACACTATTGGACCCATTTCACAGTCTGAGTTTTGCAACTAGGCTCTGATACCAAAATGTAACACCCCAAACCCAGCCCAAACGCCACGACCGGATCTGGTATGCTACGGGATGAAATGTTAAAAACGAAGTTCCTTGTTTACTTTTAAGAGAGCATGTATCTCATTTGAAAAACTCTTCAATGACGCGTTGTTTTGAAAACTTGGCTTTGTTTATGTAGGTATTCGTTAAATAAGTGATATTTGCAGAAAACCTTTGTGGGTTATTATTAGTTTTTTTTAAATTGGTTTGAAAATCCCATTTTATCTCCTCTTATAAATAAGTCTGTGAACATAAATTTACAACTGTAAACACTAACAAATATAAATTTAAAACCTGAGCTATGGAGGCCTTATTACATAAATAGTCCCAAAATTAAAACTTAAAAGAAAACTCGAAATAGTTTATGAAAATAAATAACTTGATGGCCCCTCGAGTCCACCTCGGCTCCCATGTCCACGATCTACTGCTCATCTGAAAAGTCAGGGAAATAAATGGGTGAGTCACCAAGACTCAGTGTGCAAATCCCGGAAACACATAAAAGGCTTTAGGCCTACAAACACATTATGGGCCCTGGCCCATACACAATGGCAGCAAAATATTTACATGCAACATGGCCCAACCCAACCTAACAGTCCATCCTCTACACACCAGCCCGTACCAGCCATCACACCTCGGGGATTTCTACAATATACCCACCAACCGCTACACACCATATCGACAGTCATGCTACCTATTCCTAGCAATCAGGAATAAGTTTAACGTGGCTTAGCCACCGACCACTTTTGTGACCTAACTTTACAATGCGTGGTTTAACCACCGATCACCAAGTGACCCACTAACATGCTCTTCCCCTTCATTATAGTAACCCCATCCCATGCATACATTCATGCAGAATCAAACAATATACTGCCTAAAAGATTACAAACTATCACATACATCGATACACACAGAGAAGTTTCTATGATTACGTACCTGGCATCCCTTGCCTACCCTTTTCAGGTAATACGACTGTCCATACAGCCTTTTTCCGGCTTTTAGCCCATAACATATATAGTACAGATTAATTAGTGTGATAGAGATCTACACACCTGATTACTGTCAAGACGAGACCTTCTATGTCGACACTATCAGAAGCCGATACGACTGCTAACTGCCTAAGATTTTGTTCTGAAGCCAGTCCACAACTCGATGGCCAATCCCGAACTGTTGACACTACCCGCTTCTTAAACATTGGGGCTGGGACTACAGATCCCACCCCTTCCTTCGATTTGCTGACATTCGAGTTCATGAATGATCTCGATCAGAAGGTACTATTTTTGCAACGATGGTTGCTTAACGAAGCATTAGGTTAAGACACAATTAATCGAAAAGAAATCGATTAAACAATATAGGGAGAATTGAACCCTTACCTTGAGATCCCGAAAGTAATTATAGAGTTTGAACATTAGCGATTTCTGGCTCAAAACTTAAGCGATTAGATCTCCTTCAAATCCCGGAATGCCGCCCAAAAAGAACACGAGATTAGTGAAAATGCCAAACTAAAGATGGCCTAACAACCAACTAGCCATTCGGCTATGGTCTCAAAAACTGAATAAAAATTACAAAAAATTAATAGCACAAGTCGTCCTTTACCTCCACAGAAGATTTCGGCTACCACTTGCAAGAAGTTTTGGCAATTGGAAAAGAAGATTGAAATGATGAAAGGAATAAGAACCAAGCCACAAATGAGATCTAAGAATTTTCGGCTTTGAAGAAAGAACTGAGAAAAAGATGAACAAGGATAGGCTTAGGCGTTTTCGACTTTAGAAGAATAGAGTTAGGAGTTTTTCAATTTTTGGCAGGAAAAGAGAAGAAGAATCCTTAGTTGCCGAAATTAGGAGGAGAGAAAATAAAAACTATGCTCTTAGGAAAATAATGAAATTCGGCACACCCTTATCAATTAAGAATTTTGGCCTACCCTTAGCCATTCAACCGGTTTCCCTTGCACACAGTCTCACATTCAGCCACCTCTTCCCCCTTTATTTTATCCCTCATTTTTCTCTTATCCTCCTCTTCCTATCTTCTGACTCAATCCACACTCACCCCTTTAGAGTCCCAGCCGAAACCACCTCTTACTCCTCAGACGCATATATATATATAAAAAAAACACTCCTTTTGCTTATCATGGGATTCGAACCTGCTCCCTTCAAATCCCTTGTGGCGTCACTCACCTATGCCCTTGGTGGCGCCTCCTTGCCACTTTACCAACTAGATTTTTGGTGTTAACTTTCCCATTCAAGTACCCTTAAGGCCCACTTCACCTAGTTCTCCCTTACAGTGTCTAAAAACAAAATTTCTACCAAGGCTCAAGCTTAACCTCGAGCCTTCCCGAAAGCTCTAAGCACACCAGACTGACACACACATAGCATGGCATACACACATAACACATCACAAATACAGAGCCCCCAATTTAGGATGTTACAAGAAGGGTTTGAGGCTAGTGCGCATTCGACAAGGGTGAAAAAGAAAAGAATAGAAAAAATGGCCTTCCAAGGTTTTGGTGATTTCGGCACTTAGGAGGAAAAGGTTTGAAGAGAAAAGGAGCAATAAGACCGAAATGGTCAAAAATATGAAATGACTAAAAGAAAAAACAAAAGATGTTTACCTATTGTTCAAAGTGCATTCGGCTAAGGAGAGGAAATGGAGAGAAAAGTGTTGGAGAAAAACACAAAAATGCCCAAATGCCAACGTGACCAACTAGCTACCAAAAGCCATCAAAATTTTGGTCACCCCCCTAGCCCCTAAAACCGTCCAAGTACGTCGCCACAAAGTCAAAGTTTGGCCACTCCAAACTTTCCAAAACATCTTCCTTGTTATGTGCCTTGTGTTCCCCCTACATACCTTATTCATATGATTCCCTTCCTTAAGTTTACACTTGCCTTTTCTCTTAGCCACCTTACCATAACAATTAAAGTCCAACCTACCATAAATACTAGGCTTGATCGACACTATGAGGAAAGAAAGCAAAAAAAATAAAATAAAATTCACATGCACATCAAAGGATTCGAACCTCTTCCCTCAAGGAGCACACATGGCGCCATATCCCCTTTACTACTTGCTCATCTTATGTTAACTTTTACCTCTTAATTACCTTACACTTTAAGGTTACTTGTTCCACTTCTTTAAAGTACTCATTTCCAAAAATTATACCAAATCCAAATAAATCCTGAACCTTCTCAGGACTATTTTAACACACATATAGGATAAATAACCTAGATGAGCACCAAAATAATGCAACATATAAAAATTCAAATTTTAGGATGTTACAATTCAAGCATTTTAATTGAATACACGTTGCTCTTACAGTCAAATCAAGCAATCACATAGCTAATTATATATATATATATACATCATAGTGATATGCGCATTTGCCATATTCAAAAGTAAGCTTAAACATCTAACTCTTCACATAATAGTTTCATTTGGATATTTCTCATAAGCTAAGTCGAACATATACATGCATTGCATAACATAATTCATATTCCATGAAATGACCAAGGCTAATACACGCACATAAATTCTAATTGATGCTTAACTAACACATTGCTTGCCTCGACTTAAACATTCATCCATTATTAACTTCTTTGCTTAAACCTAATAACATTTTATAATATACATTCGAAAGTCATGCATACCAAAACTCATCCCATTCTTGACATATCATTAATCATGTCCACTTTTCATAAGTTAACAAGACTTATACCAAAATGACCTCATGACAATCACCCATACACAAACATACTTATTTAACATGAATTATATCACATCCACATTTGTCATCTAAGTAAAACATACACGCATATTACATCAAGGATAGAGTATACCATCAATCATTAACATTCAACAACTAGCCACTTTCGCATGGCTTTTATACATTATCATAATATCATTCAAAAACTTAGCTAGCCTATACATGCCTTAAGAACAAAAGTCTAAACATTATAGGTACCAACATGAGCCGATAGTGTGAATGACTTCAGTGACGGTCCCCAGAGCTCGTAGCTTGATTGAAATCTATAAAGCGAAACAATGAACACACACAAAGTAAGCTTACTAGCTTAGTAAGTCTTAAGCAACTACATTATAACACTCAACCATTCAAGCATTATATACAATCGATTCATAATATTGGATATACATGGCTTACTTATAAACTCACCATAATAAAGTATCATTACCTCACTTAACTTAATAACTTTCATTTCCTTACCAAATACACCATTTACCGAATATACATAAATTAACACATATCTATGTATATAAATACTACTGCTTGAACATTTTAACCTCACTCATGCTTTCGAATAACCAGTAACCACATGGCATATTTTATATACAAATTCCACGACCAAATGTATAACACATTTCTTTCATCATTTTATTTACTCATCAGCATAGCATATATATATAACATTAAAGTATGAAAAATACATACCTTGTAGCCTAATTAACAAATTCATTTTCAAAAGCTTAAGCTTACTTGATTTGTTTCATGACTTTATTACTACATAATCGAAGTTCGAAATTGAAAACTCACCGGTATAGAACCGACTAGGCATTAGCCCGAATCACACACACTGGCACTAGGCCTACTAGACTCAAGGTCCGAGATTTAAACACCGGCATTTAGCCTGCTAGGCAATAAGCCCAATATAATTCACCGGCATAAGGCCTGCTAGGCATTTAGCCCAATATAGATCACCAGCACAAGGCTTACTAGGCTCGAAGACCGAGTATCAACATAATTAACCATTCCATACACATTTTTTTAATACCAAAAATCACATATATTTCATAATACTATCACATATCAAATTCGAATAAGCTTAATCACAATACATTAAAAAAAAAAATCAATCCAACATTATACCACCAACATTCGGCAATCTCACATATATATCCTCATAATTTTCAAATTTCTACATTTATTAGATTACATTAATAAATTTCGACATATATTTGCTTAAAGACTTACTATCGACGGACAACGAAGACCGGCTATTCGATAACTTTTGCCTTCCCCCGATCCAAGTCTGTATTTCTTTGTTCTTGATCTAACATATTAAAATAAGTTCATTCAAGCACATTTCATCTCAATTTAGTCCCAAAACACATAAATAGGAAAATTACCATTTTACCCCTAACATTTACAACTTTTATAATTTAGTCCCTATTGTACAAAACACAAAATACATATAATTTGCACTCAATTCTTTAGGGCCGAATCTTCCATTCATCCATACAATTGCATACATTTCATTTATTTCGCAATTGAACCCCTCTTAAAATTTATTTTTACAAATTAGCCCTAAATACTCAATTTCACCAAAATTTTCAATTCAAAACATGTTAAATTCTATCATACTTTTAATATTTTTCCATCAAACATTATAAAACACAAACATCTAACCATGGCCGAATATCAAACATGCTCAAATTCAAAAATTCTAACATGGGTCAACTAATATTCGAAGCAACGATCTCAAAAATGTAAAAATTATCAATAACCAAAATCAAACTAACCTTGAAATTGAGATTATAAGTGCCGAAATTCAAGTGGAACCAAACCCTTGTTCTTTCCTCCACATTCGGCCAAGAAAATAAAGGATATAATGGCCTTTATTTTGTTTTATTTTAACATAATATGATAACTTACTTACTTTACCAAAATACCCTTTATTACTAAATATTATTTGCATATAAAATAAGGACAAAGGTGACTTTAGCCGTCCACTAACATTTATAATGGGCTATTTGCCCTTTTGATACCTCATTTTAAAAAGCCACTATCACATTAGAAACTTTCACTATAGTCTGTAACTTTTGCACTTTATGCGATCAAGTCCTTTTGTTAAAATAAACACACAAACAATCAAATTTTCATACGAAACTTTCACACATTATAATTCACATATAATTAGCACAAAAAATAATATTTAAATATTTTTCAAAATAGGATTTGTGGTCCCGAAACCACTGTTCCGATTAGGGTCAAATTCGGACTGTTACAACTCTCCCCCCTTAGGGATTTTCATCCCCGAAAATCTTACCGTTAAACAAAGTCGGATGTTGTTGCCTCATTGAATCCTCAGGCTCCCACGTAGCCTCTTCAACTCCATGTCGATTCCATAGTACTTTTACTAGCGAAATTTTCTTGTTTCTTAACTCTTTCACTTCACGAGCTAAAATACAGATCGGTTCCTCTTCGTATGTCATATCAAATTGTATTTCAATTTCAGATGGGGTAATCACATGCGACGGATCTGATCGATATTTACGGAGCATTGAGACATGAAACGCATTATGGATCTTTCCAAGCTCAAAGGGCAATCGTAATCTATACACAACAGGCCCGACTCGTTCAATGACTTCATACGGTCCGATGAATCTCGGACTCAATTTGCCTTTTCGTCCAAATCGAAGCACTTTCTTCCACGGTGAAACTTTCAGAAATACCTGATCTCCAACCTGAAACTCAATGTCTTCAGGTTTCAAATCAGCGTAGGACTTTTGGCGATCCGAGGCAGCTTTCAAACTATCTCTGATTATAGCCACTTTCTGTTCAGTCTCTTTAATCAAATCAACCCCGTGTATCTTGTTATCTCGGTCCAGTGCAATGGTGTACGACACTTACAGCCGTACAAAGCTTCATAGGGTGCCATTTTGATACTAGACTGAAAGCTATTATTGTAAGCAAATCCAATCAAAGGTAAGTATCGTTCCTACGTACCTTCAAACTCAAGGACGCAACATCTCAACATATCCTCAAGTATCTGAATGGTTCGTTCAGATTGACCATCTGTCTGCGGGTGAAAAGCTGTGCTAAAGTGTAGCTTGGTACCTAAAGCATCTTGTAATTTCATCCAAAATCGCGACGTAAATCTCGGGTCTCTGTCTGAAACAATGGAAATCAGCACACCATGTAATCTCACAATTTGAGATACATACAACTCAGCAAGCTTATCGAGCGAATAGTTCGTACGAACTGGAACAAAGTGAGCTGATTTGGTTAGTCTATCCACTATAACCCAAACTGCATCTTTCTTGCTCGGTGTCGTAGGCAAACCGGATACAAAATCCATAGCAGTTCTATCCCATTTCCATTCAGGTATCATGATCGGCTAAAGTAACCCAAAAGGCACCTGATGTTCGGCTTTTACTTGCTGACAAATTAAGCACTTCGAGACAAATTCAGATATATCCTGTTTTATACTAGGCCACCAATAGAATTGTTTCAAATCATTATACATTTTCGTGCTACCTGGATGTACCGACAATCAACTATTATGAGCCTCATTCAATATCATTTGAATCAAATCGACATTTCTCGGGACACATATTCGGCCTTTGAACTTCAAACAGTCATTTTCATCAATTCGAAACTCTGTCTCTGCATTACTTTCACACTGAATTCTTCTTGCCATCGTATCTTTGTCAACTCTCTGAGCATCACAAATTTGTTGCATAAACAACGGTCTTTCTTTTAACTTGGCTACTATCGAACCATCACCAGACATAGCCAAATGTGCGTTCAACGCACGAAGACCAAATAATGACTTCCGACTTAAAGCATCTGCAACAACGTTAGCCTTTCCCGGATGGTAGTCAATCACTAGCTCGTAATCTCTCAACAGCTCTAACCATCTGCGTTGTCTCAGGTTCAGATCTTTCTGAGTCATCAGATACTTCAAACTTTTGTGATCTGAATAGACATGACATTTCTCCCCGAAAAAGTAATGATGCCAAATCTTCAACGCGAATACATTAGCTGCTAGCTACATATCATGTGTCGGGTAATTTCTTTCATGCGACTTCAATTGTCTCGAAGCGTAGGCTACAACTTTGCCTTCTTGCATCAAAACGTGACCCAAACCATTCAAAGAAGTATCACTATAAACAACAAATTTTTACCCGATTCAGGCTGAACTAACACTGGAGCTTCGGTCAAAAGGGCTTTCAACTGATCGAAACTTTTCTGACACTTTTCCGACCATTTAAATTTAGTGTCTTTCTGTAATAGCTTTGTCAACGGGGTAGCTATTATAGAAAAAGCTTTCACAAATCATCTGTAGTAATAGCAAGTCCCAGAAAGCTTCGAATTTCAAAAACATTCTTTGGGGGTTTCCAATCGAGTATAGCCGATATTTTATTCGGATCAACCTGAATACCTGATGCTGAAATAACGTGGCCTAGGAAACTGACTTCACTTAACCAGAACTCACATTTGCTAAACTTCGCATACAACTGCTTATCTCGCAAAGTTTGTAGCACCAATCTATAAACACTACCACAAACTGATCCAAAAACTGTCTGAAAATCTGATTCATCAAATCCATAAAAACAGCAGGTGCATTAGTAAGTCCAAAAGGCATAACCAGGAACTCAAAATGTCCATACCTCTTTTAAAATGCTGTCTTTGGCACATCGGAATCTCTGACTCATAACTGATAATAACCCGATCTCAAATCTATCTTCGAAAACACTGAAGCCCCTTTCAACTGATCAAACAAATCATCAATCCGAAGCAACGGGTATTTATTCTTTATAGTCACTTTATTCAACTGCCGATAATCAATACACATTCACATAGTCCCATCTTTCTTTTTCACAAACAGAACTGGTGCACCCCAGGGAGAAAAACTCGATTGTGGAAAGCCCCTATCTGTCAACTCTTGCAACTGTGCTTTCAACTCTTTCAATTCAGTAGGTGCCATTCGATACGGAGCAATTGAAATCGAAGTAGTTCCCGGTACTAATTCAATGCCAAACTCTATCTCTCGAACTGGTGGTAAACCCAGTAATTCTTCAGGAAACACATCTGGGTATTCACACACAACTGGTATGAATTCAATTTGCTTTTGAGTCACTTTACTATCCAACACATAAGCCAAGTAAGCTTCACACCCTTTTCTCACATACTTACAAGCTAACATCGAGGATATTACTATCGGTAACCCATTCAAGTCATTAGATTCAATCCAGATGATTTCACTGCTCTGACATCTCAAATCAATGGTCTTTCTTTTGCAATTAACAACAGCGTCGTGCAAAGTTAACCAGTCCATTCCCAAAATTATATCGAACTCATCGAAAGGCAACAACATTAAATCAGCTGGAAAGCATGAATCCCGAATCATCAACGAGCAACTTTTACACACTTTATCCACTAGAACACATCGACCCAAGGGGTTTGATATGAATGAGTCGAACCCGGATTAATCAATGCAATTACAGTAGTATCATAGAGAGTGAAAGTACCGGTGATAACATCTGGGGAAGAAGCATCCTCTCTGGCAGGTATAGCATATGTTCTAGCAGGTGCTCGAGCCTCAGATCGAACTGCAGTGTCCTTTGTTCCTCTCTGACTGCCACCTACATTTCCCAAATGTCTGGGTGGTCTGCCTCGTGCTGACACACTGCTCAGTCTTGTATTATGGGCCGTATTTTGCTCGGCTAGCATCGGGCACTCTCGAATAAAATGATACGACGATCCAAATTTAAAGTAGGACCGATCACGAAATCTACAACTCCCGGAATGCCATTTACCACAATGCTTGCATTCAACCCGATTCTGCTGGACATTACCAACACTGGCCATCGAAGTAGCTCGAGAACCCGCAGGAGGTCGCTCTCGTATAAGAAGTCTGAAGTAGCGTTATGTCGACTGGATTCATCTTTAAACTTCTTTGGTGCGGAATGAAAGGTCTTACTCGATGATCTTTTTCGAATGTCTCTAGCTTCAAACTCAGCTCTTCTTTTCTCTTTTCCAAGCTCTTCGGCTTTGCAAGCTCGTTCGACAAGTACCACGAACTCCTTAATCTCGAGTATGTCGACTAGTAACTTAATATCTTCATTTAGACCGTCTTCAAATCTTTTACACATAATGGCTTCAGTTGACACACATTCTCGGGCATATCGGCTCAATCTGACAAACTTCCGTTCATACTCAGTCACGGTCATTCGACCCTGTTTTAATTCTAGAATTCTTTTCGTTTCTGATCAATGAATCTCTGACTGATATATTTCGTACGAAACTCGGTCTAAAAGAAATCCCAAGTCTCTTTTTCTTTCGAAACCACCGATACTAGTGTATTCCACTAGTGATATGCAGTGTCCCGTAGTAAGGATATAGCACACTTCAAGCATTCGTCCGGAGTACATGACAGCTCATCAAGCACACAGATAGTATTATCAAGCTACATCTCAGCTCGTTCCGCGTCGTCGTCACCATTAGCTTTAAATTCTTCAGCCCCATATTTCGTAATTTTATCAATGGGAGGCCTGCTAGATCTCATCGGATCTACCATCAGAGGCGTTAAAGGTATCGGAGTTGGATTATTCGGGGTGGAGGTTGTTGTACAGCCGAATTAGTCCGGATAAATTGGGTAAACCATTCATTCATCATCTGGTAGAAGGCTTGCTTAACCTCCCCCTCATGGCTACCCGAGACAGGTCGAGAGTCTACCGGCGCTGACCCACGTGCGAGATCAGGCGCTACGCTCTCTACATCATCAGCTACGTCTCTGTCGGGATCCACTTACTAAATAAAACACAATTTTAAATGTCAGAAGTCACCACACTATCGTATTATAAAATTTAAGGCATGTATAGCTAGACTCACACGCGCTACGGTAGTCCTAGAATGACTAAACCATAAGCTCTGATACCAATCAAATGTAACACCCCTAACCCGTATCCGTCGTCGGATTAGGGTTACGGGCATTACCAGATAAGACAAAACTTTTATTCAATCAATTTAATCTTAGTTAAACATCCTTATTAAAAGATTCAATTATAAACAGACAATCACATATGCGTTATACATACTTAATACACTAAACTAAGTCATATACAATATGATCTTGTATGAACACAAAATGGTCATGCGATGTACATTTCCATAATACCACACAACAATGCAAATACCATAAACCTCATTTATTATATCTTTATTGATTTATAAAGTACTCAAACAAACAAACCAATCATATCTAATTGATTAAAAGTTAAGAAAAGAAAAGAAAAAAACATGATTCAAATATCATATCATTTTTACTTACTATAAGACCGAAGACACATAATTTAAAATTTTATCCCTTATGGTCGAATAAACAAGCTCATTACAATGACATATGTCCAGACATACAAGCTCAATGAACATCATACACCCAATTATCTACATGGCTGAATATACAAGGATACCTATAGGAAATTACAGGTACATTACACAGCTCATACTAAGTTTAGATAAATCCAATACTCAATCAAATCAAAGTACACTTCAATTTGTTTGTATACACATAATTGAATAGAAATTAACTATATGGCTTATACATTAATTTGAATTCACCGTACTCCAAATTTTGCAAATCATTCAATCATTTTAATTGAATACACGTTGCCCTTACAATCAAATCAAGCAATCACACATAGCTAATTATATATATATACATCATAGTGATATGCGCATTTGCCATATTCAAAAGTAAGCTTAAACATCTAACTCTTCACATAATAGTTTCATTTGGATATTTCTCATTAGCTAAGTCAAACATATACATGCATTGCATAACATAATTCATATTTCATGAAATGACCAAGGCTAATACACGCACATAAATTCTAAATGATGCTTAACTAACACATTGCTTGCCTTGACTTAAACATTCATCCATTATTAACTTCTTTGCTTAAACCTAATAGCATTTTATAATATACATTCGAAAGTCATGCATACCAAACTCATCCCATTCTTGACATATCACTACTCATGTCCACTTTTCATAAGTTAACAAGACTTATACCAAAATGACCTCATGACAATCACCCATACACAAACATACCTATTTAGCATGAATTATATCACATCCTCATTTGTCATCTAAGCAAAACATACAGGCATATTACATCAAGGATAGACTATACCATCAATCATTAACATTCAACAACTAGCCACTTTCGCATGGCTTTTATACATTATCATAATATCATTCAAAAACTTAGCTAGCCTATACATGCCTTAAGAACAAAAGTTTAAACATTATAGGTACCAACATGAGCCGATAGTGTGAATGACTTCAGTGACGGTCCTCGGAGCTCGTAGCTTGATTGAAATCTATAAAATGAAATAATGAACACATACAAAGTAAGCTTACTAGCTTAGTAAGTCTTAAGCAACTACATTATAACACTCAACCATTCAAGCATTATATACAATCGATTCATAACATTGGATATACATGGCTTACTTATAAACTCACCATAATAAAGTATCCTTACCTCACTTAACTTAATAACTTTCATTTCCTTACCAAATACACCATTTACTGAATATACATAAATTAACACATATCTATGTATATAAATACTCCTACTTGAACATTTTAACCTCACTCATGCTTTTGAATAACCAGCAACCACATGGCATATTTTATATACAAATTCCACAACCAAATGTATAACACATTTCTTTCATCATTTTATTTACTCATCAGCATAGGATATATATAACATTAAAGTATGAAAAATACATACCTTGTAGCCTAATTAACAAATTCATTTTCAAAAGCTTAAGCTTACTTGATTTGTTTCATGACTTTATTATTACATAATCGAAGTTCGGAATTGAAAACTCACTGGTATAAAACCTGCTAGGCATTAGCCCTAATCACGCACACCGGCACTAGCCTGCTAGACTCAAGGTCCGAGATTTAAACACTGGCATTTAGCCTGCTAGGCAATAAGCCCGATATAATTCACCGGCACAAGGCCTACTAGGCATTTAGCCCGATATAGATCACCGGCACAAGGCCTGCTAGGCTCGAAGCTCGAGTATCAACATAATTAACCATTCCATACACATTTTTTTTTAATACCAAAATCACATATATCACATATATTTCATAATACTATCACATATCAAATTCGAATAAGGTTAATCATATTACATTAAAAAAAATCAATCCAACATTATACCACCAACATTCGACAATCTCACATATATATCCTCATAATTTTCAAATTTCTACATTTATTAGATTACATAAATAACTTTCGACATATATTTGCTTAAAGACTTACCTCGACTATCGACGGACAACGAAGACCAGCTATTTGATAACTTTTGCCTTCCCCCGATTAAAGTCCATTTTTCTTTGTTCTTGATCTAACATATTAAAATAAGTTCATTCAAGCACATTTCATCTCAATTTAGTCCCAAAACACATAAATAGGCTAATTACCATTTTACCCCTGACATTTACAACTTTTATAATTTAGTCCCTATTGTACAAAACACAAAATACATATAATTTGCACTCAATTTTTTAGGGCCGAATCTTCCGTACATCCATACAATTGCATACATTTCATTTATTTTGCAATTGAACACCTCTTAAAATTTATTTTTACAAATTAGCCCTAAATACTCAATTTCACCAAAATTTTCAATTCAAAACATGTTAATTTCTATCATACTTTTAATATTTCCATCAAACATTATAAAACACAAACATCTAACCATGGTCGAATATCAAACATGCTCAAATTCAAAAATTCTAACATGGGTCAACTAATATTCGAAGCAACGATCTCAAAAATGTAAAACTTATCAAGAACCAAAATCAAACTAACCTTGAAATTGAGATTATAAGTTCTGAAATTCAAGTGGAACCAAACCCTTGTTCTTTCCTCCACATTTGGCCAAGAAAATAAAGGAGATAATGGCCTTTATTTTGTTTTATTTTAACATAATATGATAACTTACTTACTTTACCAAAATACCCTTTATTACTAAATATTATTTGCATATAAAATAAGGAAAGAGGTGACTTTAGCCGTCCACTAACATTTATAATGGGCTATTTGCCCTTTTGATACCTCATTTTAAAAAGCCACTATCACATTAGCACCTTTCACTATAGTTTGTAACTTTTGCATTTTATGCGATTAAGTCCTTTTGTTAAAATAAACACACAAACAATCAAATTTTCATACGAAACTTTCACACATTATAATTCACAAAATTAGCACAGAAAATAATATTTATATATTTTTAAAAATTGGATTCATGGTCCCGAAACTACCGTTCCGATTAGGGTCAAATTCGGGCTGTTACAGGTATAGAATGTGTATGAAATATGTTTGAATTGGTTGATTTAGATGCTTATTTTAAGCCATGGATTGTACAATTTGATTTGCTATAGATTTGTGCAAGATGGGTGGAAAAAATGGCTTGGCAAATAGCCTATTTTTGTTCACACAAGCAGAGACACGGGCATGTGTCTTAGTCGTGTATGACATACGGTTATGTACACGACCGTGTGTCCCCTGGTGTTGAAATTAAAACCAAGTTAGTATGCTCCACATGGCCTCACACACGGGCGTGTGACCTGGCCATGTGGCATAAGTCTGTATACCTTACAGGTTTAACAAGACCTAGCACACGGCTTGGCACACGGGCGTGTACGGCCATTTGTAGGGCACACGGGTTAGCCACACGGACAGGTGAGTTAGCCGTGTGACCCAAGTCAGAGAGTTACACGGGGTCGGGCACGGGCTGGGACACGGCCATGGGCTTCCATTTCGAATGTCCACACGGCCTGTGTAACACCCCAAACTCGGCCCATGTGTTAAGGCCAGATCTGACATGTCACATGTGAAAACCCACTAAGTTTAAAAAAAAACAAGTAAAACATAATACAAAATTTAGACGTAATATTAAAAATAGATTTGATTGATAAATCGACAATTTGAGATGTAAAATCTTATAAATCAAAATTTTGAAAATACCGTTAACAGTTCATGTAAATTTTATAAGGAATTAAAAATATTTTAGTTTCGAAAAGAATTGATGAAAATTCTATGAGTAAATTTTCGAGTTAAAAACATGGAAATTTTTATGAAACTCTTTTTGTATATTCATTTTTGAATAGTTTGATTATTTAAGTTTTTAGAAATTAAAATATCAATTAAAATACTTTAAGCAGTTTATAAATTCATCAAACAATAACAAAACCAAAAATTAATCCAGAGGCCTTATTACAACCTCAATTCAAAATAGCCAAGTAATTAAAAGTATTAAAAGAAATCCAAAATTTCAATTTGGCCTCCACCAAGACATCCACGGCCCAAGTCTCCATCATTGATCGTTACCTGAAAGGAATAAGGAAAACGGGGGTGAGTTACTAGAACTCAATGTGTACCCCACTTACCGTTATCCACTGGGCCAAAATCCTATTAAGCAATTGTTTGGGCCATAGCCCGTTTACAATAATATAAAAGTGTCATAATATAATATGCAATTCCCAAACCAAACCTAGTTTTCCATCCGCTACACACCACCCGTACCAAGCAACACACCTGTGGGTGATCTTTAGTCAACCCACTTCACCAACACACCAAACGTAGGCATTAAGCCATTTATATCAAATTTGTGGTCAAGCCACCAGATTAACAGAATTTACATGGCATTGCCATTTTTTCAGATTTGTGGCAGAGCCACCAGATTTATGTAGCAGAGCTACAGAACTTCTCTTCATCAATATCCCATCCCATGCAAAACATGTATATGATGCATAACAATTTACAACAATGTATTCAGATATTTCTTACAAATTTTATGGCCCATTATAACAATTTATTAACTTGGCCCATTAAGCAGAAAATTATCTTGGCCCATTTCGCATATTACCAATCCGCCCATATAGTTAAATTATCAATCGGCCCATATAGTCATATATCAATCGGCCCACATAGCAAATATATATATATCGATTTGGCCCATTTAAGGTATTTTCATAATCTTTCACGTTTTTATCCATTTTATCAAATAATGAGATCTAATCCAATTTTTCCGATTTCACCAAATTACAACTTAATCAAGCGATTTACTACCAAAACGATAATAGTTTTTAACCCATGGAATACGGTGTGAGAATACACACCTGATTACTGTAAGTACTATGCTCTCTCGATCGTCGACACCCTTGGAATTGCGAATGACCACAATTTGTCGGTTTTCCCTAGTAAACGGTTCACAACCCGGTGGAAAATCCCGAATTGCTGATGCCTCAAAATTGCGAATGACCTCGAATAGTTGATTCTCACCGGATGAAGGTCCACAACCCGGTGGGAAGTCTCGAATTGCCGAAACAGCCCTTCGCTTGAATTTGGGAGTAGGGATCGCTAATCCGCTCCTTTTTTGATCTCCAATCACTATCCCTTTCGATTCAATAATGTACAAAAATCCGTATGATCTCAAGATGAAAGATCGAGCGATAGAGTCCTTATAATAATATTGATTAATCATCACTATCTTAATGAATAAAAAGTGATTATAGAATCCGTGAAGAACTCTTACCTTAGAGATTTTAAGACTGAATTCTAGTAATTAAACGATGACTTCGGAAACTCCAAGTTTCGGCCTTCCACTATATTTCTATGGCAAAGAAAAGTGATTTCGAATGAGAGAAAGTATGGTGATGGTCTCAGTCAATATGGCCATCCCACACCAAGGCATAGATTCGGCACTAAGAGAAAGAATAAAAATATAAAAAAAATGTTGAAATGGATCACTTACCGATTGATCAAAGTATGAGTCAAAATATAGTTGAGAAGAAAATATGTATGAAATGGAAGATTCGACTATAAAGGAAGATGATCAATGATATTCGGCTATAGGGTAAAAACAAACAATAAAATTTGGTTCTGGAGATTATTGATTTGAAAGGAGGAAAAGAGGTGTTTGGAAATTTTTGTAAAAAGAGAAGAGAGATGAAAAGAAGGGTTTGTGAGGTTTCGGTTTTTTCAAAGGAGAAAGAGTGAATAATATGGTCTCATAGGTTGATGTACATTCGGCAATCAAAAGAAAGAAAAGATGAGAATAAGATCACCAATGACTTGAAGAATCGGCAAGAAGGAAAATTTAGAGAAAAAGAAAAATGACACCAATGTTGCATAGATGAATTTTGGCCAAAACAAAAACCAAAACTTCCACCAATTGCTAAAGACCAAATTCGGCTAGGAGAAAAGAGTTTTGGAGAAACAATGGTACACTTGTTGCTAATGGAATTGACCAAAACTAGCACCTAAGCCTAACCAAAAATACTAACAAAATTCGGCCATCCCCCTTAGCCCCAAAAACCGTCCATATTCATAGCCAAATGGTCAAAAGTTTGGCCACCCAAAATTTCCAAAACGATCTCCATGAAATAAGCCACATGTTCCCCTCACATGCCATTTTCTTTTGATTCCTTTCCCTAACTTCAATCTCCTTAGCCATCTTGCCATAAAAACAAAAGTCCAATTTACCATAATAACATGCTTGGTCGACACTTGATGGATGAGTGCAAAAAAAATAAAAGTCAAAATTGCACTCTAAGGGATTTGAACCTCTTCCCTCAAGGTGCTTCATGTGGCGCCATAACCTCTTAACCAATTGCTCATTTATGCTAACCATTTACTCATTTATTCCCATATGCTATAAGATTATTTACTCCATCTCCTTGAAATGCTAAATGCCAAAAATTTTACAAGGTCCAATTAAACCCCGAGCCTTCTCAGGACCTCCTAAACATACACAATTAATAATTTAACAAGCTTAGCACCAAAAATAATGCAACACATAAAATTCCAAAATTTAAGATGTTACAATTCTACCCCTCTTAAAGAAAATTTCGTCCTCGAAATTTACCTGATTAAAAGAGATGGGGATATTGCTTTCGAATCGTTTCCTCAGGCTCCCATGTATCTTCCTCAAATCCGTGATTACGCTGTAGAACTTTAACTAACGGCACAGCCTTCCTTCTCAGTACCTTAACGTTCCGATCTAGAATTTGTACTGGTTCCTCCTCGAATGACAAGTCAGGCCTTATCTCAATTTCCTCTACCGGTACTATATGAGACGGATTCGATCGGTAACGCCTTAACATAAAGACATGGAATACACTATGTATCTGGCTCAACTCCGGAGGTAATTCAAGCTGATAAGCTACTGGCCCAACACGTTTCAACACACGGTACGGTCCAATGAATCCAGGGTTCAACTTGCCCTTCCTTCCAAATCTGAAGATCTTCTTCCAAGGTGAGACCTTTAGAAAGATTGATCTCCCACCGCAAACTCAAAATCCTTATGGTCAAATCCGCATAAGATTTTTGTCTATCGGAAGCTTCATTTAATTGCGCTCGAATTACCTTTACTTTTTCCTCTGTCTTCGATATCAAATCAAGACCCAATAACTTTTGCTCCCCTAATTCAGTCCAACAAGTAGGAGTGTGACACCTACGACCATACAACGCCTCGTAGGGTGCCATCTGGATGCTGGATTGATAGCTATTATTATAAGCAAACTCTGCCAATGGTATGAAATCCTCCCAACTACCCCTGAAGTCAATCACACAGCCCCTTAACATATCTTCCAGAATCTGAATTACTCTGTAATATCCTGGATTGTGGCTTATGCATTATTGCTAAATTGTGTGAACTAGCATGCCATTGTGTGCTTGAATGTGTTTTTATGAATGTTTGTGAACTTTAGAATAATAGGAAAATGCCTTAGAAAATATTAAGTTTTAAGTTTGAAGAGGGAGCTAAGCCTGATGGGCCTTAAGAAAATAAATAGGAGAGTTTTGACATGGAAATGAGCTTGGTAAAGTGGCTACAAGTCGCCACTTAAAGCCCAGGTAAGTGACGCCACAACATGTGCTAATGGGCCAAGGTTCGAGTCGTAGGGGAAGCTAAATAAAGCTTTTATTTTGCGGCAACAAAAGGGAAAGTGGTGGACGGCATGGGGAGTCTATGGGAGGAGTTTAAGATGGGGTTTTATTCCTTTAAACTTTCGGCTAAAGCAAGGATAAATTATGGATTTTATTTGGATTAATTTTTGAATAAGTAAGAGAAGAGGAAAAATAGGAGAATAGCAAGGATAAGCTAGTGTAGCCGAAATTATCAGTAGATATCCATCCTTTTCCTTTGTTTTCTTCTATTCTCTCAACTCTTGCTAGCCGAAATTTTCTTCCAAAAGATCACCATTGCCGATTCCTTCCAAAGCCCCATACTTTTCCATTGAAGCCGAATCCCCATCATAAATCTTCTTCTTCTTTTTCTCTCCTATTTTGCAGAAGCCGAAAACACAAGCAGGCATAGCCGAATCTATATTCCACCATTACCGAAACCCTCAAGCTTTTCCTTTTCATATTTGTTGAAACCGAATCTTCCTTAACAAGGGAGCCATCGACTACAGTACTAAGGGTAAGATTAGTGGTTGTCGATTTTCATTCCTTATCTTTTAACCGAAATCAAGGTACTAATCCTATTAGTAATCTTTGGCTGAAACTTGAAGGGTCTTCCGGGATTGTTGCTATAGTCGACTATAAAGGAGGAGATCTTCGGGATTTGATTCATCAAGGTAAGGGCATAAGTGTTCGGCCTAAGGCCACTTTCTAATACTTTTGGTATAGAAGCCGATTCTAACATTGGTTAAGTAGGGTATTTCGACATCTCCTTGGTTAAGTGACTATTTTCGGGATTTGGAATCACAAGGTAAGTGAAGGTGCATATTCGGTCATATGGTGTACTATGTTAGCCGAATCTAACCATGGATATTTAGGGGCAGTCGACAGTGGTACACAAGGCTTTCGGGATTTCAAATCGTAAGGTAAGTACATATGTACATTAGGCCAAGGCCTATTTAGGAACCTAGATTTATTTCTTACTTCGTTTAAAAGCCGGAAACTAACCTGTGAAGTGATCTAGTGCTTGGCCGATTACAAGAAGGAACATAGCAAAGTTTCGGGATTTTATCCAATCGGCAACAAGGTAAGTTTCGGTGCGATAATCCTTCGGGATTTGGTCTTATAGCCGAATAGGCTTTTTGCTAATATGCCTAGTGTTGGCCGATTATAGGAGCTAAAGGATCTAAGGCATTAGATCGGGCTTTTCGGGATTTGAGTGAACCGCTAAGTATATCAGGTGTGTACCCCACACTAACTCTTAGTAGATGTATGGCTATATTTTAATATATGTGTTAATAAGAATGTGTAACATGTGGCTAAGAGTACCATGCATTGGTACAAAGTACTCAGGTACGTTTTCCTACTCCTACTATGAGTATGATTTATGGCACATAAGTGAATGTGATAAGAATGTGAAATAAAGCTTAAGGCATGATATTGCATGATATGTATGACATGGGGCATTTTGGTGATTATGAAAGGGGAAGTGAATGTGGTGACTATGTCACGATATATGAATGTGGTGACTTCGGTCACGTTATCTGAATGTGGTGTCTCATGACACAAAATATTATCTGGTGGCTATGCCACGAATTTTATAAGGGCGATGAGCACGTCGACTGCAGCGACTGCCTTCGATGGTGTGTAGCGGATGGAGGGTTGACTTAGTAGTCCTCACGGTGTGCAGGTTGGTACGGGTGATGTGTAGCGGTTAGTAACTAGGCTTGGGTTCGGGAATGCATCATTAACTGTAAATTATGCTATGTATGTTTATGACATGATATGCCTGAATCTATTTGGACTTAGTGTTGGATGTATACATTGAGTCTGTTTGACTCACCCCGTTGTGGGAACATTTTTCAGGTGACGATCAGTAATGGACCGGGCCGGCAGGAGCTTAGTGGTGGCCATGCTCAGCAAGGAATTTTATTATCTGAATATTTTATTTTATTTTATGTACATTAAATTTATTTTGGGTTTGTTTATTTGATGTAATAAGGCCATAGTATGAACTATTTTATGCATGCATGTTTTTTATTTTCTTATCATACGAAACTTTTATCAAATTAAAGACTAAGTAAATTTTATATAAGAATGAATTCTAAACGTTTTGACACTTAAAGAAAATGATTTTTAATCTAAAGATGAAACCTAAAACAATTGAATTTTTATAAAAACTTATTTTTCAAAAATAAACTGGTTTCCAAGTTGAGCCCAATCCAATTCGAGTTTTCTCCTAAAATCACTTAAAGTTTCCAAAGAACAAACGAATTTGAACCGGTTTTTCTTAAGGAACATACCAAATCTGGTCGAGGCTCGTGGGTCGGGTTTGGGGTGTTTCATACTCTCTCTAACTGTCTATCTGACTGAGGATGAAATGTCAACTGAAATTCAACTTGGTTCCCAAAGCTTCATGTAAGGCTTTCCAAAACCGTGATGTAAACCTAAGGTCCCTCTCTGGAATAATAGACACTGGTACCCGATATAACCTCACGATCTCTGCTACGTATAATTTGGCCAACTTCTGCAATGAATAATCCGTACGAACAGGTAGAAAATGGGCAGTCTTCGTCAATCGATCCACTATTACCCAGACGGAATCTTTCTTAGTAGGCGTTAAGGGTAACCTACTAACAAAGTCCATCGTTATCTGTTCCCATTTCCATAAGGGAATCTTCACCGGTTGTAGCAATCCCGACGGCAATTGATGCTCCGCCTTCACTTGTTGACATGTCAAGCACTTACTTACAAAATAAGTAACCTCCCGTTTCAACCCTGGCCACCAATACTGCTCACGGAGGGCTCGATACATTTTATTTCCCCCAGGGTGCATAGCATATGGGCTACTATAGGCCTCACGCAGAATCATTTGCCTCAATTCTAAATCTTTAGGTATACAAATTCTTCCGCGAAAACACAATACTCCATCACTATTCAATCCAAAATCCCTTATTACACAACCTTCCACTTGATGAAGTAAGGAACCCAACCTTTTATCGGATATCTGTTTTTCCTTAATCTGACCTACCTACGAAGGTTTCACCTAAAGTTCTGCTAGCAAACTACCATCTTCATACAAACTGAGATGAACGAACATCGCTCTCAAATTTGATATCACCTTACGACTCAACACGTCAGCCACCACGTTAGCGTTTCCGGGATGATACTCGATTGAGAAGTCATAATCCTTCAATAGTTCTATCCACCTCCGCTGTCTTAAATTCAACTCCTTTTGGGTAAGGAGGTACTTTAGACTCTTATGGTCCGTATAGATTATCGACTTCTCACCGTACAGGTAGTGTCTCCAAATCTTCAAAGCAAACTCCACTGCAGCCAACTCCAAATCATGAGTGGGATAATTCACTTCGTGTGGCCTTAACTGACGAGATGCATAAGCCACCACCTTTCCACTTTGCATCAACACACATCCCAAGCCCGTGTGTGACGCATCACACTAAACAATAAAGTCTTTCCTAGGCCCAGGTTGAATCAGTACTGGCGCTTCTGTCAAAATCTTCTTCAATTTCTCAAAGCTCTCTTACTATTGATCTGCCCACACAAATGGTACTCCCTTGCGCAACAATTTAGTTAGAGGTGCAGCAATCAACGAAAACCCCTCAACAAAACGCCGGTAATAACCTGCCAACCCTAAGAAACTCTGAATTTCGGCCACTGACTTTGGTGGTTTCCAATCCAACACGGCCTCTACTTTCCAAGGATCAACTCTAATTCTTTCGGCCGACACAACATGTCCCAAGAAGGTCACTTCCTTCAGCCAAAATTCAGACTTACTGAATTTGGCATAACGTTACTTTTCCCGCAATATTTGTAATACTATTCGCAGATGTGAATCATGCTCTTCTTCATTCTTCGAGTATACCAAAATATCATCTATGAACACCACCGCAAACCGGTCTAAATAGGGTTGGAAGACGCAGTTCATCATGTCCATAAATGCAGCTGGTGCATTGGTCAACCCAAACGGCATTACCAAGAACTCATAGTGTCCATAACGAGTTCGAAACACCGTCTTATAAATATCCGCCTCCTTGACCTTAAGCTGATGATAACCCGATCTCAAATCTATCTTTGAGAAAACTGAAGCTCTTTGCAATTGGTCGAACAGGTCATCAATTCTCGGCAACAGATACCTATTCTTGATTGTCAACTTATTCAACTGCCTATAATCGATGCACATACGCATTGACCCATCCTTCTTCTTGATAAACAAGACCGGGGCTCCCCATGGTGACACACTCAATCGAATGAATCCCCGATCCAACAACTCCTGAATTGGAGCTTTAAGCTCCGCTAACTCCTTAGGCGCCATTCTATAAGGAGCAATGGACACCGGAGCCGTTCCTGGCAATAGCTCAATGCCAAACTCTACCTCCCGGTCCGGAGGCAATCCAGGAAGTTCTTCGGGAAAGACGTCCGAAAACTCCTTTACCTTTCTAACGCCTTCCATTGACAATTTCTTGGCATCCAAGGCACTGATAAAGGCTAGGAATGCTCCACACCCTTTTCGCACCAACTTTTCTGCCTTTAAGGCAGATACCACATTCGATAGATAATTTCTCCTTTCATCTATCATCACCACTTCTTTATCTTTCGAGGTTCTTATCGACATCCGCTTTGCAGCACAATCCAAGTTCGAACGGTGTTTCACCAACCAGTCCATGCCCAAAATAAGGTCGAATTCGCCGAAAGGTAGTTCCATCAAATCCGCCAAAAATGTTTCTCCTTGAACTTCTAAGGGTACATTTCTAAACAATTTATTTACTATCACAGATTGTCCTAAAGGACTAATTACCATCCTCTCTCTAGCAGAAATCTCAAATCTAATGTTCAGATTTCTAGATATAGCACTAACAACATACGAATGGGTAGATCCGATATATATCAAAGCAGTAAAAGGTACATCAGAGGCGAAGAACGTACCAGTTATCACATCAGGTGCATTGCCATCCTCTCGGCGTCTGACCGCATAAACCATCCCTGGCTACCTCGCCTCCGCGTTACCCCTGAAGCTATTACCTCTACCCGGTGCACCCTGACCTCGTCCTCCGCCATTACCACCTCGACCTGGCCCACGGCATCTCGGTGGTTGCTAAGTCCCTCTAGCTGGCTGTGCATCATAGTTACGAGCTTCCTGATTCAGAGTAGTCCGTCGAGGACAATCTTTAAGCTGACGGTCCTTAGAACCACATTTGAAACAACTACCAGTTCTCTTTCAGCATTCACCAGGGTGCCGTCTTCCACAATCAGCACATGGTTGTATCTGATTGGTAGCAGCAGGTGCTCTAGCTTGAGCTGGTTCATCATTCCTGGAACTCTTGTGAAACCTTCTAGCAGGACCCGAGTACTTAAAGTCCCTCTTGCTCTTGCCTCTATTTTTTTCTCAGTTTCGCCGCTCCGAGTGTTTAGCCTCTTCGGCTATCTTCGCTTTCTCCACCAGTGTGGCAAAATTCCTTTCTTGTTGTGGGGCTATCAATACCCGCAATTCATCGCTCAACCCATCCTCGAAACGCATGCAGCGTTCATAATCAGTTGGCATAATACGTCAGGCATAACGACTCAGACACAAAAATTTTGCTTCGTAAGCTGCCACGGTCTTACTTCCTTGAACCAGATTAAGGAATTCCTTCCTTCGGGCATCCACATAGCTAGCCCCAACATACTTTCCTTGAAATGAAGTTTTGAAGAAATCCCAAGTAACGCAATCGGCCTGAGTGCCCTCCCGAACAGTAAACCACCATTGATACGCCTTGTCTCTCAACAAGGACATAGCTCCTCTCAGTTTCTACTCGGTGGTGCACTCCAAGTCATCCATGATCCATTCCACTGCCTCGAGCCAGTACTCCACTACATTTGGGGCTACACCCGAGACACCCCTAAAAACCTCGGCACCACTTGATCTAAGTCGTTCCGAAATTGATCCACGAGCTGCTAGCCCAGTTCTAGCCCCAGCAACCCTTTCCAAGATTCGCAACATTGCTTGAGACAGAGCAATGTCCTCCCTCATACGGTCATGTGATCTAGTTTCAGTCCCAGGTGACGAAGGTGCGTCCATTTCTGGCATATGACCCGACGCTTCAGACGCAACCCTAGCACCTCGACCTCTACCACGACCTCGTCTACTGCGTCCACGTCCTCTAGCGCTCATATTTGGTAGTTCGATTTAATCTGATTAAAAGTCTTATGAATCAGTATACTATTTCGATATTTATTAAACAATATCTTATGAGGTATAAGAAGTACAGTCATTTTCGTAAACACGTCCTATAGTCTCAATCTCTATAGTTTCAACACCTAAAACTAAAAGTTCTAGAGTGTTCCTATAGTCATATCATAACAATCATAATCATACAATAACGTACTTACTTGACTCAGTGCTGGATACTCGTGGTGCCATACTTCTTTTTAAAACATACGTTTAAAATTTAAAACAGCTCTAGAAAAATATCTTTGAACCCATACCACAGCCGAGTTTTGAAACATGGCTCTGATACCATAAAATGTAACACCCCAAATCTGGCCCATGCGTTAAGGCCGGATTTGACATGTCACATGTGAAAATCCACTAAGTTTTAAAAAAACAAGTAAAACAGATTACAAAATTTAGACGTAATATTAAAAATAGATTTGATCGATAAATCGACAATTTCAGATGTAAAATCTTATAAGTCAAAATTTTGAAAATATCGTTAACAGTTCGTGTAAATTTTATAAGGAATTAAAAATATTTTAGTTTCGAAAAGAATTGATGAAAATTCTATGAGTAAATTTCCGAGTTAAAAACATGAAATTTTTTATGAAACCCTTTTTGTATATTCATTTTTGAATAGTTTGATTATTTAAGTTTTTAGAAATTAAAATCTCAATTAAAATACTTTAAGTAGTTTATAAATTCATCAAACAATAACAAAACCAAAAATTAATCCAGAGGCCTTATTACAACCTTAATTCAAAATAGCCAAGTAATTAAAAGTATTAAAAGACATCCAAAATTTCAATTTAACCGTTTTGAAGTATGGCCTCCACCAAGACATCCATGGCCTAAGTCTCCATCATTGATTGTTACCTAAAAGGAATAAAGAAAACGGGGGTGAGTTACTAGAACTCAATGTGTACCCCACTTACCGTTGTCCATTAGGCCAAAATCCCATTAAGCAATTGTTTGGGCCATAGCCCGTTTACAATAATATAAAAGTGTCATATATATAATATACATATGATATGCAATTCCCAAACCAAACCTAGTTTTCCATTCGCTACACACCACCCGTATCAACCAACACACCTGTGGGTGATGTTTAGTCAACCCACCCCACCAACACACCAAACGTAAGCATTAAGCCATTTATATCAAATTTGTGGTCAAGCCACCAGATTAACAGAACTTACATGGCATTGCCATTTTTTCAGATTTGTGGCAGAGCCACCAGATTTATGTAGCAGAGCTACCAGAACTTCACTTCATCAATATCCCATCCCATGCAAAACATGTATATGATGCATAACAATTTACAACAATGTATTCAAATATTTCTTACAAATTTTATGCCCCATTATAACAATTTATTAACTTGGCCCATTAAGCAGAAAATTATCTTGGTTTCACACATTAGCAATCGGCACATATAGTCAAATTATCAATCGACCCATATAGTCATATATCAATCGACCCACATAGTCATATATCAATTGGCCTACATAGCAAATATATATATCGATTTGGCCCATTTAAGGTATTTTCGTAATCTTTCATGTTTTTATCCATTTTATCAAATAATGAGATCTAAGCCAATTTTTCCGATTTCACCAAATTACGACTTAATCAAGCGATTTACTACCAAAATGATAATAGTCTTTAACCCACGGAATACGATGTGAGAATACACACCTGATTACTGTAAGTACTACGCTCTCTCGAACGTCGACACCCTTGGAATTGCGAATGACCATAATTTGTCAGTTTTCCTCGGTTAACGGTTCACAACCCGGTGGAAAATCCCGAATCGCTGATGCCTCAAAATTACGAACGACCTCGAATAGTTGATTCTCACCGGATGAGGGTCCACAACCCGGTGGGAAGTCTCGAATTGCTGAAATAGCCCTTCACTTGAATTTGGGAGTAGGGATCGCTAATCCGCTCCTTTTTCGATCTCCAATCACTATCCCTTTCGATTCAATATTGCACAAAAATACGTATGATCTCAAGATGAAAGATCGAATGATAGAGTCCCTATAATAATATCAATTAATCATCACTATCTTAACGAATAAAAAGTGATTATAGAATCCGTGAAGAACTCTTACCTTAGAGATTTTAGGACCGAATTCTAGCGATTAAACGATGACTTCGAAAACTCCAAGTTTCGGCCTTCCACTATATTTCTACGGAAAAGAAAAGTGATTTCGAATGAGAGAAAGTATGGTGATGGTCTCGGTCAATATGGCCATCCCACACCAAGGCATAGATTCGACACTAAGAGAAAGAAAAAAATATAAAAAAATGTTGAAATGGATCACTTACCGATTGATCAAAGTATGAGTAGAAATATAGTTGTGAAGAAAATATGCATGAAATGGAAGATTCGACTATAAAGGAATATGATCAATGATATTCGGCTATAGGGTAAAAACAAACAATAAAATTTAGTTTTGGAGATTATTGATTTGAAAGGAGGAAAAGAGGTGTTTAGAAAATTTTGTAAAAAGAGAAGAGAGATGAAAAGAAGGGTTTGTGAGGTTTCGGTTTTTTCAAAGGAGAAAGAGTGAATAATATGGTCTCAAAGGTTGATGTACGTTCGGCAATCAAAAGAAAGAAAAGATGAGAATAAATTCACCAATGACTTGAAGAATCGGCAAGAAGGAAAATTTAAAGAAAAAGAAAAATGACACCAATGTTGCATAGATGAATTTTGGCCAAAACAAAAACCAAAACTTCCACCAATTGCTAAAGACCAAATTCGGCTAGGAGAAAAGAGTTTTGGAGAAACAATGTTACACTTGTTGCTAATGGAATTGACCAAAACTAGCACCTAAGCCTAACCAAAAATACTAACAAAATTCGGCCATCCCCCTTAGCCCCAAAAACCATCCATATTCATAGCCAAATGGTCAAAAGTTTGGCCACCCAAACTTTCCAAAACGATCTCCATGAAATAAGCCATATGTTCCCCTTACATGCCATTTTCTTTTGATTCATTTCCCTAACTTCAATCTTTCCTTAATCTCTTTAGCCATCTTGCCATAAAAACAAAAATCCAACTTACCATAACAACATGCTTGGCCGACACTTGATGGATGAGTGAAAAAAAATAAAATTCAAAATTGCACACAAAGGGATTTGAACCTCTTCCCTCAAGGTGTTTCATGTGACGCCATAACCTCTTAACCAATTGCTCATTTATGCTAACCATTTACTCATTTATTCCCATATGCTATAGGATTACTTACTCCATCTCCTTCAAATGCTAAATGCCAAAAATTTTACAAAGTCCAATTAAACCCTGAGCTTTCTCAGGACCTCCTAAACATACACAATTAATAATTTAACAAGCTTAGAACCAAAAATAATGCAACACATAAAATTCCAAATTTTAGGATGTTACAGCCTATGACACTGGTGTGTCTGTTGGCCGTGTGAGACACACGGGCAGGCCACACGCCCATTTTTGAGAAATTTTTCTAAGTGTTCTAAGAATTTCCAAATGTTATCTGTTTAGTCTCGAACCACTTCCAATGCATGTTTAGGGCCTCGTAGGCTCGAATTAGGGATAATATGAATTTGTTGAATGATATTTGAATAAAATTTGGAAATGTGTAAGTAAATGTATGTGTAATTGTGTTTTAAGTTTGGTAATGCTTCGAAACCCTATTCTGGCATTGAATAAAGGTGAGGGGTGTTACAATCGAAGCATATCTTCAAGATTCTGACTCACACGCTTGGACTGGCCATCAGTCTGAGGGTGAAATGCGGTGCTAAAATGCAACTGTATACCCAGAGCTTCCTATAAAATTCTCCAAAATCGTATGTGAATCGTGGATCTCTATCCGAAATAATGGAGACTGGCACTCCGTACAACCTGACAATATTTGAAACATAACTCTGCTAATTTTTCAAGTGAGAAATCTATACGTACCAGAATAAAATGTGTAGACTTCGTTAAACGATCGAAAAAATACCAAAATGGCATCTTTCTGTTTCGGAGATAGGGGTAACCCTGATACAAATTCCATAGTAACTCTATCCCATTTTCACTATGGTATCATTACTAGCTATAACAGTCCTGAAGGTACTTGATGTTCAGCTTTAACTTGTTGACATATCAAACATCTAGATACAAAATTAGAAATATCACATTTCATTCCCGACCACTAGTACATCTATTTCAAATCATTGTACATTTTATTACTACCTAAATGAAAAGACAAGCTACCACTATGAGCTTCGTGCAAAATAATCTGTATAAGCTCTTGATTCTTCGGTACACAAAATCTACATATGAATAATAAACAATCATCAAGCCTATCTAAAATTCTGAATCAAAAGTCGACTCACATTGTACCCGTTTAGCTAACATCTCATTATCACATTTATGAGCTTCACCATTTTTTTTGTAAAAACGTTGGTTTAGCTTTTGACTCAGCTAAAATCGAGCCATCATTAGATAGTGATAGTCGGGTATTCATCGCTAGCAAAGTAAAAAAGGATTTTCTACTCAAAGCATCATCAACTACATTTGCTTTTCCCTGATGATAGTCAATAACTAACTAATAATCTTTCAACAGATCGAGCCATATACGCTATCTCAGGTTCTAATCTTTCTACGACATAAGATACTTTAAACTATTGTAATCAGTAAATATATGACATTTTTCACCGAACAAATGGTGTCGCAAAACTTCAATGCAAATACAATAGCTGCCAACTCTAAGTCTTGTGTCGAATAGTTCTTTCCGTGTAGATTTATTGAAACACGAAAATATACACACTTTTTCATGCCCTTTTTAACTCAAATTCATGCAGTTTCAATAAAATTCTTGTAAAAAAATATCTAATTATTATAAAATAATTAAATTACACTCAAATTATGAACAAGTTGAATTTTAATTAATTTTATATAAAATTTTGATTAATTTTAATTATTTTTGACAGATTTGCACAAAGGGCGAAAAATGGCTTGGCAGACACTGCTAGAAGTGCAAAATTGAGAAGCAACTTTGAAGCATCAAAGGCGACTTAATTTTTCAGCCTAAGATGATCCAAATTATGTGTATTAATTCATAATAAATTACTGTTAATTAATTATGAAAAGGGGCCAAGTTGAGCTGAACCGAGAAAAGCGATCCAACCGAGCACTGGGCAGCCCAAAACTGACCCACATGCTGACCCAACCAGCTTGCTTGGCTGATTATTAGTCTTGCAAAATGGCCCTTGAAGACTCCTTCAAATTGCATTCAAACCCCTCCACTATTTATGCCTTTCTAGATTTGCCCCTACCTTAAAATAGCATGTTTGAAATCTTCAAACATGTCACATGTGTGGCCAGCCATTGAGGGAGTCTTTGGCTGCTGATTTTGGCTATTTTTAGCAGCCTTCTCAAACTATAAATACCCCTTTGGCTACTCACTTCAAACACATCTCTCAACCCTTCTCATCTTTTAACTTCTCTCTCACTTTTCTCTCTTCATTGTTCTTCATTTTCTTCCCCATTCCCTTGCTGATTTCACCTCTTGAAAAAGAGTCAATCAACCACCACTTGGAGTAGAATTCAAGTTTTCATAAAAGCCTCGGTTCGACAAGAACAAGTGGAAAAGGAGGAATGGAGCAAACTAGTCAAGCCACGGAGAAAACACCAGATTTGATTCTTGTTCTCTATCCTTTTAATTTTGTTGTTGTTATGATGAACATGTCTGTGAATATTTGTGATGTTGATATGTTTAATTTAATTAATATGACTTAAATTTAATTCGTGTTAGGTTGATTGCATTTCGTCTACTTAATTTATTAAAATTGTGTTTGTGTTGTTATAGGCCCCGATAAGATGTTTGATTAAGTAAAACCATGACTAAGTTATGACTAAGTTATTCTTGCATTACAATTGTAAGGTAACTAATGAATTAATTATTTAAACGGATTGAAATTGTAATTAATTGACACGATATTTAATTAGCGCATGTTTAATCATCTAAGGTAGAGTTAATTTAGCAACGATATCTAGCGATACATTAGCCTTGCATAACTTGCAAGATTCTTGTGATTAAACTGTTTCAAGGTAGAAATACATTGTTACCTCACGTAATCTTTTATGTGCTTATGAGATTGGATGAATTATTTGAATTGGCATAGAGATATGTATAAGAGATTATTTTAATTTCATAAGTATGTATGTGCATTAACACATTTGCTTATTAAAATTTGTTTAATCAGTTGAATTGACGTACAGATATGGTCAAGAGATAAATGAATTTTGGTAGGTATGTATGTTCATTAGTTAGCAAATTACCGAGTTGCCATGAATTTATTCATAATAACATGAACATGAGTTTAATATTTCTAAGTTAAGAAATGTAATTAATCTAACACAATTATGTCATCTTGATTAAAATCATCTTTTGAAATCGTGCATTGGAACTTTTATTTTATTTTTATTTATTTTACTTTGTTCAAATCCTAGTTTTTAATCACTTCTTCAAACCAAAAGATTTCCTTCACCAAAGTGTTTTAAATTAATTTCATAAATAATTCTTTTCACACTCCCTGTAGGTATGATAACTCGACATTTACTTGTCACTTTATTACTTGTTGTGATTGTGTACAATTGCACATTTCCGTCATTCCATGTTTTTGGCGCCGTTGCCGGGGACTGTTTTTAAAAGTCATTATTTGTGAATTTGTTAATTTTGCATTTTGGTTTATTTTCCTGTTCAATTTTAACTTAATTAATTTTTGTATGTTTATTTCAGGTGTTTAGAGTATTGACTGAATTATCGATTTACTCCCTGTAGATCCTGAGATTAAAAGAACTTTTCAACAGCGAAGAAGACGAGCAAGTTAGAGAAGGGTCGAAGAGATGAAGTTCAAAAATTTAAATCAAGGAAACGGAGGAAACCCTGATCAAAATCCTATCCTTATTTGTAACGCCTCAAAATCCTGAAACCCTAATTTTTGTGCACTAAAGTTGGCATGTATGAGTAGCACTTAGAATATTAATTTTGTGGTATTATCGGGTTTATTTGAAGTCTTAAGGATAGGGAAAACCATAGGGAAAAAGTTGATTTTTTCCTTAGTGGACCCTAGTCTCAGGCTTTAGGCCTCTTAAGCAGGATAAAAAGGAAAATAGGACACAAATGGACTTGTGGTCCAGTGGCAAGTGGCATCATTTGGGGAGCTACAAGGTGGCGTGAAGAGGTCCAAGGTTCGAGCAGAGGTAAGGCATTTTGGGAGTGTTTATTTTGCATAGTGGACGGCCAGAGTTGGGTTGAAATGGAACTTTTTCGTTGGAGTGTTTGACTTGGTTTTGTGAGCTGATAGAGGAGGAAAATTCGGATGAGATGGAGGGATTATCAGAGAGAAAAGTTAGGAGATGAGAAGTGTGGATGTGATGGTGCCAAATGGGACTCTGAGGGAAGGGAGTTTTGGCTATTGGCTATAAAAGGAGGGTGCCGAATCCCTTTGAGAGGTTCTTGGAAATTTTGTTTTTCTCCCTCTCTGTAACATCCTAAAATTGGGGCTATTTGTGATTAAATGTTTTTCTTGTGTTTGAATTATTATGGTATTAATTATGGTGTAATAAGGCTTAATTATGGATTTTTAGTAGGCTCGAGTAGTGGGAAAAATATTATTTTTAAGCTTTAAAGGTGAGGAGCCTTAGCAGGTAGGGGTTACAAGAATAAATAGAGGATTTATTAACACAAAAAGGGCCTTGGAAAAGTGGCAAAAGGAGGGCTACTTGGGAGTTACATGTGACGCCACAAGGGATAAGGGAGAGCCTTGGTTCGAGTCACGAAAATCCCCTTTTTGCACCTTGATATGGACGGCATAGGGAGGGAGAGTTTTCCTCTCTTTAAACTCTTTTTATTGATTATTTAGATAATTAGATAATAAAGGATAAATAGGGATATTATTTGGATATTAAGGGATTATTAATTGATTATTTGGATTAATTCAAATTAATGTGAGTTAATTCAAATAGGTGGCTAGGAGTGAATTGGGGAGTTGGCTAGAGTTTGAACTCCTTGTTGAAAGGAGTGGACGGCAAGCTTAAGGGGGGGTGCCGAATGCCTATAAAAACCTCAACCTATCACCTTGTTTTCTTTTTTAGCTATTAGCCGAAATTCTTAATCTTCTCCCTCTTTGTTTTCTTTTTTTTTTCTATTCTCTCAAGACCTTGGCCGAAACTCCTCCCATACTTCTTCTTCATTCCCTTTTTTCCACTCAAGAACAAGCCTTGATCAATATTGAAATCAACCTTAGCCAAACCTACACCTTACCCTTTGCCGAAATCCCCTTTTCTCCCTATTAAACTCTCTTTAGCCGAACCTACTTTTCCTCCTCCATATTTTGAAGTCTTGGCCGAATATTAAAGCAAGGGTAATCTTCTCTAAACTCATCTCCAATCGGTTCATAAGGTGGGTAAGTATGGCCGAATGCCATTTTCCTTCTCCTCTGTGTCTTTGTCGATTTCTATTAGGGGGTAAGTGCCGATTTTGGCAATGGTTAGCAAGGCTTCTAAATGCTTTCGGTAATTGATCTCTGCTAGGTACCCCAAGATCTTGAAGCAGTCGACCCAAGCCCCTAATCTTTAGCATTCAGTTGTGGTAAGTGGTGATAGAGGGTTTACTTTTAATAGATTATTCTTTTAAGTGATTGAAAGCCGAAAGTTATTGACATGGTCATTTGACCGACTATTTGGTAAAACAGATTCGTGTATCAAGTACGGTGGTTAGTAGCCAAAAGAGAAAAGGTAAGGATTCAGGTTCAAAGATGACCCCTTTAAAGTATTTTGGGTTGGCCGAATAGGCCATAGTACTAACCTGAGTGTTGGCCGAATATAGGGACAAGTAGATCTAGGGTGGCCGACTTCTCTTTTCGGGATTTACACTTCTCATCGACATCAGGTGTGTACATACACACTTATAACCGTTAATGAACTGTATTAAATACATGTTGTATGTAAATCTGCTTTATGTAGATATGGATTTAGTGCCTTAATGGTACAAGCGAGGATCCTGGTAAGTCTCTGTCAGTATGAGATTGATAATAATGCTTTCGGGAAGCATGGCTTATTTGATACATGTGATAAATGTATGTTGACATAAACCTTGTTTATAATTGCTTGATATGGGTTGATGAGAGGAGGGGCAGAGATATTGTGTCGACGGACACCAGTGTTTTGGTAACACACTGTGACTACGGTCACCAGAGGTTTGGTACCTCCAGAGGTTTGGCACCTCATAGCGTCTTGTCCCAGTGGCTTAGCACCACAGTGGGTTGGCCCCACAGATGATAATACGGGATCGACGCCAGTGATTTGGCATCACACGATGGGTTGGCCCCATCAACCGATTTGTGTCTTCGGACACCAGAGGTTTGGCACCTCTAGTGATTTGGCATCACATCTGTGACTTTAAGTCACCAGTGGTTTGGCACCACCAGTGGTTTGGTACCACACGGGGTAGAGAAAGGTGATATGGATGGTTAGGTTGGGTATATGATTTGATGCATGTTAATTGTTATACATTGTGTATGAAATTGCTTAAACTGGGGGAAGGGTTACATACTGAGTCTTGGTGACTCACCTTCTCCTTTATATTTTTCAGGTGACGTGTAGATCGCGGATGTGGACCGGAGGGACTCGAGGTGGCCATGCAATGGAATTTTTTTTTAATAGACTTTGGAATTTCGGTTCTTTTATATTTCATTTAAATTTTTATTGATTGTTGGTTTGATTTTAATTGGGTTGTAATAAGGCCTCCTATGATTACGTTATCATTGTTTTATGCTTGAATATTTGTTTTAAACTTTTTGTTATAAAAGTGAGTTCACCTGTTTTCCAAAACAATCGTAAAGGTTTTAAAGTACCATCGGGTACATCTAAAATATATATAATAACTTGACTTAATAAATATTTTTGGAATAAATCAAAGTATGGGTTTTATACACCTCAACTATTTTTTTTTTACAAGATGCTATCTTTTATCTTAAACTTAAATCAGTTTTAAATGGTTTCAAAATGTTTTATCCGTAACAAACCAAATTCGGTCGTAGCGTTTGGGCCAGGTTTGGGTTGTTACACTCTCAGCCGAATTCTTCCATTTGCCGAAAAAAAGAAACCATTATTCTTTTTGCTGAAAATTTCTATTAGTGTTGTGTTCTTTTTCTTTCTCTGAAAGCCGAATACACCTTTATATCATATAGCCCTACTTGTGCCGATTCTTAGTTATTTCTCCTTCATCACAATCAATTGTTACCCATTTTTGGTCAAGTTTAAAAGCTGATTCTTATCAGTAGCTATCTAGGCCACGGGATCAAATGAAGGTTTCGGTAAGTATTTAGTAAATCTTCTTAGTGAGTTTTGTTAAAAGCTGAACGGCTATCTAACCTCTCCTTGTCCTTAACTTTGTATTAACAAGGGTAAGATTCAGAGATCACAAACATGGTAGGTAAGGATCGTTAGCAAGGGGTAAGTGCACTCGTCTCGGTTGTGGTTTAGTAATGGCCGAATGTAATATGCCTTATAGGGGTGACTTATGAGGAATATGGGTTACTTGATTTTGACGATATATGTTTGGGTGCAGATCTAGAGGATAATCACAAATAGTAGCAAAGGAAGGGCTACTAGAACGTATGGCACACAGTAAGGTTGCGGTGAGGTTTCAGTTTCTGATTAAGTGTATATGAAGCCATTATTAATCATTAAGTGATGTCGATTGTAGGTTGGTCATTAAGGG
The DNA here is from genome assembly GCA_005393395.2 of Gossypium australe. NCBI lineage: Eukaryota > Viridiplantae > Streptophyta > Magnoliopsida > Malvales > Malvaceae > Gossypium > Gossypium australe. Next base: position 106,643,869 of record CM016624.1, read on the forward strand.
GTTTGCAGCAGACGTGGTTACTAGGTGTGTACAAACACTACACACACGATACTGGCAATGCCGAAAAGTCGAAAAGCCGAAAGTGGCTAAATGGGCCTGCCGAACTTGTGGGCCCAAAATGGCAATGGTGGATATGTGAGTATGAATAATGAATTGGTATGAACGGTTGTATGATTGGATCGTAATTGAGCCCAATGGGCTATAAGAGCATGAAATTGGTTTAATGGGCTATATGACATGAAATGGCCTTAACGGGCCTGAAGAGATTTTAGGAATATATGTTAGGGTTTAGTGGACTCTAGGCCTAGTTTGACAAACTCTTGAATAACATAAAACTCTTGTAATAATCGAACATGTCTGTGGACAAGTCAATAGGTTAAGGTGTGGCAATGGACATATGCATGTCTAGGATTGGATCTAGGGAGAGCTTGGTACTTAAGCGGTCCTAGTGGCCCACCTCCTCTTCTCTGGTATCCTACCTAGTGCATAGTGTCTATTCACTTTAGCCGCGAGGACTTGTTGATGGGCCAAAGTTCATAGCTAAAACCCGACAAGCAAGAAATTACGAGGATACCCCTGAAGGGTAAAATTAAGAGAATACCCCTGTAGGGAAGAATGATTAGAACACCCTTATGTGATGAATATGAGTTTTATGGATGTTACTCATGTGCTTGCTGCATTCATGCGATAATATGTTTAGGATGCATATGGGTGGGAAATCATGGTACGGAGGAAGAATTTGAGGATCGCATAGTCACTTGACGACTGTGGATCCACCGGTGGCTTTAAGCCCATTAAATGATTAGCAGCTTTGCTGCAACGTTGAGTAGTGCTGCTGTTGGTACTACCTTTTGGAGTGTAGTAGAGGGGTGGGTCGATTTAGAAATCCCCACAGGTGCATAAGGTTGGAAGGGAAATGGTGTGTAGCGGATGGACTTTTGGGGAGGGTTTTGCATAACCTTGTTTCAATATGAAATTATATGAGGTCATTGTGGGTTAAGGCCCAAGACCACCGATTGTGATAGGGCTTAGGCCCAATGTGATAATTGTATATTGTATTGAATGTCAAGGGTTATACACACTGAGTTTCAAAACACACACCTTTTTATTTAATGTTTCAGGTGATGCACAGTAGATGGTTCGACGTGGAAGGGGACTCGGAGATGGCCACATTGCAAGTGATTTAGACGTTTTGTTACTTTATTTCGTATAACATTATAATTTTAAACACTTCATTTTCGTTGGGTTGTAATAAGGCCTTGTAACTCCAAATTGACATTACTTATGGGTTTTATTATTACTGTTTATTTGTTAAACTTAATTAAATTTCTTAAGATTAAACATGATGCTCAAAATAACTTAACACATGGACATTTTATTAAAATGTGGGCTTTTTATCTTAACTTAACAAGATTCAAGAGTTTTTGGGTTTCTAAACCTCAAACCTGAGTTTTCCGCTAAACAAAGTCATTTTGAATTTTCCTTTGATGTGACATCGTCAAATTCGGCCATAGCGTCTGGGTCGGGTCTGGGGGTGTTACATTATTGCTGATGATAGGGATAGAGCTTTAAGACAGTATGCTGTGCCAATGTTTCATGATCTTAATCTCGGTATTAGGAGACCCAAAATCATGGCACAACAGTTCGAGCTGAAGTCAGTCATGTTCCAGATGCTTCAGACAGTGGTCTAATTCAGTGGAATGCCTACCGAAGATTCGCACCTGCACTTAAGATTGTTCGTGGAGGTGAGCAAATCTTTCAAGTTAGCAGAGTACCCAAAGATACACTACGATTGAAGCCGTTCCCATATTCACTAAGGGACAGAACTCGAGCTTGGTTTAACTCATTTCCACCAAATTCAATTTCCACATGGCAAGAGTTAGCAGAAAGATTCCTCATGGAGTATTTTCAGCCTAGCAAGAATGCTAAGTTGAGGAACAAGGTCACCGAACACAGGACTTCCAACACACCACCTTCCTTACCACTCGAACCAGCACGCTCATTCTGATATGGAATTATAGGCATTAAAATATAAGCCCATCGAACAGAGATAAGGCTAAAATCCAAAAATAACAAAACTTGCTAAAGGTAAGGCTTGAACTCAAGACCTCACACACACACCCAGAACCCTTAACCACTGAAGCAGATACACACTTGTGTCAAAAAGACATTAGAGCCCAACACAGTCAAAGTTGAAGAGGAGCCAGCTAATGTTCAAGACTCAGAGGAAGTTCAATCGAGTGTTGAGATTTCAGTTTCACTAGAACCAAAATCTACAAAACCCAATAAGGTAATTTCTGAACCAATCAATTTTGATAAACTATCAGCTTCGTTAGATGAAGAATTGCCACAGAAGACAAATAAACCAGTTCCAGTAAATAAGCCTCAACCACCCTACCCTCAAAAACTTCAGAAGCAGAAGCAGGAAGTTCAATTCAAGATGTTCCTAGATGTACTCAAGCAACTTCATATCAATATCCCGTTGGTTGAAGCACTTGAAAAAATGCCAAACTACGTCAAATTCATGAAAGATATGCTATCAAAAAAATGAAGACTTGGAGAATTATAGACTGTAGCCCTGACAAAGGAATACAGTGCATATCTCCAAGACAAACTACCCCCAAAGTTGAAAGATCTTGGATCTTTTACCATACATTGCAACATTGGAGTAACATATTGTGGTAAGGCACTATGTGATCTGGGTGTGAGTATCAACCTGGTGCCCATGTCAATATTTAGGAAGTTGGCGATAGTTGAAGTTAGACCTACTATGGTTACACTTCAATTAGCAGATCGATCTTTAGCACATCCAGAAGGAAAAGACGAGGATGTATTAGTATGTGTAGATAAATTTATTTTTCCTACTGACTTTGTTATTCTAGACTTTGAAGCAGAAAAAGAAGTGCCAATCATCCTAGGAAGGCCTTTCCTAGCAACTAGAAGGACCCTTATTGATGTGCAAAAGGGCGAGCTTACTATGCGTGTTTAGGGCAATTAGGTAAGATTTAATGTTTTTAAGTCTATGGGATTTCCTAATACAATTGATGGTTGTTCTGTAGTGTCCAATTAAGAGGAATTAATCATGGAATAGGAACTCAACTATGTTGAGGACCCATTGGAACAAATTTTGACATCAGACCCTCCAAATGATGAAGAGAAGGATGAATACTTAGCTTTGCTAGAAGCTAATCAAAGGGGATTTAATCCACAATCCTGATTTGAATTTTTGGAGTTAGAGAATAGGGATTATGCCCAATCAAAAGCGTCAATTGAGGAGCCACCTAAATTAGAACTTAAGGTACTTCATTCACATTTAAAATATGTCTATTTAGGTAAAGCTTCTACTTTGCCTGTGATTGTTTCAGCGGAATTAATTGTTGAGCAAGAAAAGAAACTCATCCTAGTATTAAAACAATTCAAGAAGGCTATCGGATTGACCATAGCCGATATTCACGGCAAAAGTCCATCTGTATGTATGCACAAGATCATCTTGGAAGATGGCGAGAAAGGGACGATTGATGGACAACGAAGACTGAAACCCATCATGAAGGACATGGTAAAGAAAGAAATCATTAAGTGGTTAGATGTAGGTATATTTTACCCAATCTCAAAAAGTTCATGGGTAAGTCTGGTCTACTGCGTGCCAAAGAAAGAAGGTATTATGGTCATTGAGAATGAGAATAACGAGTTGATGTTGACTAGAATGGTTACGGGATGGAGAATTTGCATGGATTACCGAAAGCTAAACAAGGAGACTAGGAAAGATCACTTTCCTTTGGCATTTTTAGACCAGATGCTCGCGGGGTGAGACTATTACTATTTTCTCGATGGATACTCGGGGTAATCAGATTACAGTAGCACCGAAAGATCAACACAAGACAACATTCACCTGTCCGTATAGTACATTTGCATTTAGACACATACCATTTGGTTTATGTAATGCACCTACTACATTCCAGTATGATGTCTATTTTTACTAACATGGTTGAGAAATACTTGGAAGTATTTATGGATGATTTTTCAGTATTCAGGGATACATATGATGATTGTCTAGCCAATCTAGCCAAGGTACTAAGGTGATGTGAAGAAACAAACCTCGTACTCAACTAGAAAAAGTGTTATTTCAGGGTACGAGAATGTATTGTTCTAGGGCATCGGATAACGAGACATGGAATCGATGTAGATAAAGAAAAGGTAGATGTTATTGAGAAACTCCCACCTCCAACATCTATAAAGAGTGTTAGGAGTTTTTTGGGCCACGGCGGTTTCTATCAAAGATTTATCAAGGACTTCTTCGAAATTGCTAAACCCTTATACAAATTATTGGAGAAGGACACGACGTTCAAATTTGATGAGGAGTACTTAAGAGCTTTCAAAGATTTGAAGAGTCAGTTAGTTTCGGCACCCATAATCATCACACCAGACTGAGATTTGCCATTTGAATTGATGTGTGATGCAAGTGACTTCGATATAGGAGCTGTCATAGCTAGTGAAGGAACAAAGTTTTTCATCCCATCTACTATGCAAGTCAGAATTTGACAGGAGCTCAACTGAATTATACAGTAACAGAGAAAGAGTTACTTGCTCTTGTGTTTGCTTTGGACAAGTTTCGATATTATCTTGTAGGTACCCAAGTGACTGTCTATACAGGCCACTCGGTAATTAAGTATTTACTTGCCAAGAAATACGCTAAGCCGAGACTGATCCGAGGGGTACTTCTAGCTTCAAGAGTTCGATCTATAAATTCAAGATTGAAAGGGAGTAGAAAGCCAAGTAGTAGACCACTTGTCTAGATTGGAGTCGTAAGAAGGGAATTCTCCACTTATACCCATTCAGGAGACTTTTCCAGATGAACACATACTGAAGGTAAATCATGTCCATAATACCCCTTGGTTTGCTGATGTTACTAACTATTTAGCTTGTGGTTTGATGCCGATTGATAAGACGTATCATTAAAAGAACAAGTTTCTTCATGATGTGAAGTATTATTTTTGGGAAGAACCATACTTGTTTAAAAAATGTGCAGATCAAATGATCAAGGGATGTGTGGCAGAAGATGAAGTACAAAAGATTCTAAATCATTGCCACTCAGCTCTGAGTGGGGGACACTTCGGAGGTACACGTATTACGGCGAAATTATTACAAGCCAGATTCTTTTGGCCAACACTATTAAAAGACGCTTATGCTTACATAAGGAGCTATGATCATTGTCAAAGGGTTGGAAACATTAAAAAGAGAAATGAGATGCCTCGAACAAACATCATTGAGGTAGAATTATTCAATGTTTGGGGTATTGACTTTCTCAGTCCTTTCCCTCCGTCTTTTGGTCGCAAGTACATATTGGTAGTAGTGGACTACGTGTCTATGTGGGTTGAGGCTGAGGCAAATTCGACGAACGATGCTAAGGTTGTGATGAAGTTTTTGCAGAAGCATGTGTTCACAAGGTTTGGAACCCCAAGAGCCATCATCAGTGATGAAGGGTTTCATTTTGTGAACAAGTGGTTGAAATGGTTACTCGACAAGCATGGAGTGAAGCACAAGGTTGCCACAGCTTACCACCCGTAGAAAAATGGGCAAGCTGAACTGACAAACAAAGAGATCAAAGGCATACTCGAGAAGGTAGTTTGCCCGAAATAATGAGATTGGTCCAAAAGATTGGATGATGCTTTGTGGGCCTACAGAGCAGCATATAAGACACCTTTAGGGATGTCGTTGGTCTTTGGGAAAGCCTATCATCTGCCCTTGGGGTCAGAACACAAAGCGTACTGGGCTCTCCAACAACTCAACTTGGATCTTAAGCTTGCTAAAGAGAAATGGATGCTCCAACTCAATGAGTTAGAAGTGTTCCGAATGTTCTCATACGAGAATGCCAAATTACTCAAAGAAAGACTTAAGGGATGGCATGACAAACAAATTCGGGTTCAAGAATTTGAAGCAAGTCAGCAAGTCTTGTTATTCAATTCCAGATTAAGGTTCTTTCCAAGTAAGTTAAAATTACGTTGGTTCGGTCCATTTACGATTTACCAAGTTTATCCATACGGAGTTGTCGAACTTCAAAGTAAGGGAAGTAATTTTCGAGTCAATGCTCAGCACTTAAAACATTACTAGGGGATAAAATTGAACGAGACCAAATCTCTTTCATTTTATCAGATATTTAATTTTTCTTTTTTTCAAAAATAAATTATTTAGGGTATATTTTTAGGATTAGTATGTTTAAATAAATTCTGTCTAAGAGTTTGGAACGTAAGCAGGACCGCTTGTGACCCCTCAAATCTTTCATGGGAATTATTCCCTAAATGGAAAAATAAATTTAAGTTTTCAAATAAAAGGGTCAATTTTGATCCAAGTTTCAAATTGCAACTCAATTTCAAATTTTTTTTTAAGTCTCGGTACTTAGTTGAACTATTTTCAAAATTTGGTTGCTTTTTCTGTAAATACTAAAAATTAGATGTCTCTTCTTGTAAATATTTTTCAAAAGGCACCTAGAATAAATGTTTTTAATTTAATTTAATAAATAAGATGATAATCATTAATATATAATTATATCTATTATAATATGTATTAATTATTATCAACTTTGCATAGAACTAGGATTACTTTAAATTTGATCATTTTTATTTAATAAGTATTTATTTTTAATAAATTAATAGAAAATAATAATTTAATATGCATTATATTAATTATTAATTGTTGTTAACACTATGTAGAATTAGAAATTGGAATATCTTAATTATTAATTTGTTCTAAGAATTCTAATTAAACTCCTACTCCTTTCACTATAAATTTCACCTAGCTTTGCCATTTTTTTCACTCATCCTTCCATCAATCCTAGCATCCAAAACCCACCAAGTACCAAATCACTTAGTGCCAAACTCTCTAGCCACAACACTGCCCAACTCTGCACATCACCTTCACACCTAGCAGCAGCCCCATTCGGCCAGTAGCTCACGCATGTACCCAGTAGCCCCTACGCACACCGTGCGCCCTAGCAGCCTACTCGTCGCCACACCTGTCGCATGTCCAGCTCTGGCAGTTCGTCATGCCTGCTCGATGCAACTGCTTGCTGCCCACTTCCCCGCATACGCATGCCTTGCAACTCACGCAAGAACCCGCCCAACAATGCCAGTTGCTGCCCGCGCATCTTCTCGTACCAACACCATTGCCTATTGCACCACATCATCAAGACACCCTACAACCATCCCTAAGCCAACCCCTTTTTCTTTATATTTATTTTCATTGAGTTCTTAATTTTTATAAAAATGTGGTAAGATAAATTTTTTCCTAAATTTTTATTTTATTTAATTATTTAATTTTCCAATTTATTGAATTATTAATATTTTATACTATTTAAATTTTTGAGAAAGTATTTTTTCCATCTTATGTTCAGGTTAATCATGCCTCGCAAGAGAACTCGTGCCTCTGCCCAAATTGACAAATCGCAAAATAAGTTCCACTTATATTGATTTCATGGCACGCACTCGACAAATTGCTGAAGCTCTCAATTAGGAGTTATTTTGTGAGAAAAGACCTAGTTTAGATGAGGAGTTAGCTCGTGAATTTTACGCGAATTTTACATCAAGTGAATTGATGAAAGTTTCTATTCACGGAATCAATGTACCAATAACCTCAAATGCTATTAATGAATTCTTTGAATTACCTGACTTTGAAGACGACGAATATTCTTCCTTGATGAGTAATATTGAGACTAAAAATCTATAAGAAATTCTCGAGTAACTTACAACTCCAGGTTCTAAGTGGAATGTGTCAAAGCAAGTAATTCACACTTGTCGTAGAGAATATTTGACACCACTAGCGAATGTATGGTTCTATTTTGTTCGATTCAGCCTTTTGCCTATTTCACATGGGACTACAATCTCATTAGAGCGAATGGTCTTATTATACTCGATTTTAATTATAAATACCATTGATGTGGGAAAATCATCCTAAGAGAAATGAAGAATTGTGCCGCTAGACATTCTGGCGCAGCTTACTTTCCCTTTACGATAACAATTTTGTGCTTGAAAGCTAAAATTCTTGCAAAAGTAAAGAAGACAGGTTATAGCCAGGGCACAATCACAGATTGGGATCTCTATCGAATAACTAGAGACTCTGTTCTACAGGAACGAGTTGAAGAGAGCAAGGATCTTGAAGAAGAAAAAGATCCCACAGAGATCGAACCAAGGCAGTCAGCTAAAATCTCTGATAAAGTAGAACCAATGGAACCAATAACCGAACTTGACATTGCAACTTCAATGTTCAGGGCTCAATCACCTCGCCTAGGTCTTCAAAATGAGCTGTCAAAATTGATTGACATCATGCAACATATGCAGTGGCAGCAACAAGCTTACTGGAGATATTCAAAAATACGGGATGACTCAATGAGAAACGCTCTTACGAAAATATACAATGACCCATTTATTTTTGTGCCTGAGTTTCCAGATTTCATATTTGAACCATGGAGTCCACTATCAAAGAGGAAGCGAAGCGATTCATGCAAAAACAAAGATGATGGAGCAAAAGATGAGTCAAATTTGGAGGGATCTGCAAATAAATAAAAAGGGAGATCCTGACTTTAAGTTATTTCCATTCTTAGGTTATATAATAGGATTAGGTTTTTGTAACACCCCGAATTTTGGGCCTATATGAATTGGGCTTTGGGCTTTGGGTCTCATAAATTTTCATTTTTTTTCAAGCAAGAAAATGACAAATGACATGTTGGCTTTAAGGGTTTAATAAACTTGGAGTGTCTAGGGGTGTTGGAGAAGTGATGGGTTCGAACTATGAGGAGAAAGAATTTTTAATTAATTGTTAAAGGAACTAGGGCGGTGAGTAGTTGGGCTTTTAAATAAAAATAGGGAAAATGGCATCAAAGAGCCTTGTGGTGGAGTGGCTAAGTGACGCCACTTAAGGTATAGGAAGGTGGCGTTATGGGCTAGCAAGGAGATCCTAGGTTCGAATCCTAGCTTAGTATTTTTAGGAGTTAAATTTTTGCTTTCTAGAAGGTTGGAAGTGGTGTGAGGATGGACTCTAAGGAGAGTGATCAGAAGAGAAAATTTAGGAAAAGGATTGGGGAGTTATTAGTGAGAAAAACGAGGAGATGAGGTGGGGAAGAGTTGGAGCCATTTGGGACTTTGGGGATAGGCAGAGTTTCGGTTTTGTGTATAAATAGGGGGTTCCAAATTCCCTCTATGCTATTTCAGCAATTGGAATTCCCTTTGTGCTATTTCGGCAACTATAGTGCTCTGCAGAATTCTCCTTCACTTTTTATGTTCTAAACATCGCCTCTTCCTTATGTGTTTTCTTTTCTTCTCTCCTGAAGTCTTAAATCAAATATCATTCTCTTCTTTCTCCATTGATTGTGGCATCCCACCTTCATCTTAATTGTTGGGGACCAAATATTTGTGACTTCAAAAATCGAAAACCTTTGCTCTTGGAGTCGATTTCTTCATCGCCGCAAACCTTGTGCCTAATACTCTAGTGACCAAATCTTTGTCGTGCTGTCATCATTCCTTTGACTTCTGGTGGGTCGGATCTTGGAAAAATCAGAATCAAGCTTGGATCTACAAGTTTCTACCGAAAATCTATCCATACGTTTCAATTTTTTGGGTAAGTGTTCTTGATTTTGGGATAAGTTGGCCGAATAGTCTATAGTAAGGGAAAGGGTGACTTAAGTGGATACAAGTCACCTATTATTTTGTCTTTTATTAAGATTGATGCAGATCTAGGGGATATTCATGAGTAGTAGCTAAGGAAGGGCTATTAGGACTGGTGGCACACGTGAAGGTTATGGTAAGGCTTCAATTTTTGGTAAATATTATGGTTAAGTGTGTGATTGATTGGAGTTTGGTATTGGTTGTAGGTTCAAGGCTGAGGATAGTGTAACACGTATCATTTACTAGGTGTGTACATACACTTCGCACACGACAAATCGGCAAAAGTCGAAATACCGAAAAACTAGAATGTCGAAAAGCCGAAATGCCGAAAGGCCGAAATGTTGGCACCGACAACCGCACGAGCATACGAACATTCGTGTGGGAACACTGATACGACTACCGGGACCAAGAGAGTGATCTCATGGTCTTAGGCCACTGTTTGGCCAACCGGGCCAAAATGGGCTAAATAGGCCTGCTGAGCTCGTGGGCCTAAATCGGCAAGAGTTGATATGTGAAATTGAATGATGGATTGATATGGGTGGTTGTATGATTTGATTTTGATCGGGCCTAATGGGCTACAAATACATGATTGGGCTTAATGGGCTATATGAACGTGATTGGGCTTAGTGGGCCTTATGGGATTTTAGAAATGCATGCTAGGGTTTTAATGGACTCTAGGCTTAGTTCTGATGAATTCTTGAACTGCATGAAACTTAATTAATAATCAAACATGTCTATGGACAACTCGTTAGGGTAGAGTGTGGCAATGGACATATGCATGTCCTAGTGACCCACCTCCTCTTCTCTAGAATCCTACCTGGTGCGTAGTGTCTGTTCACTTTAGCCACGAGGACTTGTTGACAGGCCAACGTTCAAAATTAAGACCCATACTGTTAAGAATTACTGAAATACCTCTGTAGGGTAGATTTACCAAAATACCATTGATTTGTGAAACGACTAAAATTCCCCTATGTGCTGAATGTAAGATTTATGGATGTTACATGTACATTAACTGCATTCATATGATATTCTGTTTAGGATGCATATGGGTGGGAATTTTGGAACGGAGGAAGTATATGAGGATCGCATGGTTGCTTGACAACTGTGGACCCACCTATGGCTTTTTTAAGCCTATTATATGATAAGCAGCTTTGCTACAATGTTTGGTAGTACCGCAACCGGGCTACCCTTGAAGTGTATCGGATCAGTGGGTAAATTTAGAAATCCCCGCAGAAGTGTTTCGGTTGGACGGGGACGAAGTGTATCAGATGGATTATGTAACACCCCAAACCCGGTCAAATCGTTATGACCGAATCTGGCATGTCACAGGGAAAAATCATTTTTGGAAAACAAGTTGTTAACTTAAATTGTAAAGAAAACGTTTCATTTTAGGGAAACCAAAATTTAGTTAAGTAATTTGCTAAAAATCATTTCAAAGTTTGTTTTAAAGAAAATCGAGTTAACTCCTCGTTGTTACAAGTTCACTTATTTACCCGATGGTAAAGTTTTGGAAAAATCCCAAAATTTATTGAGGTTGTGAAAACATTCATTTTATAATTTCTTTCCTTGTTAATCATGCTTTAATGTTTAACACAAATTCAAAGGCAATTGTCAAAATAAATAAACCCAAAGCAAAATATAGATGGCCTTATTACATAACCGAAAACCCAAAATTTAAAACGAAGTAAAACCGAAATTTGATCATTAAAATAAAACCAACTACTGAGCATGGCCACCTCGAGTCCATCCCGGCTCCATATCCGCGATCTAGGGATTATTTTCAAAATGTAAAGGAAGGGGTGAGTCATCGAGACTCAGTGTGCAGTTCCCCATCCCGAAGATAACAAGCCCTTACACAATTTCATAAACAAGTATGTATGTCATGCAACCCAAAAACCTAACCATCCGAAACTCCCGGTTCTACCCTGTGTGGTACCAAACCACTGGTGGTGCCAAACCACTGGTGACCCAAGTCACAAATAAACATATGTGGTACCAAACCACTGGTGGTGCCAAGCCACTGGTGACCCAACGTCACAGATAATCATATGTGGGGCCAACCCACTGTGGTGCCAAACCACTGGTGACAATCCCTTTTAATATAATATGTAGGGCCAACCCACTGTGGTGCTAGACCATTAGGACGAGTCACGAAGATAACACATGTGGTACCAAACCACTGGTGGTGCCAAACCACTGGTGACCCAAAGTCACAAATAATCATATCTTCCCCCTCTTCTCATCACCCATCTTAATGAACATGCTTTTCAATGCAAAATAATCATGCTTAGCATTCACAGATAATGTAACATTGCATATGCAGATTTAACAGAGGTAATTAACACTAGCCATCAGAATTGGACTTACCTGGAGTCCTCACTTTTACCCACAAGGGTAACATATCCATATCCACAGTTATTTCAGCTTTTAACAGTATACATGATATTAACATACTAACACATTGCCTATGAAGTGTGTAAGAGATACACACCTGATTACTCGTAAGACTACGCTTTCTATGTCGACACTGCCTTAATCGACACTACCGCTATCTGTCTACTCTCCTGCTCAGAAGCTGGTCCACATCCAGGTGGCCAATTGCGAATCGCAGACACAGCCCACTTCTTGAACTTAGGGGCTGGGGTCTCAGATCCAACCCCTCCTAACGTTTGGTTAGCCTTTGAGTCCATAAACACACCTTAGTCACTTAACCGGGTTAAAGCAGAGAAACGAATTGTAAGGAACTAAAAACCCGAAGTTAGAACCCTTACCTAAATCGATAAAACCTGAGGTTCTAGGCTTGACTCACAACCAACGAATCCCGAAAGTCTCCATAAGATGGCGTCAGCACACCTCCTGCATTCGGCCAAGTATCAAATAACACTGGATCTCTGCCTTCGGCATTAACGCAATAAGAGATGTCAAAATGGTAGAAACACTTACCCTACACTAACAAAACCGATTGGAAGAGATGGCAAACCAACGACAACGATCTACTACAACCAAGAGTCAAACGAGAGGATTTGAGTGCCAAGGGATTTCGGCTTTTCTTACCAAAGCAAACGAAATAGAGAAATGAATAGAGATGTGAGAATATTAGGAAGATTCAGCCATAAGAACCAAAAGAAAAAAAGAAAAGAAACAATGAGGTCTTACCTGACTATGGGTTGAGATTCGGCTTTGAGAACCAAACAAGGTAAATAGATTTCGGCACCTATAGAGATTAAGAGAAAACGCAAGAAGAGAAGGAATACATGAACAATGGTATTCGGTTCTCCACAACCAACTAAAAATGAAAAGGGAGTTAGGGGTTTCGGCTAACAGGAGATGAAAGGGATAAGGAAACAGAATGGAAGATGGAGTTTCGATTTTGATGCCAAAAGTAAATAGAATAACAAAGATGATGAGCAAAGAAGTTTCGGCCAAACACCAAAAGTAGAAAAAGAAGAGAAAGCTTTAGAGAACAATTCGATTTTGACAAACAACAAAAAAAATAAAAGTGAAGAACTCTAGGTACTATCTAACCAAACCGAAATGCCCAACACCTCTCTAAAGCTAACTTAACATTTGGCCACTTCCCTAACGAGCACCCAAAACCGAAATTGATAGGAACCCACACACCCAAATTTCGGCACACCACCAACACACAAAAATCGAATGCTCCAACACCTCATAGCCACTACAAAATTTGGCTAACCTACTCCCCAACTCAATCCCTTTGTTTTCTTCTCATTTTTCTCTTGACCACCTGTTCAAACAAGTTTGAATACTTCAAATTCCACAAATTTCTCTCCTCCATATATTTGAATCTGTTGACTTCTTCAATCCTCATCCATCAGAGTCCATCCTGAGCACAATTCCTCTTGGTCTTGGCTTCAAAAAGAACAAGCAGAAAGGGGATCTTCGCAGCTCAAACCAAGGCTCTCTAGCTTGAATGAGGCGTCACTCCCATGTGCCTTAAGTGGCGCCTCCCTTGCCACTTTACCACTTGGATTCTTGTGTCAAATCTAGCTACCAATTATCCTTAACACCTAACTCAATCAACTCTCCCTTCCAGGTACCCAAAAATAAAATTTTCCACGAGGCTCTAGCCCATCTCTGACTTAAGCCTAGACCCCAAAATAGCCTAAACTAACATGACATCCATACCATCTACACGCAAACAAATAAAATGCAAAGACCCCGATTTTAAGGATGTTACAGATTATTTGGGGAGGGTTTGCACTGCATTACATGTAAGATATTATTATGTTATTATTATGATATGTATGTTTTTGTTTGAAGAGGATCATACACACTAAGTTTTCGAAAACTCACTCCCTCTTTTATTTTTCTTAGGTGATCCTTAGTAGGCTGTTCGATGGATGGAGGGACTCAGAGGTGGCCAACTAGCAAGACGATTAGACCTATTTTTCTTATTATCTAAATTCTTGGATTTTAAGTTATTTATTTTAAGTTATTTTATTTCGGATTGTAATAAGGCTTTCCCTCTAGTTATTATTCCATTACTTCCATTATGCATTGTAATTTTGAAACGGAACCTGGATTTGGCATCGAGTTATATGTAGGATGAGATTCAGTATCCTCGGTTATTCATAGAAATTCATCGGGCAAATGAGTAAAGCTTAAATGAGATAGCAAGAAAATTAAGTAAGCAAAGCTATTATCAAGTTGGAAATGAGTATTATTCATGTTATGAATGATGAATTAGAGATTATGATTATTATAGTAAAGTATGCTGATCTATGTGATCAAGTGATACACGTACCTTGTTTACCTCACGAGCATGAGAGTAGTAAGTATCATGAGATATGTAGGAATCAGTAAGAGTAAGTAAGCTTAAATAGCTGAATTTATGATGCCAATGTTTATGCCAAATGGTTTATGTTAAACAAGTATGTTGCTATGTGCATTATATGCAAACTTACTAAGATAAATGCTTACGTCTTTTATTCTCTCTTTCCATGTAGTCCTACCAAGCTAATGTCATGGATCACCGTCATCGGAGCTCGGAGCACACTATCAATCGCTATTTTGGTATAGCCAAGATGTTATATTAAGTATGGCATGTATAGGAAACATTTTATTTTGAGAATATGTCTTTTAAAGGGCAAAAGTATGGGCTATCAAGTTTATTATTCTTTTGTATATGGCTAAGTGATTGGCCAAGATTGACTAAGTATGTATGTTTATTGATACCAATGAAGCATGTAGTATTGTTCATGAAAGATGTAGTAAATTGAGTTGTTGAATTGAATATGAGTTTGGTCTTGATTTCAGGGTGGCAATTGGCTTGGTAAATAGCCTTCAAGTGCCCACACGGATAGACACACGAGCGTGTGTCTAGGCCGTGTGTTCCCTGCATGTTAGTGTCTTAAGTCAGTATAGACCATGGACTAATCCCACGGCTGTTTGTATAAGCCATGTGAGACACACGGTTAACACATGGGTGTGTGCCCCAGGCCGTGTGAATAAGTCAGTATATCAAGGTATGGCACACAGTCTAAGCCCACGGACGTGTCAAGACCGTGTGTAATTAGTCAATGTCGACCACGGTTGGAAGTCATGGGCGTGTCTAAGAAGTACACGGGCGTGTCCCAAGCCACATGGGCGTGTGACCCTGTTTTAAGGAAATGTTTTTGATTAAGTTTTGAAAGTTGCCAGATATGTGTTTAAGGCCTTGTAGGCCCATGAAATGTATGATTAGACTAAGAAAGAGAAGTTTTTAATTTGGAACAAAATTTTAAAGCCCGTAAGTGCATGTTTGAGAAAGTTCAAGCATAGTAATGTCTCATATCCAGTCTCAGCCTTGGACTCGGGTATGGGGTGTTACAGGGACTCTGAGTTAAGACAGTTGATTCTATGGGAGGCGCATAGTAGCACATATGCTATGCATCCCGGTGGAAACAAGTTATACCGAGATTTACGTGAACTGTATTAGTGGCTAGGACTTAAGCGTGAGGTTACCCACTTCGTAAGTAAGTGTTTGACATGCCAGCAAGTGAAGGCTGAGCATCAACTACGTTCAGGATTACGGCAACTGATCACTGTAAAATCAGAGTTTTAAAATTTTATAAAAGAATGATCAAACCTGGAGACTAACTCTGACAATAATATTAAGGCAAGTGTACCTATCGAACAGTAGTATAGCTTAGGCAAGACCGATTATCGAACCCAAAGGAACTAAAAGTATTAATACTCACCTTCTTCTTATTATTTAGTCTTAAAGTTAGAGTGAAGATTACTTTTTAAACTAAATTGATGACAGCTAAACTAAGGACACAAAGACAAGAAGACGAATAGGAAAATAACTTTGAGGGAAAACTCAGTTGATTACGATGATACCCTCAGGAAGAATCCACCTAGACTTCACTTATTAATTAACCCTAAATTATATGATTTCTTTTACTTAGCTTGATCCATGAGACTCCCTAACCTATATTAAACCCTCTCTTGAGGCGAATAACGTCTAACCCTAGGTTAATTGGTGGAACTCTCGTTCGCTTATAATAACCCCCTAGGATAGCAGTAAATCGATCAATGGACTCCCATATTAGGTTTCACCCTAATCCGACAAAACTCGTAACCCTATCTCTAGGCATCCAATCAACTCCGCTTAATTATGTTAGATCTTCTCTTGGGCAGGGTCTATTCCTCCTCCACCTAAGCACATTAGATTGGATTAAGCAACATAATTAAGAACAAACTAAGTAATTTATCATATAACTTAAAAATCAAATAATAAAATCCATCTAAGTTTCATCCCCTTCAGGTATCTGAGGGGTTTAGTTCACAATGAGTAAAGAAAACATCGCAAGAGAAAAGATAAAACAAAACATAGAAAAAATCCTAAAACCCCCTAAAGGAATCGAAGGAGAATTCCACTGTCTTGAGTATAATCCCGGCTTCTTGGGAAGGATCAACTGGCTATGCTCGCGTTATTCCCTAACTCTGACCTTCTCGGCTTGGCTCACTGGCCTCGCTTTCGCCCCCTTTAACAGGTGATACTTGGGACTTATTTATAGGCTCTTGGAACGCGATTCTTTTTCCCTAAGTATCCTTTTTCGACTAAAATTGCTCTTTCCAGCGTCAGAGGCACGACCATGCCACACGCTCGTGTGAATCGAGACCTGACCGTGTTCGGATTTCTCTTGAGGCACAACCGTGTGTGACGGAGTTGAGGCCGTGCTCTAGGTTTTCGTCGAGGCACGGCCGTGTGTGCTTTGGGCCAGGCCGTGTCGATTTCGTGTAAAGGCCTATTTACTCTGTTTTAGGCCTGTTTTGTGTTCTTTTCATCCTCGGGTGCTTTCCTGGGTATAAGACATAAAAAGAAAGGATTAAAAGCACCTTTTTATATAAAAAAAGGGATAAATCATCCAAAATCATACTAAATGTGGGTCTGAAATATGTTACTTTTACGGTTTATCAAATACCCCCACACTTAAGCTTTTACTTGTCCTCAAGCAAAATTTTCAACTTAAAATTAAAATGAACTTTCCATGATCTGTAATTCTTTATCAACAATGTTTTATCCTAATTCATAGAAAATTCATACATGGATAGTTTGATTCAAAGCGTCCTAAAGATTCAAATGAGATAAGTCATAATTTTGTACCTCGAAAACATAGGCGTCTTCCCTCTTTTAAATAACTACCTTTTTAATTCAAAATCAACAAGGATTGATATCCTCACTTAGGATTCACTCAAATCACTCTAAAGTGTTTAAGGTTCAGAAGAAGATCGCTCATAAGTCGAACCTGAAAAGTTAATCCCATAGGCTTGCCTGAAAAACAAATCTCCACCACTGTAATATAAGATGACAAACAGATCAAAAGGTCTTTGATAGGGTTGTAACGGGGCTAGGGTTAAAGGTGTGGATAAAGGCTGAATTAGAAGGTTAGAATCGAGATTGTCTTGATAAATTTCCTAACTAGAAAAAAAAATGAACTTAATCTTATATTAATTAAAAACTAATAAAACGAGCTTTTTCCTTGAGAATTGGAATTTGAACATGCAAGCTCACTTAATCATAGAACTAATAATGAATATACTTCATGTTTTTTCTTTTAAGGAACAAACTAACATAATAATAAGGAAGAATTTTTACAACTGAAATATAGAACATAGTTAGGAAACTTGTTCAAAATCAAATCTCGACAAAAAGGGTAATTAAAAAAAATTGGTGATAACAAATACAAAGGGTTTTTATGGTTAAAGTTAGTAGGTGAGTCAATAAAAAGGGTTGTTAGGCTCAACGGGGTTCACTAGGGGTTAATTATAAAGGTAGGCTTTTTAGTGGAATTAGTGGGTTAAAACCTAAGTGCCTTTATCATCTCGGTATATCAAATCATAACTGTGGTCTCGACATGTATAATCAAGGCAAGTTCTAGAATAGCAGTTCACAGTTGACACACTCATAATCAAAAAATGAGCATCAAAAAGAATGTATGCTCTATAAGGTTCAAATACTCACAAAAATTATGGGTGTTTTGACATCATCCTTATAAAATTCGAATTTCAAGGTAGCATTCAAAATTGGATCAACAACCTAGCAAAAAAATTTTAATTCCTGAAAAATAGACTTATCATGCTTGATTCTATAGTATTCTTTAAATTTAATCATCAATGTACAATTAACTATGACTTATTCTAAAATATGTTAATAGTCATCACAAGTCATCAGAAATTTCATCCTAATTAGTAATATGACAACTTTGCATAAAAACAAGACTAAATCAGGGATTTGAAAATAATGAAAAAAAAAGTTAGGTTCTTTTATTCCACTTTTAACCTCAGGGATTTGAGAATAATGAAATTGGTTAGGTCTTTTTACCCCCCCACACTTAAGATGTACATTGTCCTCAATGTATAAAGATAGATAATGCATTTATATTCAAAATCAAAAAGGAGGGGATAGAATACTCCCTGAGGTGTGAACTGTTTCCTTGGAGGAGGGCAGGGGTCGTAGAGGTTATGGTGGAGGATGTGGCAAATACGGCGAAGGCGTCGTATGGTGGTCGTGTTGGTTCCCAAGCTCTGCGCTGGATGAAGAAATTGGGGAACTCATGAAGGATTAGCTAGAGTTTATTAAGACATAATAAAAATAAACTAAATACAAAATTAAAGAAAAGCAAGCTAAAGTGAAGGAGACTAAGAAGAAAGCTGAAAAGAAAAGAAAATCCTAATGGACTATGAAGTCCTTATTAAGGGATAGTTCGCAAGGTGGGAATCGATGCTAAGATTGGGGATGTGGTGGCAATAGTGAGAGTGGTGAGGTTGTTGTGGTGATTGGCGTGATTCCTTAATAGCCTGGCGAACCTGACATTAAGAAACTAAAAGAAAATTAAACGAAAATAGCAGTAGAGAAGCTTAGATGAGGAAAATAAAGGAGAAGAGCAGAAAATTGAAGCAAGAGAGAAAGAAAACATAAAAACTAATTGGTCTCAAAGACCCTTGGCTTGGTGTTGAGGCGAAGCTGCCGGCATGAACTCAAGTTGATCGTTCTTTGTTAAGGATTCTGTGCGTAGCTTCTTTCGCTTCTTCAGGATGGTGTTGATTTGCTCAAGGATCTAGAGTTTTGAAGAGTCTGAGATGAATGAGAGAAAATAAAGAAGAAGTTAGATGGAGGGAAGGGGTAGGGATTTAACTAGAATTTCAAATTTTATGCTCCCCCACGGCCGTGGTCACAGGGTGTGTCGATTTACTCTGCCACCTCACAGGTCGTGTTATAGAGGTTGTTGTCACCCTATGCTCGTGCTTGTGAAGTCTTTTCTTTTGGCACAGTTGTTTTCCACGGGCGTGTCTCCTTCGTGTTCGATAAGTCAGTGGCTTCACACGGTTTTGGGCACGACCGTGCCCTATCTGTCAGTGCCCGTGGGGAGGGTTTGTTGGATCCGTGATGTTGGGGAGGGTGGTTGGACTAACAGCACGGCCTGTGCCCTGTTAGTGTGGTGGTTTAGGTGGTCCACACGGCCACGAACACGGCCATGTGTCAGGCCGTGTGGACTGGAAAACCTGCATATTTTTTTGTTAGTTGAAAAAGGAAAAAGGGAAGAAAAAAGAAAGGATAGATAAAAACAAAGGAGAAATAAGGTTAGTGCTCGGGTTGCCTCCCGAGAAGCGCTCGTTTATAGTCTTAAGCTAGACTTCCTAGTGTTTTGAAAATTTTAGGGAGGTTTAAAAGTTTGAATATCTTCCCTCGTACTTACTGTTTTATTCTCTTGGCAAGTTTGAAGTCGAGAAGTGTTTACTTTATAAGTGCCGAATTTTGGATTGCTTACCTCGACTATTCCGTTTGGAAAGATATCATGTACCTTGAGAAGGTTTTCTCCCTTTTCCTTCAGGTCTGTTGTGGGGATGTGAGACTCGACTTTATCTAATAGATCCTGGTTTCCTATTTTAAAGTGATTTGATGTCTCCATGAGCTCTTCTAGTGGTTCCTCCGATTTTACTTTGTGTGATTTCGGTTCTTCCTCGTGTAATTCTACTTTGTCGATATGAGTTGGCTCAGGGTTTAGGCCTTGTGGTGTTTCCTGTGATGAAGATTGAATAATATGGTTATCTATTGAAGTGGCTTTCTTACCTTCATCGACTGTTGTCCTGGCCGAGTCGAGGGCTTGAAGATTGACCGATTCATCTCCTACACGAAGTATAAGCTCATCTGTAGCAACATCAATTTTAGTCCTGGCAGTTGCTAGGAATGGTCTTCCTAAAATTAAGGGGATTGAGTTATCCTCATCCATGTCTAAGACAACAAAGTTTACTAGGAAAACAAATTTGTCGATTTTGACGAGAACATCTTCGATAATGCCCCTAGGAATTCTAACAGTTTTATCAGCTAGTTGAATACTCATCCTAGTTCGTTTGGGTTTCCCTAGACCTAGTCGTTTAAACAATGTATAAGGCATGACGTTTATGCTTGCCCTTAAATCAGCTAACGCATTATCAATATTTAAACTACCAATTAAACATGGAATTATAAAACTCCCTGCATCTTTTAGTTTCTATGGTAGTCTATTTTGTAACATTGCTGAGCACGTTGCGTTCAGTTCCACGTGATGCTCTTCATCTATTTTGCGTTTGTTGGTCAAGAGCTATCTTAAAAATTTTCTCAAGTTTGGCATCTGAGAAAGAGCTTCAAGAAGAGGTAAGTTAATATGTAATTTCTTTAAGAGTTTGAGAAACTTACCGAACTGTTCCACTAAATCGTCTCTTTTTAAGGCTTCAGGATAAGGTATACGGGGTTGATACTCCTTAATTACCGGCTTTGGCTTTTCTTGTGATACCTCTTTTTCACCTTCGTCTACCTTCTTTTCCGGTATTGGATTTGGTTCAGTTAATCCGTTACTATCCTCAGTTGTGATTGCTTGAATTTGCTCCTTAGGATTAACTTCAGTGTTACTTGGTAGACATCCTTGCGGTCATTCTGACATTAGCTTTGCGAGTTATTCAACTGCATTACTAACTTCCTTGACTAACTTAGCAATTTCATCGAGTTGTCTCTCGTTACTTTTGACTGCTCTATCAGTTTCTTAAAGATGTTCCTCGAAGGATGGTTTCTTTTCCTGTGGATAGGGCTGATTTCGGAAGTTTTGAGGAGGTTGTTGCCTTTGATTTCCTTGGTTTCCTTGTCATCCCCACTAAATATTTGGGTGGTTCCTCCAACCTGGATTGTAAGTATTACTATAAGGATTATTATTATATCGAAAATTATTACCTATATAGTTCATTTGTTCATTTTCTGCTCCTAGTTGGTAGGGTGGGTACTCGGAAGTGGCCACACGTTGGATTTGCTTCTTAACAAAACATACTAATTTTGGATTTAGTTTATTTTATATTGTTTTTTTGGGTTAATATTTTATGTAACAAGGCCTTTGGGATTTTCTTTTTTAAACTTTTATTTGGTATTTCTTATATCATTACAAATTTATTAAAAACGGGTTTTAAAACAATAACATCTATTTTTAAATATCACGTTTCCGCAACGGTTTAATCAAGCTTCTATAACAGACAAGTTTTTTTTAAAGCAAAAATACAAATGCATAATAAGGTTTAACAAAAAAGAAATGATTTCGAGTAAAACTTGTTTTGTTAATAAGCAACAAATCGAAATTTTGAATCGGTAAAAAGTTTTGATTCGTAAATGAGTTTTCCAACATATGCACAGTTTTCAAACAGCACCTGATGTGGTAGGCTAGATCCCATCGTAACGTCTAGGCCGGGTTTGGGGTGTTACAATGTGTCCCAGAAAAAAAAACTTCCTGAAGCCAAAATTCACATTTGTTAAATTTAGCAAAATAATTGTTTATCTCGTAAGGTTTGCAGAATAATTCTCAGATGCTCGACATGTTCAGTCTCATCTTGGGAATATATCAAAATATCATCAATAAATACCATAACAAATCTATCTAAATATGGTCTGAAAATTCTTTTCATCAAATCCATAAACACTACAGGTGAGTTAGTTAAACCAAACGACATCACAAGGAATTCATAATGTCCGTACCTAGTTCTGAATGTTGTTTTTGGCACATCCTAATCTTTCACTCGTAACTTATAATAGCTAGAACAAATATTATTCTTCAAGAACATTGTGGCACCTTTTAACTGGTCAAACAAATTGTCAATACGAGGCAGTAGATATTTATTATTAATTGTAACTTTGTTGAGCTAGCGGTAGTCAATGCATAACCTCATCGATCCGTCCTTTTTCTTAACAAACAGAAACGGTGCACCCAAGGTGGAAAACTAGGTCGAGCAAAACCCCTATCAGTCAACTTTTGCAACTGTGCTTTCAACTCTTTTAACTTTGTAGGAGCCATTCTATATGGTGCTATTGATATCGATGTTGTTCTCGGTACAAGTTCTATAGCAAATTCAACTTCTCTGACCGGCGGTAATCTAGGTAAATCCTCTGGAAACACATCAAGCTACTCACAAACCACAGGCACTGACAAGCTTCGACTCAGACACTTTAGTATCCAATACATAAGCAAGGTAAGCATTACAACCTTTTCTCACATATTTCTGTGCTGACATATCTGATTCAATATGAAGTATCTCACTATTCTGACATTTCAATATGATATGCTTTCATCTACAATTTACCACAGCATGATGCAGAGTTATCCAATCCATGCCCAATATCACATCAAATTCATCGAACAGTAATAGCATCAAATCAGCCAGAAAATAGTAACCCTGAATCATTAACGGACAGTTCTTGCAAACCTTATCAACTAACACATACTGACTTAGAGGGTTTGATACTTTAACCACAAATTCAGTGAACTCAGTAGCTAAATTTTTACTAGACACTAAATTCATGTAAACATATGAATGAGTCGATTCAGGATCAATTAAAGCAGTTACGTTAGTATCAATAAGAGAGAAAGTATCGATAATAACATCTGGCACAGAAGCATCTTTGTAAGCATGAATAGCATAAGCCCTAGCTGGTTTTCGTGCCTCAGATCTTGCAGTAGAGTCTTTCATCACACCACGGCTACCACTCACATTTCTAGGATTACGAGGTGGTCAACCTTTCGCAGCTGTGTTGCTCGGACTCGAAGTTTTAATATTATATTTTTCAGATTTCTCCGGGCAATCTCTAAGATAGTGGTCAAAGGAACCACATCTAAAACAAGCTCCACTCTTCATTTGACACTCACCAAAATGTAGCTTGTTGCAGTGCTTGCACTTGGGTCTGGTGTTTCTAGCACTACCCACACTTGCTATAGATATAGCATAAGGTTTAGGACTGGAGTGTCGGGTACCTTTGTCTTTACTAGAGTATCCTGTAAAAGTAGTAGAACAGTAGTGTTGTTCTTTAGATTTCTTCGATGCTGAAGGTATGACTTTCCCGTCAATGTAACACCCCAAAAATCCCTTATATATTTATTTTCGTATGTTTGTGACACAATGTCTATCTGCTTCAGTGGTTATGTATTCTGGGTGTATGCGAGAGGTCCCAAGTTCAAGCCTTAGCTTGGGAAATTTTTGTTTTTAAATGAATAAACCCCTATCTCTAATCAGTAGGCTTATATATAAATGTTGGTAAAATATGTTAGAATGGGCTCGCTGGTTTGGTGGTTAAGTGAAGTGTTAAGTGGCTGGAGGTCTGATGTTCGAATCTCTACGCGATCAAGGGGATTTACTTTTACTGCTTGTGCCGTATGAGTGTTGTAGTTTGGCTGAAATTCTGAGTATTTGAGGAGTGTGGGGATGTTGTAGCCGATTTTTAGAAGGATAAGGAGGGGGATTTCAGTAGTTGTGAGATTTGTGGAGGAAAATAAGGAATTTGAGGTGTAGTGGGAAGTGGACAGTTTGTGGAGGGATAGTATGAGAGATTTTAGGAGTGAATTAGGGGAGGTTAAGGATTATCCAAATCTAATTTCATTTCTTTTTGCTATTTCAAAAATCCCCAAAGTGTTCCTCTTTCTTTTTTACGGCTATTCTACCTTCTCCTTGCAGAAATATTGCTATCTTCTTTCCTTTTTGATATTTATTTGCTTTCTTCCCCACCTTGTTGCCGAATTTTGGTTCTTCTTGCACCACTCTCCCTTTCGTTCTCTCTATTCATATAGTTCTTCGGCGCAACATTGAGTCTTGCGTACAATTTCAGTTTTGGCTTATGTTTCTCTCAACTTTCGGTCCACTATTCTTAATTCTTTGGTGCTAATTTTTTCTATTCAACTTCCTGCTAATTGTTTTCTCCTGTCCATCTTTTCTTCTTCTTTTGTTGTTTGCAGCCGAAATTCCCCACTTGCTATCATTTTCTCCTCATTTGCTCCTGAGTGCGTTTCGTTCTTCTCTTTTGTGCAAACATTAGCCACTCGTGCGGTAAGTGGTAAATTGTTAACATTGTTTTGATTGAGTAATTTTCGGCAAACTAACTATAGGGTTCTGGAAGTAGCATATCGTGTGGATTGAGGCTCATTTCGTACTATTTTTTACCAAGTCGATTGGAAACATTGCATTAAGTGTTCATTGTTTTATAGATGAGTCCGTTGGTTTCAGGATTTGTTGTTTAATTGTAAAGAAAGATTGGTTCTAGTGTTGGATTGGTCAATTGTAGGTATTGAAGGTCTCAGGAGGGCTTAGGTATCAAAAACACTACAGGTGTGTAACCGTAACACTGTAAATAGAAATCAGCAAAAAGCCAAAAAGTGAGGTTGTCGACGCCACACGAGTGTGTGGCCTTCCATGTGGTAGGTCGTGTGACTAAACATAGGCGTGTGATCGAATTGGGTCCTTCGGGCCACACGAGTGTGTGGGCCCACACAGGTGAACCATATAGGCGTGTAAGATTTTTGGCCCAGGCCGTGTGATCCACACAGCCAAGGTCAATTTTGGCAATATGGGCCACACAGGCGTGTGCGCCCACACGGGCAAACATCATGGGCTTGTAGGCCATTTCCATTGTATGATTGCTAAGGTTGCACGAGTCACCTGAGTCGACTATGGACCTACTATAGGGTCTGTAAGCTACCTAACCCCTAATTGACTGAAAAGACTGTATGAATGATTAATTAAGCATGATGATGTCCCACTGATTTGATATTGTGTGCCCTGTTTACATGCATGATATTATGTTATAGCATGTCATATTTGTATATTGCATTGCATTGGGTTGGGGGAATTATAATGTTCGGAGGAAGTGTACTGAAAGGCCTCAAGCCTAATTTCCTGGCAGCTTAGCTGCGAACTACTGTCTAGTGCCGCAACCGGTACTTTTTGGAGTGTAGGATGGGTGGGTTGATTATATCCCCATATGGAGTGTAGGGTTGGACGGAGTTGGAGTGTAGAGGCTGGCTGGGTAGGATTTGATACTGAATAATTGTTATTGTACTGAATATTGATACTATAGTGGGCTAAGGCCCAAATGTACGACTGCTTCTGTATTGTAATGGGCTAAGACCCTAACTGAAACTGAAACTGTTACTGAATTGGGCTTAGGCCCAGATTGTGATTGCATTTTAACTGTATGTTTATATGGGAATTACATACTAAGTTTTTGTAAACTCACCCTTCTGTTTTATCTGTACAGGTGATCCCCAGACTTAGGCGGATTGAAGCGGCAGAGGACTTAGCGGTGGCCACACGACCCATTTTTACTCTGTTTCGTACTTAATTAGTTTTTTTAAAAGTTTTATTTGGGGTATTTTACTGTAATAAAGACCTCTATGAATTTTTGCTTAAAATTTGGATTTTCTATTGTTTTCTATTTTATATCTGCTAGAGGTAGGTAAAATACAGGTTTTAAAAAGAAATACATGTGTTTTAGCAAAATACCCACAATGACACAAACTGTTTTAAAAGGCTTCCGCAATGTATAATATTTTAAGAATTAACGACTAAATATGAACCACGATTTTAGAATTAATAAAAGAAAATGATGAACTCTAAACAGAAAATGTTTTGAACAAAGTTACATTTTTCCAACACAAACTACGGTTTTTTCACACACTACTATGTGACATCGCCAGATCTGGCCATAATGTCCAGGCTGGGTTTGGGGTGTTACAGTCAATCCTTTTTTCTGGTCTCTGGCTTCAATTCCAGCGTGTCTTTTCTCTTTACTCAGCTCTTCAACTTTATATGCTCGATCAACTAGTACAACAGATTCTTTCAACTCAAGGATTCTGATTAATAGTTTTATATCTTCGTTTAAGCCATCTTCAAACTGCTTACACATTTCAGTTTCAGTCGAAATATATTCTCGAGCACATTTGCTCAATCGAACAAATTCCCGTTCATTTTCGAACACTATCATTGATAAACCGTAAAAGTAACATATTTTAATCCCACATTTAGCTTACCTTTTGATGATTTATTCCTTGATTTGTATAAAAAGGTGCTTGTAATCCTTTCTTTTCATGTCTTAGACCTAGGAAAGCGCCCAAGGATGAAAAGAACACAAAACAGGCCTAAAACAGAGTAAATGGGCCTTAGTATGAAATTGACATGGCCTGACCCATAGCCCGCATGGCTGTGCCTCGACGAACACCTAGAGCTGTAAGATCCTAAATCGGGGCCTTTGCATTTTGTGTGATTGCATGTATAGGGTATGGTTGTCATGCTAGTTTAGGGTGTTTTAGGGTCCAGGCATGAGCTAGGGGTAGGCTAGAGTCTTGCCAAAATTTTCCTTTTTGGGCACTTAGAAGGGGGAGCTGAATGGAGTAGGAGTTAATTCTGGATGGTGGCAAAGTTTTGACACAGGAAGTGCCTTGGCAAAGTGGCAAGGGAGGCGCCACTTAAGGCTCAAGGAAGTGACGCCTCATGTGAGTGGATGGAGTCTTGGTTTGAGCTACAGGAATTCCTTTTCTGCTTGCTATTTTTGACGCCAAGACCAGGAGGAGTTGCACTCAGGATGGACTCTAGTGGATGAGTGTTGAAGGGGTCAACAGATTTGAATGGGTGGAGAGAGAAAATTTATGAGTTTGAAGTATTCAAACTTGTTTGAATATGTGATCAGGAGAAAAGCAAGGAGGAAAAGAATGGATTGTATTGGGATAGGTGTTAGCCGAATTTGAAAGGAGCTAGAAGGGGGGTTAGACTTTTGGTTTCTGGGGGTGGCTGAATGTGGTGTAGGCCTTGGTGAGGTGTGACATTCGGCTAGCTAGGGAGCACCTAGAGCCTTTCTCTCTTATTTTTTGTTGTGCCGAAACTGAATCACTCTCACATTTGGTATTTTGCGTTTTCTTTCCTTTTCTCTCATCTACCCAAAACCGAATGCTCCCCTAAGCTTCTTCTCCTTTTTTGTATTTGATTGGCCAAATCTACTTTGCTTACCATTAGTTACTTGTATTCCATTCTTTTTGTAATTTTCTTAAAAGTCGTAAACCCTCTGTATCCATACCCTTGCCGAAACTTCATTCTTCATCTTCTTTTCCTCAAAAGCCATAGTTGAATCCTCCTAGCACCTTATTATGTTCTTTTCTTTCTTTCATCTGGTTCAGCATGTGTTGAAATCTCATTCTTTTTCATCTCTTCTCTGCGCCTCTTTTCTGTGTTAGCCGAAAACCTTTGTACTCTCCTCTCTTCTCTTCTAACACGTAAGCCAAATATTTCCTGTTGAAAGAGCACCTATATTTTTCATCTTTTCTTTGCATAGTAGGACAACTGTGGCATTTGGGTAAGTTCTTGGTTCTTTGGCCGAATCTCCCTAGCACTCTCTCATTTCTATTCCCTTTTCTCTTTCGGTTGCTATAGAAAGAAAAGCCAAAACCCCTAAGCATCCTATAAAAGATCTATATTTCTATTTTCAGTTTTCTTATTTGGTTTCCCTCTTGTTTTAGTCCTTGCTGAAACATCTCTAGGGTGTGGTGGAGCCGAATCTTTCTAGGGGGTGATCGTACCTGTCAGGTGAAGGTAAGGAGGCAATTACTTTTATTCCGCGTTATCTCTTTCGGGTTTTCATGCCAAAGCCGAATGGCTATGTGGCCTAATGGTGTGATGTTTGGCTGAATGTAGGTGGAAAGGGGGGTGTCGCTTTTTTGTGGAGATATTCGGGATTCGCTAGATTAGTGAATCAAGCCTAAACTTGGGGTTTTGTCGAATTAAGGTAAGAGACTCCCTCTTTTGCGTCTACATTCTTTCGATTTGGCCTTTACTTAACCTAGTTCTCTGATTAAGATCTACTCTATGGACTCGAATGCTAGCAATCCTAAGGAAGGGGTTGGACCGGTGAATCCAGTCCCTAAGTTCAAGAGGAGGGCTGTGTTTGCTGTTCGTGATTGGCCACCTGGGTGTGGGCTAACCGTTGAGCAGAAGAGTAGGCAAATAGTGGTAGTGCCTATTAACGAGAGTGTCGACATAGAGGGTATCGTGTTACGAGTAATCAGGTGTGTAACTCTTACACACTTCATATGTTTATTATGCTATTGTTTGTATATTGCCAAAGCCGAAATGATGGTAGAGATCACTAAGTTACCCTTGTGGGTAAAAGCGAGGATGCCGGGTAAGTCTGTCATGGTTGTTAACTTTAATTGCATATATTGGAATCCACATGTGCCATTTTGTTTTACACGTAAACATGATCATATCATATTGTAAAGCATGTACATGAAAAAAAGGGTATGATAAGAGGAGGGGGAAGATATGATTATCAGACTGTCACCAGTGGTTTGGTACCACACAGTGGGTTGGCCCCACTTACCATTACTTTGTGACTAAGTCTCAGTGGTTTGGAACCACTAGTGGTTTGGTACCACATATGCTTATCTTTGTGACTCGTCCCCGTGGTTTGGTACCACAGTGGGTTGGCCCCACATAATATCAAAAGGGATTGTCATCAGTGGTTTGGTACCACAAAGTGGGTTGGCCCCACACATGATTATTTGTGACTTCGGTCACCAATGGTTTGGAACCACCAGTGGTTTGGTACCACCAGTGGCTTGGTGCCACAAGGGGTAGATTTCGGAGTCTTGGATGGATACCTAGGATGGACGGGCTGCATGACATGCATATCTTCATATGAAATTGTGTAAGGATTTAACACCTGTTGGATGGGGATTTATGCACTGAGTCTCGGTGACTCACCCCTTTCATTACCATTTTGCAGGTAATTCCTAGACCGCGGATATAGAGCCGGGGTGGACTCGAGGTGGCCATGCTCAAGATTGCGTTTCTTTCATTTTAAATGGTTACTTTGGACTTATTTTATTTTATTTTAAATTTTGGGTTTCCGTTTTGTAATAAGGCCACTTAGTTTTTCGTTGGGACTGTTCATCTGGTAAATTTCCTTAACAATCTTGTTTAATTACTGAAGGCATGCCTAGCAAAATTTATGCATGGACGTTTTCAAAACTAAATAAACTTTCAGGATTTATTTTCCCTAAAATTATATCATCTGATAATTGTCAAGCAAGTAATAACAATACGGCCTCTCGATTTTCTCAAGACTAAGGTTTAAAATGTTTCAAACGGTGTACTCAATACATACTCAGTTCTTTTGTAAATACTAAAGTTATTTTCTAATTTGAGATGACAAACTAGTTTTTTAAATGTTTTCTTCCCTGTAGCATGCCAGATTAGGTCGTAGCGTTTTGACCGGGTTTAGGGTGTTACAATTGTGGAATCAGAGCCTGGTTCAAAAGCGCGGTTGTGGGTATAAGGCCCAAACTGTTTTCAATATAAGGGTTTGCAAAATGATTTTGATGGAAATACATGTTTTGGGAAGCATGGCACCTGAGTCTCCGACACCGATCCGCAACGGTAAGTCTCCTAACTGCTGTTACTATGGCTTAAATGAGTGTGATATGAATGCTAGTGATAGGAATTCACTTTAGGGACTGAGACCTGTAGGACTGTGTGAACTTGCGAGAACAACTACTATAATAAATTGCTCATAAAACTGTGTTGTAATAAATAGTGGAAGGAAGCTAACTCATAAAATTCTTAAATCAGATTAATTCGTGAACGCTAGTCATGAGCACTCGAGGACGTGGGAGTAATGTACGTGGTCGTGGTCGTGGTAGGGGTAGGGGTAGGATGACTGTTTCGGAGCCAGTAGGGCCTGGTCATGGGTCAGAGAATGAGGTGCCGCCGCCGCCAGCTGTGGGTGCTGAATTTCAGGATAAAACAGGTGGTGATGATGCAGCGTCGCAGGCGATACTATGAGTTCTGGAGAGAGTTGCTGGAGCAGGAATGGGTACAGGGGTTCGAAAATCTGTGTCCGAACGACTCCGAGCTAATGGAGCAAAAGTATTTCGAGGTGTTTCTGGTGTAGCTCCTAGCACAGCTGAGTATTGGCTAGAGGCGACCGAGCGCGTAATGGTACGGGATGGTGCAATGGCCGATGATGTCACTTGGGATTTCTTTAAGGCAGCTTATCAGAGGAAGTATGTCGGATCCAATTATACAGATGTACAACGAAAGTCATTTTTGAATTTGGTTCAAGGGAGTAAGTCAGTATTTGAATACGACGTGAAATTCTTACGGTTGAGCTGTTATGCCCGGGGTATCATGGCTACGGAGCATGAGCGCTGCGTTAGGTTTGAGGACGGGCTGAGAGATGAGCTGCAGTTGTTGATCGCTCCACAGCGAGAGAGGGAATTTGCTGTTCTTGTGGAGAAGGCCAAAATAGCCAAGGGGGTGAAGGAGTCCACGAAGCAGAACCTGGATACAAATAGAAACAAGAGGAGTTTTGGGCCATCGGGGTCTGCTAGGGGGTTTCAGAAGAGGGCTAGAATAGGCGGGCCGAGTCAAGCTACAAGGCCCGTTGCGACACAGTGGCCACCGCGGTGCGCTCGATGCGGGAAGTCACTTTCGGGAGAGTGTTGGATAGGTAGCAGAGGGTGTTCGAGTGTGGATCGATGGATCATCGAGTAAGGGATTGTCCGCGTAAGCTAGCTAGGATATAGTCTGAGGGCAGGGGCGTGCTCAGTTCAGAAGCGGTGGACAGCAACCACAGAGGGGTCGTGGTTCGGCCAGGAGAGGTAATGGTTCCGGTCGAGGCCGTGGAGCACCAGGCAGAGGTGCTGGGAGCTCAGATGCAAGACAGCCTGGTTTATGCTGCGCACTGGATGTCATAACCTGTACGTTCTTAATTTATGGGTTGCCTTATACTGCTCTGATTGATGTTGGTTCGATGCACTCATATGTTGCTAGTAGTATAGTGGGAACTTTAAACTTAGCCTATGAGACTTCTTCTAGGGAGATGACTGTATTAGCCCTCTAGGACACTCTGTGGTAGTGAACAAATTGTATAAGGACGTAGCCCTAGAACTCCAAGGGGTGGTGTTTTTAGTTGATCTGATGGAACTACCATTCGGGGAGTTCGATTTGATCTTAGGTATGGACTGGTTGGTGAGGTATCAGGCGAATCTAGACTGTACAACCAAGCGTATGGTGTTGAGAACCGACGAGGGAGAAGAAGTGGTGGTGATAGGTGAGAGAAGGAACTACCTAGCTAATGTGGTGTCCGCTTTGAAGGCCGAGAAAATGGTGAGGAAAGGATGTGAGGCATTCATGGTTCATGTTTGTGCTTTGGAGGTCAAGGACTCAACTGTGGGGGGCTCCCGTACTTTTTGTTAAAAAGAAGGACGGAACAATGCGAATGTGTATAGACTACCGTCAGCTGAATAAGTTGACGATTAAGAACAAGTATCCATTGCCGAGGATAGATGACCTGTTCGATCAACTTAATGGAGCATCAGTTTTCTCTAAGATAGATTTGAGGTCGGGGTATCACCAACTTAAGGTAAAGGAGGTTGATATTCATAAGATGGTGTTTCGTACTCGTTATGGTCACTACGAGTTTTTGGTAGTGCCGTTTGGTTTGACCAATGCGCCAGCAGCGTTTATGGACATGATGAAGCCGTATTTGGATCGGTTCGTTGTAGTATTTATAGACGATATTCTGGTGTACTCGAAATCTGAGGAGGAGCATGATGCGCATTTGCGCGTGGTTTTGCAGATTTTGAGGGAGAAGCAGTTATTCGTAAAGTTTAGTAAGTGCAAGTTTTGGTTAAAGGAAGTAACCTTCTTGGGTCATGTGGTGTCAGTGAGGGGATTAGGGTGGACCCTCGGAAGATTGAAGTGGTATTGGACTGGAAACCACCTAAGTCTGTGGCGGAGATTCGGAGTTGCCTGGGTTTAGCAGGGTATTACATAAGGTTCTTGGAAGGGTTTTCTTTGATTGCAGCGCCGTTAACCAAATTTCTAAGGAAAGGGGTTCCGTTTGTATGGTCAGACAAGCAACAAGAGAGTTTTGAGAAGTTAAAGAGGATTTTGACAGAAGCACCGGTTTTGATTCAGCCTAAAGCAGGGAAAGAGTTTACGGTTTACTGTAATGCGTCACATACGGGATTAGGACGTGTGCTGATGCAAGAGGGGAAAGTAGTGGCGTATGCTTCTTGACAGTTGAGACCTCACGAAATGAATTACCCGACGCATGATCTGGAGTTGGCTGCGATGGTTTTCGCCTTGAAGATTTGGAGACATTACTTGTATGGGGAGAAGTCTGTTGTCTACACAGATCACAAGAGTTTGAAATACCTCCTTACTCAGAAGGAGTTGAATTTAAGGCAGCGGAGGTGGATCGAATTGTTAAAGGACTATGACTGCTCGATTGAGTACCATCCGGGTAAGGCCAACGTGGTGGCAGACGCGTTGAGTCGTAAGGTAGTGTCTGTATGATGACGGAAGTCTGCTAGCGGAACTGCAAGTGAAGCCGACATGGGTAAACCAGGTGAAGGAAAAACAATTGGTAGATGAAGTTTTAAGTGCTCGATGTTTGTAAGTGCAGAATGGTAGATTAGAGGGGTATAGCTTAAGCAGTGAGGGTGTGTTGTGTTTCCGGGGGAAGGTTTGCATGCTGAAGGATGTGGAGTTGAGACAGAAGATTCTTCAGGAGGCACATAGCAGTTCGTACGCTATGCATCCTGGAGGTAGTAAGATGTACCGAGATTTGTGGGAGCAATTTTGGTGGTCGGGTCTGAAGCGGGAAGTAATGGAATTTGTAAGTAAGTGTCTGATGTGTCAGCAAGTCAAAGCCGAACATCAGTTACCTTCGGGATTGTTGCAACCAGTAAAGATTCCGCAGTGGAAGTGGGAAAGGATTACGATGGATTTTGTTAGTGGGCTACCCCTCATGCCTACTAGGAAGGATTTGATTTGGGTGATTGTGGATCGATTGACAAAATTGGCTCATTTTATACCGGTTCGGTTGATTACTCTCTCCAAAGATTGGCTAAGTTGTATGTGGCAGAAATCGTAAGACTTCATGGAGTGCCAGTGTCGATCATCTCAGACAGGGATCCTAGGTTTACGTCAAGATTTTGGAAAGCGTTGCATCAGGCATTGGGTACAAGGTTGGATTTTAGTACGGAGTTTCATCCTCAGTCAGATGGGCAGTCAGAGAGGGTAATTTAGATTTTAGAAGATACGCTGAGGGGTTGTGTCTTGGATTCCAGGGGTAGTTGGGAGGAATTTCTACTGTTGGCAGAGTTCGCGTATAACAATAGTTACCAGGCAAGTATTCAGATGGCACCATATGAAGCGTTATATGGATGGAAATGTCGTACCCCTACGTGTTGGACAGAGTTGGGTGAACGGCAACTGTTGGGTCCAGAATTGATTGTAGAAACAGAGGATAAGGTTAAGCTAATTCGAATTCGTTTGAAGGAAGCTTCGGATAGGCAGAAATCCTATGCCGATCTTAAGCGGAAGGATATAGAATTTGCGGTGAGTGATAAGGTTTTTCTGAAGGTGTCACCGTGGAAGAAGGTGTTGAGATTTGGTCGGGAGAGTAAGCTGAGCCCTAGGTTTATCGGGCCTTATAAGGTGTTGAAGCGTGTGGGACCAGTAGCTTATCAGCTCGAGTTAGCATCAGAATTGAGTCAGATCCATAACGTGTTTCATGTTTCCATGCTTAGACGCTATCGTTCGGATCCGTCTCATGTTGTGCTAGTGGAGGAGATTGAAGTGAGCCCAGATTTGTCTTTTGAGGAGGAACCAGTGCAGATCCTGGATCGTGATGTCAAAGTCTTACGTAGAAAATTAGTTCCTTTGGTGAAGGTGTTATGGCGAAATCATGGAACAGAAGAGGCCACGTGGGAGCCAGAGGATGTGATGCGGCAGCAATACCCTCAACTCTTTTGACCAGGTAATTTCGAGGCCGAAATTATTTTTAAGGGGGTAGAACTGTAACATCCTAAATCGGGGCCTTTGCATTTTGTGTGAGTACATGTAGAGGGTATGGTTGTCATGCTAGTTTAGGGTGTTTTAGGGTCCAGGCATGAGCTAGGGGTAGGCTAGCGTCTTACCAAAATTTTCCTTTTTGGGCACTTAGAAGGGGGAACTGAATGGAGTAGGAGTTAAGGGTGGTTGGTGGCAAAGTTTTGACACAAGAAGTGCCTTGGCAAAATGGCAAGGGAGACGCCACTTAAGGCTCAAGGAAGTGACGCCTCATGTGAGTGGATGGAGCCTTGGTTTGAGCTGTGGGAATTCCCTTTCTGCTTGTTATTTTTGACGCCAAGACCAGGAGGAGTTGCACTCAGGATGGACTCTGGTGGATGAGTGTTGAAGGGGTCAACAGATTTGAATGGGTGGAGGAGAGAAAATTTAGGAGTTTGAAGTATTCAAACTTGTTTGAATATGTGATTAGGAGAAAAGCAAGAAGGAAAAGAAGGGATTGTATTGGGATAGGTGTTAGCCGAATTTGAGAGGAGCTAGAAGGGGGGTTAGGCTTTCGGTTTCTGGGGGGTGGCCGAATGTGGTGTAGGCCTTGGTGAGGTGTGACATTCGGCTAGCTAGGGAGCACCTAGGGCATTTCTCTCTTATTTTTTGTTGTGCCGAAACTGAATCACTCTCATATTTGGTATTTTGCATTTTCTTTCCTTTTCTCTCATCTACCCAAAACCGAATGCTCTCCTAAGCTTCTTCTCCTTTTCTGTATTTGATTGGCCGAATCTACTTTGCTTACCATTCGTTACTTGTGTTCCATTCTTTTTGCCATTTTCTTAAAAGCCATAAACCCTCTGTAGCCATACCCTGGCCAAAACTTCATTCCTCATCTTCTTTTCCTCAAAAGCCATAGCCGAATCCTTCTAGCACCTTATTGTGTTCTTTTCTTTCTTTCATCTGGTTCAACAAGTGTCGAAATCTCATTCTTTTTCATCTCTTCTCTGCGCCTCTTTTCTGTGTTAGTCGAAAACCTTTCTACTCTCCTCTCTTCTCTTCTAACACGTAAGCCGGATATTTCTTGTTGAAAAAGCACCTATATTTTTCATCTGTTTCTTTGCATAGTAGGACAACTGCGGCATTTGGGTAAGTTCTTGGTTCTTTGGCCGAATCTCCCTAGCACTCTCTCATTTCTATTCCCTTTTCTCTTTCGGTTGCTATAGAAAGAAAAGTCGAAACCCCTAAGCATCCTGTAGAAGATCTATATTTCTATTTTCGGTTTTCTTATTTGGTTTCCCTCTTGTTTTAGTCATTGCGGAATCATCTCTGGGGTGTGGTGGAGCCGAATCTTGCAGGGGGTGATCGGACCTGTCAGGTTAAGGTAAGGAGGCGATTACTTTTATTCCGCATTATCTCTTTCAGGTTTTCATGCCAAAGCCGAATGGCTATGTGGCCTAATGGTGTGATGTTTGGCTGAATGTAGGTGGAAAGGGGGGGTGTCGCTTTTCGGTGGAGATATTCGGGATTCGCTTGATTAGTGAATCAAACCTAAAGCTTGGGGTTTTGTCAAATTAAGGTAAGAGACTCCCTCGTTTGCGTCTACATTCTTTCGATTTGGCCTTTACTTAACCTAGTTCTCTGATTAAGATCTACTCTATGGACTCGAATGCTAGCAATCCTAAGGAAGGGGTTGGACCGGTGAATCCAGTCCCTAAGTTCAAAAGGAGGGCTGTGTCTGCTGTTCGTGATTGGCCACCTGGGTGTGGGCCAGCCTCTGAGCAGAAGAGTAGGCAGATAGCAGTAGTGCCTATTAACGAGAGTGTCGACATAGAGGGTATCGTGTTACAAGTAATCAGGTGTGTAACTCTTACACACTTCATACGTTTATTATTCTATTGTTTGTATATTGCCAAAGCCGAAGTGATGGTAGAGATCACTAAGTTACCCTTGTGGGTAAAATTGAGGATGTCGGGTAAGTCTGTCATGGTTGTTATCGTTAATTGCATATATTGGAATCCACATGTGCCATTTTGTTTTACACGTAAACATGATCATATCATATTGTAAAGCATGTACATGAAAAAAAGGGTACGATGAGAGGAGGGGGAAGATATGTTTATCAGACTGTCACCAGTGGTTTGGTACCACACAGTGGGTTGGCCCCACTTATCATTACTTTGTGACTAAGTCTCAGTGGTTTGGAACCACCAGTGTTTTGGTACCACATATGCTTATCTTTGTGACTCGTCCCCGTGGTTTGGTACCACAGTGGGTTGGCCCCACATAATATCAAAAGGGATCGTCATCAGTGGTTTGGTACCACATAGTGGGTTGGCCCCACACATGATTATTTGTGACTTCGGTCACCAGTGGTTTGGAACCACCAGTGGTTTGGTACCACCAGTGGCTTGGTGCCACAAGGGGTAGATTTGGGAGACTTGGATGGATACCTAGGATGGACGGGCTACGTGACATGCACATCTTCATATGAAATTGTGTAAGGATTTAACACCTGTTTGATGGGGATTTATGCACTGAGTCTCGGTGACTCACCCCTTTCATTACCATTTTGCAGGTAATTCCTAGACCGCGGATATGGAGCCGGGGTGGACTCGAGGTGGCCATGCTCAAGATTGTGTTTCTTTCATTTTAAATGGTTACTTTGGACTTATTTTATTTTATTTTAAATTTTGGGTTTCCGTTTTGTAATAAGGCCACTTAGTTTTTCGTTGGGACTGTTCATCTGGTAGATTTCCTTAACAATCTTGTTTAATTACTGAAGGCATGCCTAGCAAAATTTATGCATGGATGTTTTCAAAACTAAATAAACTTTCGGGATTTATTTTCCCTAAAATTTTATCATCGGATAATTGTCAAGCAAGTAATAACAATACGGCCTCTCTATTTTCTCAAGACTAAGGTTTAAAATGTTTCAAACGGTTTACTCAATACATACTCGGTTCTTTTATAAATACTAAAGTTACTTTCTAATTTAAGACGACAAACTGGTTTTTTAAATGTTTTCTTCCCTGTAGCATGCCAGATTCGGTCGTAGCGTTTTGACCGGGTTTGGGGTGTTACAAGAGCACAGCCTCAACTCTGCCTCACACGGCCGTGCCTCACTTTAGAATTCCGAACACGGTCTGGTCTCGATCCAGACAGGCGTGTGACATGACCGTGCCTCTGTCGCTGGAAAGAGCAATTTCAGTCGAAAAAAGATACTTAGGAGAAAGAATCGCATTCCAGGAGCCTATATATATCCCTCAATTACCACCTTTGAAAGGCATCGAAAGCTAGGGCAAGGAGCCAAGTCGAAAAGGTCAGAGTTAGGGAATAACACGAGGATAGCCAGTTGATCCATCCCAAGAAGCCGGAGTTATACTCAAGACGGCGAAATTCTCCTTCAATTCTTTCAGGGGGTTTTAGGAATTTCTTACGTTTTGTTTTATCTTTTCTCTTGCGATGTTTTCTTTATTCGTTATGAACTAAACCCCTCAGATACTTGAAGGGGATGAAACCTAGATGAATCTTGTTATTTGATTTTTAAGTTATATGATGAATTACTTAGTTTGTTCTTAATTATCTTGCTTAATCCAAATCTAATGTGCTTAGGTGGAGGAGGAATAGACCCTGCCTAAGAGAAGATCTAACATAATTAAGCGGAGTTGATCGAACGCCTAGAGATAGGGTTACGAGATTTTACCAGATTAGGGTGAAACCTAATATGGGAATCCATTGATCAATTTACTGCTATCCTGGGGGTTATTATAAGCGAACGAGAGTTCCACTAATTAACCTAGGGTTAGACGTTATTTGCCTCGAGAGAGGGTTTAACATAGGTTAGGGAGTCTTATGGGTCAAGCTAAGTAAATAGATCATAAAATTAAAGGTTAGATAACAAGTGAAGTCTAGGTGGATTCTTCCTGAGGGTATCGTTGTGATCAATTGAGTTTCTTCAAGTTATTTTCCAATTCGCCCTTTTTGTCTTTGTGCTCCTAGTTTAGTTCTTGTCAATTTAGTTTAAAAACAATCTTCACACTAATTTTAAGGTTAAATAATAAAGAGAAAGTTAGTACTAATACTTTTAGTTCCTTTGGGTTCGATAATTCAGTCTTGCCTAAGCTATACTACTGTTTGATAGTTACACTTGCCTTTAATCGTTGTCAGAGTTAGTCTCCAGGTTCGATCATTCTTTTATAAATTTTTAAAGCTCTGATTGTAGCGATCAAGTTTTTGACACCGTTGTCGGGGAACTAAAATATTAAGAAAACTATATTCTTATTACTTTAGCCATAACTTTTTATTTCTATTTTTATTTTGCTGAAAATTTCTTTCTTTCTTTTTCCAGTAGGTACTTCTAGTTTATGACTAGAAGGAACCCGAGAGGACCTTTGATATATGACAGTGATATTGAAGCAACCGCTCGTAGGAATCGTCGGGAAACCAGGCGAGCCCTAAATTACATAGAAATGGAGGAAGAAGGCAGATCCAATCCTACTGAAGGGATGGACGAAAACAACCCACCACCACGTGATGTGGGGGAAAATAATGCTCCACGCACAATATTTGATTATGCGAAACCATATTTGACAGGAGCAGAATCAAGTATTGTTAGGCCTGCTATATCTGCTAACAATTTCGAATTAAAGCCTAACACAATACAAATGATTCAAGAGTTTGTTCAATTTGATGGTTTGCAGGACGAAGATCCAAACACGCATATAGCTAACTTTTTAGAGCTCTGTGATACTTTCAAAATAAATGGCGTTCCTGATTATGTCATACGTCTTCGGTTATTTCCTTTTTCATTAAGAAATAAAGCTAAACAGTGGTTAAACTCGTTACAACGAGGATCAATCACTACATGGGATCAGATGACTGAAAAGTTTTTAATGAAATATTTTCCACCGGCCAAAACAGCCAAATTACTGAATGATATCTCTTCTTTTGTGCAGATGGACTTAGAGACGCTATGCGATGCATGGGAGAGATTTAAGGATCTCTTGAGGAGGTGCCCACACCATGGCCTACCCTTGTGGCTACATGTTCAAAGTTTCTATGACG
The DNA here is from genome assembly GCA_005393395.2 of Gossypium australe. Lineage (NCBI taxonomy): Eukaryota > Viridiplantae > Streptophyta > Magnoliopsida > Malvales > Malvaceae > Gossypium > Gossypium australe. The sequence goes on from CM016624.1 coordinate 106,683,213, forward strand.
GTGTAAACCCCTCAACAAGGCAACTGATCAATTCAGCCGCTGGTGGAACCTTGAACAACAAAACTCCAGAAGCAGCCTACGAGTTCAATGAGGAGATGTAACTCAACAATTACCAATGGCAGGCGTCAAGGACTAAACCGACGAAACAAGTACACACCTTACCAACCGGGAGCAGAGGACGAACAGATGAACTATATAAGTAATAATTTCCGATCCAATAATAATTCTTTTAGTAACACTTACAATCCAGGTTGGAGGAACCACCCAAATTTTTCATGGGTAGGCCAAAGCAATCAAGGAAATCAAAGGCAACAACTTTCTCAGAACTTCCAAAACTTGCCCTATCCACAAGAGAAGAAACCAACTCTCGAGGAGATGATGGCAAAATTCTCGGCAGGTACAGAGAAATGTATACAAGAAACTGCTAGAGCAATTAAAAGCAACGAGAGTCGAATCAATGAAATTGCTAAGTCGGTCAAGGAAGTGACTAACGCAGTAGAGCAACTCGCAAAGCTGATGTCAGAACGACCACAAGGACGTCTACCAAGTAATACCGAGATTAACCCCAAGGAGCAAATTCAAGCCATCACAGCTCAGGATATTAAGGGCTTAGAAGAACCCAATCTAACGCCAGAAAATAAGGTAGACGAAGGTAAAGTGGAGGTAACACAGGAAAAGCCAAAATCGATAATTAAAGAGTACTAACCTCGCATACCTTATCCCGAAGTAATAAAAAGAGACGACTCAGAGGAATAGTTCGATAAGTTTCTTAAACTTCTAAAGAAATTACATATTAACTTACCTCTTCTTGAAGCTCTTTTTCAGATGCCAGACTCGAGAAAATTTTTAAAACAGCTCTTGACCAACAAACGCAAAATAGATGAAGAGCACCACGTGGAACTAAACACAACATGTTTGGCGATACTACAGAATAGACTACCTCAGAAACTAAAAGATCCAGGGAGTTTTATAATTCCATGTTTAATTGGTAGTCTAAATGTAACATCCCGAAATTGGGCCTAGGAGAATTGAGCCCAATGGGCCTTAGGCATAGTAGCATTTAAATTTTTGGAGAACAAGAGATCGGCTTGAATGCTAGTTAGACCCATTGGATAAGTGATTTTGGAAGGTTAAAGGGCTTCTATGAAGTCCCGGGATCAAATATTGCCTTTGGGGAAATTTTGGTTTTAGGTGAAAAAAACCCTGGAAGTTGGCAGATATGCCTTAAGAATAAAATATGGAGAAAATAACACAAGTGGAGTGTGTGGTGTAGTGGCAAAGTGACGCCACTTAGGGGACAAGGGAGTGACGCCACAAGGGAAGGAAGGAGGTCCAAGGTTCAAGTCTTGGCTTTTGCATTTTGGTTTCTTTTTGCTTGGACCTTAGAATTTGGCCCATAGTTTATATTTAGTTGCGCATGGTTTAAGACACAAGAGGAGCTTGTGGCCAAGTGGTTAGCGGCGTGGATTATGTTGCAAGGGAGCCTGGGTTCGAATCTCATGAGAAGCAAGGGAGTATTTATTTTGCGGATTGGACGACAAGAGTTTCAGTTGAATTTAAACTCTACTGACGAAGGGATCCCACATCGGAAAGACACAAAGAATGAAGGTGAAGAGCTAGCTATATAAAGAGCATTCCAGGAGGAGAGTTAACATACCTTGGTGGGCGTTTGGGCACAGCAGTGGGCGCAGCGCGGTTTAACACCAGAGTCCTATCAGGTGTGTAACTCTCTCTACTCTAGTTGTAGAGCGGCAAAATGCCGAAATGCCGGTCACACGGCATTAGTAGCCACACGAGCGTGCGAGCGCACGTGTGGGGCTTCGACGCGATAGTTGAGGCCATCAGTAGTATTCTCGTGGGTTGGGGCTGCTTGGGCCTCGATGGGCCGAAGTGGGCCCAATGGGCCTGTGGGCCCATATGAGTAAATTGCATGATTGGTTAGTATATGTTGAACTAGACTAGGTGAAAGTTATATACGTGGCTAGATTCGTGTTAGGTGGGCCACACAAGCGTGTGGGCCCGGATGGGCCGAAATTGGGTTTTAGGCCCAATCGTCCGGTACAACCGAAAATGGTAGCTGAGTCGCTAGTGGTGACATTAGGCCTTCGAAAAGGCCATTTTAGTTGTGAATTTACGAAAATACCCTTGGTGGGTAAATTACGAAAATACCCTTAGTAGGTAAAATTACGATTATACCCTTAGAGGTTGATTAGCATGATTATGTTGTTTAGTTTTGGCCGATTGTAGGGGAAGGCTTGATCTCGCATATCTCGGGTTGTGGCTAGTGCTCGAAAAGTGTTAAGGAAGGGGGATCTAGTGCGTTAGATCTTGATCTACGGGATTTGATAGTCGCATTAGTAACCAGGTGTGTAAACTAACACACTTCTTGCTTTGTATATGTTTGATAAACTGATTGATTGGTAAAACCGAAACAGTATGGTTGAGTGATATGATACCTTATGGGGTATGTGCACGGATTCAGGTAAGTCCGTTTCATTATGAGTACTGTTATTGATACATGATGTCATGATTTATGATGTATGTGCTATGAGATGCAACGTTAAACACGTTTGCATGATTTTGAATACTATACATGAGTTGGTATGATGATGGGTGATATGAGAGGAGGGGGCAGTGATATTTTGTGCTGACGAGCACCAGTGTTTTGGTAACACAACTTTGTGACTTTGGGTCACCAGAGGTTTGGCACCTCCAGAGGTTTGGCACCTCAGCGTCTCGTCCCCGTGGTTTCGCACCACAGTGGGTTGGCCCCACAAGGCGGTATTGAGGGATTGACGCCAGTGATTTGGTATCACACGATGGGTTGGCCCCATCACTCGATTATTGTGACTACGGTCACCAGTGGTTTGGTACCACATTTGTGTCTTTGGGACACCAGAGGTTTGGCACCTCATTGCGACTCGTCCCTGTGGTTAACACCACCGTGGGTTGGCCCCACTTGAGATATGGGATCGTCTGCTAGTGATTTGGTATCACACGATGGGTTGGCCCCATCATCATTGGATTTGTGACTTCGGTCACCAGTGCTTTGGTAGCACAAACGTGTCTTTGGGACACCAGTGGTTTGACACCACATTGACGGATATTGTATCTTTGGGACACCAGTGTTTTGGTAACACATTGTGACTATATGTCACCAGTGGTTTGGCACCACCAGTGGTTTGGTACCACATGGGGTAGAAAAGGTGAATGGATAGTTAGGAGTGGGTGCATATTAATTGGATGCATGATGATTATGTTATGTTTGCATATGATGTTTTGCTAATCCGGGAAAAAGGGTTGCACACTGAGTCTTGGTGACTCACCTTTTTCCTTTAACCATTTCAGGTATTGCATAAAGCTGGACCGGGATCGGAGAGGACAAGGTGGCCCATGCCGAAGATGATGATTTAATATTTTATGCTTGGTTTTGATATAAGTACTTTATTTGAATTATTGGGTTGTAATAAAGGCCATTTTATTATTTTGGTATTACTTTAACCATGGTTTATCTGATTTGGATTTCTATGTGAAAATGGTTTTAATTCCAGTACCCTATTTATAAAAGTATGTTTAATAAAGTATTTTCAGACAATTTGTAACTTCTAAAGTTTGCATATTGCTTTAAATGAACATGGTTTTCAAAAATTGAATTCTTTCATGCTTTATGCTAAGTTAATAAAGATTTTCATCCGACTTTCCCCAGTGACATAACCAGATTCGGTCGTAGCGAATGGGCCGGGTTTGGGGATGTTACAGTTTGGTATCAGAGCCCGGTTCAAAACTCGGCTTTGAGGGTTTTGGGCTCGAAACAGTTTTCAAAATAGGTTTTTGCAATATGGGTTTTTAAGAAACTTTTCAGGTTATTCTGGCATGGCACCTGTACCTCCGACCCGAAGTCCACCAGGTAAGTACTTCGGACTCTCTTGAAGTGATCTATTTGTATGAATTGATTTGGGCTTAGTTTGGGCTCGTAGATTAGAATACTAGGATCTGTTGAACCCTAGGACTAGTCTACTCAAACACATGCATAAGACTTAAGGCTACTAAACAAACCTGTGAAGTAAGTCACCGAGTTAAGGTGTGGCAACCACTGTACGCATGTTGAGGATTGGTATTCAGTAAGAGCTTGGTATTTAAGCAGTCCTAGCGACTCACCTCCTCTTTACTCGAATCCTACCTGGTGCGTAGCTACGGTTCACCTTAACCAAGAAGACTTGTTCATAGGCTAAACCAAGTATTAAAACCCGAAAGGGATTAGCCTTTCTGTTTTAAAACCCTTAGTTTTAAAACTTTCAAACTTACCCCTTTGGTTTGTAAACCTTAAATCTGATTTTGAAAGACGTTTTCTCGATTTACCAAAATTTCCAAAATGCCCCTAGTGGCAAAATTACAAAAATGCCCTTTGTATTGTAAAATTACGGTACTACCCTCAACTTCTGTTAAAATGATTTTACTTTGCAAAATACCAAAATCTCGAAATTTCAAAATGTTAAGATACTCTGGTATGGGGAAATTACAAAAATACCCCTGTGTTGAAAATTACTAAAATGCCCCTGACTTTCAAGATTTCCGGTTTAACTCCAATTTTAATAAAATTTCCCTACTTTGCAAAAGTATACAAAAACGCTATTTTCAAGATACCCTGATTTGAAAATTTACAAAATTACCCCTGATGAACAAAATTACCAAAATGCCCTTGGTTTCTAAATTTTCATAATTCCCTCGATTTTTACTAAAATGTTCTTACATTATGAAAATATCAAAAACTTCTGTTTTACAAATATCGAGATATCCTGATTTGGGAAATTTACGAAAATGCCCTTAACGTCCCCAATTACTGAAATAACCCCGATTTCTGAAATTTTTTGCAACACATCTGTTTGAAAAACAAATTTTTCCAAGATGACCCCTGAGATTCTGTAAACTTTGAAATATCTTTAATTTGAAAACTATTTTCAAATTGACCTTGAGTTATTACCGAAATACCCCTATAGGAAAATGTCGAAATTACCCCTGGGTTGGGAATGCTCAAGAAAGGGACATGGATGAATGAATGTGTCTTTAGTGAAGTATGTGAATGTGTGAATTAGAACAGAAAACTTGAGATGAAACTTTGATTGCTCGAAAGAACGACTTCCAGAAACTTTTGTTCATAAAATCTGCTCGTGGATAAAACAGTGGAACAAAATTCCTAATGCATAAAACTTTTAATCAGATTAAATCGCGACGCTAGATATGAGTTCTAGGGGACGTGGTTGTCGCGGACGTGGTCAAGGTGGAATCACAGCTTTATTAAGATCAGAGTGCGCAGCAAGAGCGTAGTGTGGTAGGATGTGCGACTGTTAGTTAGTTGGAAATTTCGAGGACGAAATTTCTTTAAGGAGGGTAGATTTGTAACATCCCGAAATTGGGCCTAGGAGAATTGAGCCCAATGGGCCTTAGGCATAGTAGCGTTTAAATTTTTGGAGAACAAGAGATCGGCTTGAATGCTAGTTAGACCCATTGGATAAGTGATTTTGGAAGGTTAAAGGGCTTCTATGAAGTCCCGGGATCAAATATTGCCTTTGGGGAAATTTTGGTTTTAGGTGAAAAAAACCCTGGAAGTTGGCAGATATGCCTTAAGAATAAAATATGGAGAAAATAACACAAGTGGAGTGTGTGGTGTAGTGGCAAAGTGACGCCACTTAGGGGACAAGGGAGTGACGCCACAAGGGAAGGAAGGAGGTCCAAGGTTCAAGTCTTGGCTTTTGCATTTTGGTTTCTTTTTGCTTGGACCTTAGAATTTGGCCCATAGTTTATATTTAGTTGCGCATGGTTTAAGACACAAGAGGAGCTTGTGGCCAAGTGGTTAGCGGCGTGGATTATGTTGCAAGGGAGCCTGGGTTCGAATCTCATGAGAAGCAAGGGAGTATTTATTTTGCGGATTGGACGACAAGAGTTTCAGTTGAATTTAAACTCTACTGACGAAGGGATCCCACATCGGAAAGACACAAAGAATGAAGGTGAAGAGCTAGCTATATAAAGAGCATTCCAGGAGGAGAGTTAACATACCTTGGTGGGCGTTTGGGCATAGCAGTGGGCGCAGCGCGGTTTAACACCAGAGTCCTATCAGGTGTGTAACTCTCTCTACTCTAGTTGTAGAGCGGCAAAATGCCGCAATGCCGGTCACACGGCATTAGTAGCCACACGAGCGTGCGAGCGCACGTGTGGGGCTTCGACGCGATAGTTGAGGCCATCAGTAGTATTCTTGTGGGTTGGGGCTGCTTGGGCCTCGATGGGCCGAAGTGGGCCCAATGGGCCTGTGGGCCCATATGAGTAAATTGCATGATTGGTTAGTATATGTTGAACTAGACTAGGTGAAAGTTATATACGTGGCTAGATTCGTGTTAGGTGGGCCACACGAGCGTGTGGGCCCGGATGGGCCGAAATTGGGTTTTAGGCCCAATCGTCCGGTACAACCGAAAATGGTAGCTGAGTCGCTAGTGGTGACATTAGGCCTTCGAAAGGGCCATTTTAGTTGTGAATTTACGAAAATACCCTTGGTGGGTAAATTACGAAAATACCCTTAGTAGGTAAAATTACTATTATACCCTTAGAGGTTGATTAGCATGATTATGTTGTTTAGTTTTGGCCGATTGTAGGGGAAGGCTTGATCTCGCATATCTCGGGTTGTGGCTAGTGCTCGAAAAGTGTTAAGGAAGGGGGATCTAGTGCGTTAGATCTTGATCTACGGGATTTGATAGTCGCATTAGTAACCAGGTGTGTAAACTAACACACTTCTTGCTTTGTATATGTTTGATAAACTGATTGATTGGTAAAACCGAAACAGTATGGTTGAGTGATATGATACCCTATGGGGTATGTGCACGGATTCAGGTAAGTCCGTTTCATTATGAGTACTGTTATTGATACATGATGTCATGATTTATGATGTATGTGCTATGAGATGCAACGTTAAACACGTTTGCATGATTTTGAATACTATACATGAGTTGGTATGATGATGGGTGATATGAGAGGAGGGGGAAGTGATATTTTGTGCTGACGAGCACCAGTGTTTTGGTAACACAACTTTGTGACTTTGGGTCACCAGAGGTTTGGCACCTCCAGAGGTTTGGCACCTCAGCGTCTCGTCCCCGTGGTTTCGCACCACAGTGGGTTGGCCCCACAAGGCGGTATTGAGGGATTGACGCCAGTGATTTGGTATCACACGATGGGTTGGCCCCATCACTCGATTATTGTGACTACGGTCACCAGTGGTTTGGTACCACATTTGTGTCTTTGGGACACCAGAGGTTTGGCACCTCATTGCGACTCGTCCCTGTGGTTAACACCACCGTGGGTTGGCCCCACTTGAGATATGGGATCGTCTGCTAGTGATTTGGTATCACACGATGGGTTGGCCCCATCATCATTGGATTTGTGACTTCGGTCACCAGTGCTTTGGTAGCACAAACGTGTCTTTGGGACACCAGTGGTTTGACACCACATTGACGGATATTGTGTCTTTGGGACACCAGTGTTTTGGTAACACATTGTGACTATATGTCACCAGTGGTTTGGCACCACCAGTGGTTTGGTACCACATGGGGTAGAAAAGGTGAATGGATAGTTAGGAGTGGGTGCATATTAATTGGATGCATGATGATTATGTTATGTTTGCATATGATGTTTTGCTAATCCGGGAAAAAGGGTTGCACACTGAGTCTTGGTGACTCACCTTTTTCCTTTAACCATTTCAGGTATTGCATAAAGCTGGACCGGGATCGGAGAGGACAAGGTGGCCCATGCCGAAGATGATAATTTAATATTTTATGCTTGGTTTTGATATAAGTACTTTATTTGAATTATTGGGTTGTAATAAAGGCCATTTTATTATTTTGGTATTACTTTAACCATGGTTTATCTGATTTGGATTTCTATGTGAAAATGGTTTTAATTCCAGTACCCTATTTATAAAAGTATGTTTAATAAAGTATTTTCAGACAATTTGTAACTTCTAAAGTTTGCATATTGCTTTAAATGAACATGGTTTTCAAAAATTGAATTCTTTCATGCTTTATGCTAAGTTAATAAAGATTTTCATCCGACTTTCCCCAGTGACATAACCAGATTCGGTCGTAGCGAATGGGCCGGGTTTGGGGATGTTACACTAAATATTGATAGTGGATTAGCTGATCTAGGGGCAAGCATAAATGTCATGCCTTATTCACTGTTTAAATGACTAGGCCTAGGGAAGCCAAAAAAATAGGATGAGTATTCAATTAGCTGATAAAACTGTTACAATTCCTAGGGGCATTATCGAAGATGTTCTTGTAAAAATCGATAAATTTGTTTTCCCAGTAGACTTTGTTGTCTTATACATGGATGAGGATAATTCAATCCCATTAATTTTAGGAATGCCTTTTCTAGCAACTGCCAAGACAAAAGTTGATGTTGCCACAGTTGAACTCATACTTCGTGTAGGAGATGAATCGATCAAACTTCAAGCTCTCAACTCGGCCAGGACAACAGTTGATGAAGGTAAGAAAGTCATTTCAATTGATAATCAAATTGTTCAATCTTCATCGTAGTAAACACCACAAGACCTAAAGCCTGAGCCCCAAGATGAAAAATAAGAGTCACACAAGGAACAAATCCTTAGGGTCGACAATTTAGAAGAGCAGAAGACACAGGTCAAAGAAAAACCACACGAAGTAAAACCCGAGGAACTATCTGAAGAGCTCGTGGGGACATCATATCACTTCAAAATAGGAGATCAGGTACTGTTAGATAAAGCCGACCCGCACAACGCTTCAACAGAAATAAGGGCAAAGGGAGAAATAAATCTCAAGGTACACGATATCTTTGCACACGGAATAGTCAAGGTTAGCAATCTAATATGCGGCAATTTCAAGGTAAACGCTTCTCGACTTCAACTTTCTTATGAAAATAAAACTGTGAGCATGAGGTAAGATATTCAAACCTTTAAACCTCCCTAAAATTTTCAAATACAAGGAAAGTCTAGCTTACGACTATAAACGAGTGCTTCTCGGGAGGCAACCCGAGCACTAACCTTATTCTTTTTCGCAATTTTTATTTTCCTTTTATTTTCCTTTTCCTTTTTCTTTTTCCTTTTCTTTTAAAAATAACCAAAAGTGCAGAATTCTAGGCCAGACGGCCTTACACACGGCCGTGCCCATGGCCGTGCAGACCACCTGAACCGCCACACTGACAGGGCAGAGGCCGTGCAACTCAGTCCACCCACCCCCCAACATCACAGATCCAACCACCCTCCCCACAGGCACCGACAGATAGGGCACAGCTGTGCCTTTAACCTGTGAAGCTACTGACTTCCACACCATGGGCAGAACATGCCGGTGCCTCTAAACCGTGTGAAGCTACTGACTTGACGAACACGGGCGTGCGTATCCGAAGCACGGGCATGGGGTGACAAACACACTCCACAACACGGTCGTGCGAGATGGCCGTGTAAATCGAGACACCCTAGGACCATGGCCGTGGAGCAGCACCAAATTTGAACCTCTATTTAAACCCCTCACCTCTTCCCCTTCCTCCGATCTGATTTCTTTCTTATTTTCTTTACTTTTCACTCTCCTCCATCTCAGATTCTCCACTTACTAAGGCTCTAGATCCTTGAGCAAGCCAACGCCATGCCGAAGAAGCTGAAGAAGCTAAGCATAGGTTCCTCAAAGAACGATCAACATGAGTTCATGCCGGTAGCTTCGTCTCAACACTAAGCCAAGGGTCTTTGAGACCAATTTATTTCTCCTTTTTATTTCTCTTCGTCTTTATTTTCCTTACCTAAGCTTCTCAACTGCTCTTTTCATTTACTTTTCTTTTAGTTTCTTAGTGTCAGGTTCGCCAGACTGCTAGGGAATCACGCCAACACCATAACGACCACACCACTCTCACCACCGCAACCACTTTCACAGCCCTAGAAGTCACACCCACCTTGTGAACCATCCTCCAATAAGGACTCTTCGGTCTATTCTTCTTTTCTTTTGTTTTTGTTTTCCTTCTTAGTCTCCTTTCCTTTTTCTTTCTTGTTTTTAATCTTATATTTAGTTTAATTTAACTATGTCTTAATAACCCCTGGCTAATCCTTCACGAGTTCCCCAATTTCTTCATCTAGCGCAGAGCTTGGGAACCAACACCAGCACCATACCGACGCCTTCGTCGTAGGTACCTCATCATCCACTAAACCCGCCCAAGAATACAGGGAGTACCTCTCACCCTCACTTTTGATTTCTATAAAAATATCTATCTTTGTACATTGAGGGCAATGTACATCTTAAGTGTGGGGGTAAATATACCTAACTTTTTGCATTATTCTCAAATCCCTGAGGGTAAAAGTGGAATAAAAGTGCCAAACGTTTTTCATTATTCTCAAATCCCTGATTTAGTCTTGTTTTTATGCAAAGTTTTCATATTACTAATTAGGATGAAATTTTTGATGATTTGTAATTTTTATTGACATGTCTTAAAATAAGTCATAGTTGATTATGCATTGATAATTGAAATTGAAGAATACTAGAGAATTAAGCATGATAAGTCTATTTTTCGAGAATTAAAATTTTGCTAGGTTGTTGACCTAAATTTGAATACTACCTTGAAATTTGAAATTCACAAGGATAATTTCAAAACACCTATAATTTTCGTGAGTATTTGAACCTTAAAAAGCATATATTCTTTTTACTGCTCATTTTTTTTATTATGAGTGTGTCAATTATGAACTGTTATTCTAGAACTTGCCTCGTCTATGCATGTCGAGACCACATTTTTGATTTGATATTATAGAGATGATAAAGGCACCTAGGTTTTAACCCACTTACACCATTAAACAATCCACCTTTACAATTAACCCCTAGTGAACCCCGTTGAGCCTAACAAGACCCTTCTTATTGACTTACCTACTAATATTAACCCAAAAGCCTCTTTTGACTATCCCTTAATCAAGATTTGATTTGATCAATTATCGAAGTTTATTATTCTAATATTTAATTTTTATAGTTTGTTCTAATATATATATATATCAGTAGTGAGCTTACCAAATCAAAGTCTAATTTCAAAAGAAAAGCTCGTATTGCTAGGATTATTACTTTTCAATGGATAATATTTCAGTTTTTAGGTACTCGTCAATTTGATCTCGATTCTAACCTTCTAATTCAATCTCGTATTAGTAGGACTTAAGTAAATTTGTGTGTGTTAGGAGACACAAGTTGGCCATATGGTAAGGTGGCTGTGGCGTCAATGGATGAGCAAGGGGGAAGGGGTTCGAATCCCACAGATGGCAACTGGAGGCTTTTATCTTGTGCTTGAGAGAGCAAGAGGCAGAGTTTGGATCAAACTCTACAATGAGAGTTGGAGAATTGGTCAAACGATTCAAATGGATGAATGAGAGGAATTGTAGGAGGAAAAACGGGAGAAAATCGTGAAAGTGATGGGTGTGGGAGGTGTTGACCGAAAGTGGGGGTCTAGCTAAGGGGAATTTTGACTGAAGGGGAGTTTCGATAGCATTTTCGGTCATTTTGTGTAGGTCTTTGTTTTGAGTGTTCCTTTCAGGTCTTTCTCTGAAGTGCCGTTTGATGTATTCTTTTTCTACCATTCGGGTTTGTGCGTTTGATTCTTTCCTCTTTGGACCTCTGCCGAATTTAATCTTATTCCTTCTACTTTTCTACATCCTTTTGTTGTGGTCGTTCAGTGACTGTTAAGCCTCTTTCTTCCATCCTCTTCTCTTCATTCCATCATTATTTGCTATCTTTGCTACCGAACCTTCCTTTCCTATTCAGTTCTTCTTTGTTTGGAAGGTAATGTTTTCTTTTCCCTTTATTTTCTTTGCTTTTCTCTCTTTTCTCTGCTAAAGCCGAAACACTCAATTTAACTCTTTATTGTCTAGGCCGAATCTATTTACTCTTCTCCATCTTGAATCACGTTTGTTCTCTTTTGTGATGGCCGAAACCCCTTGTTGGACAACTGCCGATTTTGTGGTACCTTGGTAAGGGTAAAGAAACTCAAACGCTTTCTGACTACGTTCTTGTGAAGATTTTCTTTGTGATTGTTTGAGTAGGAATTTTGGTCTCTTTTTTTCTCTATAGGGGGCTGAATGTTGGATGAGTACTAATGCTCTTTTGCTCATCAATTTTTTATTAGGATCCTGATTTCCATAGCCAAGGGATAAGGCCGAATACTTGGTGCACTGAAGAATATCGCATTCGTGGTAAGTGAAGTAAGAGTAATAAAGTGTTTGAAGTTAAGGTTATCATCTGTTGAATCTAACCAGTTTTCAATTATCTCTATAGGTGTTTTGAATGCGGTGGAAAGCATAACTCGCAATCAATGTGTGTAATCTCACACCTCTGTATAAACTACTATTGCTGTGATCTATGAATTGGCTAAAAGTCGAAATGCCAGAAAGCTAGAATATTGGCAACTGAGATCACTCGAGCGTGCGAACGCTCGTAGTGATAAATCGAGCCACTAAGGATTGGCGATAGACTGAGGAGAGTGGCACGAACACTCTCGTGAAACTGAGGCCGTATCTGGCCTTGTTGAGTCGAAGTGGGATAAGTGGGCCCAATGGGTTGACGGGCCCACATAAGTGACATCGATGGCAAGTATCAGATGAATTGCTGCGACTGTGAAGTCCGCAAAATTGAGATCGAAAATGAGCTGAATGGGCCATATGAATGTGTGGGCCCGTTTGGGCTGACAACAGATTTTAGGCCCAATTACACCGTAATGACCCAAAAGGGAACTTGTACTGTTCAAAGCGACAGTGGGCCTCCAAAAAGGCTGTTAAGTGATAAATTACCAAAATACCCTCGGGGGGTAAAATTACTAAAATACCTTCGGTGGGTAAATTACCAAAATACCCTTAGTGAGTAAATTACTAGAATACCCACGGTGGGTAAAGTTACCGAAGATACCCTTAAAGGGTGAAAATACTGAAATGCCCTCGTTGGGTGAATTTACTGAAATACCCCTGAAGGGAAAATTACTGTTTTACCGCCTATCGATCAAACGACCATTTTACCCCAAGTGGTAGATATAGTGTTGTATGTGTACCCTGTTTAATTATTTATGATGACAATTTATGTCATACATCATTTTATTGTCACTACATGTTACATTGGGTTGGGTTATGTTTATGGAGGAAGTCCTGTACAGGTGGCTATGCCACGTTATACAGATTTAAGTTGCTCAGCCACGTATACTGTTACTGGCAGCTTTGCAGCGTTGATATTAGCAGCTCGTCTGCGCTTCTGGTGTGTAGGGTTGGGTGGGTTGACTTGGTCCCCACATGGTATGTAGGGTTAGTACGGGTGGTGTGATGGTTGGATTGGGTTGGGCTGCATTTTTGTTTGAATACCATGATTTTGGGGCTAAGGCCTAAACTAATACTGCATAGGCTTGGGCCCAGATTATGACTGTGATAAGGAATTACACACTGAGTTCTTGTAACTCACCCCTTTCTTTAACCGTACAGGTAATCCCCAGCGTTAGAGGATTTGGAGCTGTGGAGGACTCGAAGGTGGCCATACGTTGGATTTGCTTCTTAACAAAACTTAGTAATTTTGGATTTATTTTATTTTATATTATTTTAGGTTAATATTTTATGTAAAAAGGCCTTTGGGATTTTCTTTTAAAACATTCAATTGGTAATACTGTTGGTTATGATTTGTTAAACGATTGAACACGGGTTTTTAAAATAATAATTATTTTTTTCAAAATATCACGTTTTCACAACTACATAAGTCAGACTTCTGCAAACAAACAAAGTTTTCGAAAATAATAACATCTTTGCAAGCATATAATTTGAGCCAATCATATTTTGTAGGCAACGAAATTCGAAGTTTTAAAAAGGTTATAAAGTTTTAAACTGAGGAAAGGTTTTACTGAACGCGTTGCTTTTAAACAACCTTCGATGTGACATGCTAGATCTGGCCATAACGTTTAGGCCGCGTTTGGGGTGTTAGAACATACCAAAAGGACCATATATTACAAAGCACTTGAAAGTGACCAAAGGACATAGACCTGCCAAAGCACTATAAGTCCAACAAACAAAATGTATACTCCAAAGGCATAATCATACGAAATTGATCATTAACATATTCAAAAGTACTATTATAAAAATTTCTATACATACCATTTATAACCATGGGGAAAATAACTCCAAAACTACCAAAGTGATTGTTGTATAGTGTGATTGTAACATCCTGAATTAATGGGCCTTTGCATTTGATATGTGTTACGTTTAATGTGCTAATTAGAGTGTTTAAGGGGTTCAAATTGGGCTCAGGATTGGGCCGAGGCCTTAGTTAAAATTTTTTGTTTGGACACTCTAGGGGAAAGCCAGTTAGGATAGGGCTTAAAAGATGTTATCTGTGTTTTAAGACAAAAAAAGGGGCTTGTGGCCCAGTGGCAAAGTGGCGCCACTTAGGGAGCAAAGAGGAGGCGTCAGCTGGGGAGGCTCAAGTTCGAGTCACATGAAGCCCAATTTTCTTAGTTAATTTTAATTATTTTCGGCATTAAAGGGGGAGTGAGTTGGACGAAAATAGGGCTTGGAAATAGGGGAATAAATGTTTAGATAATGTAGATAATATGGTTGATAATGTGGCAGATAAAGGAAGGAAGAGGTGGTGTTATCTAGGTCACTTGTGGATGAGAGATCAGATTATGATAAGGGAGAAAGTTTAGGAATTATCAGCTGGCCACAGTGGTGGCTGAAATTCCAACACTGAGGGGGAGGAGGAATCGGTTTTAGTATGGATTACGGGTGCCGAAATTTTCCTTGTTAATTAATTAGTCTTAGTTTTCAAAAGAGGGCAATTCCGGCTTTTTGTTAGTGTGTGTGCCGAAAATTTGATTAGAAAATAGGGTACTTCTTAATTTCGGCATTTATTCTCATTCTCTTCTCTTAGTTGTTTCTTTTCTCAAAAAGCCAAAAACTCCTAAAGTTCTATCTTCTTCTTCATTCTCTGCTAAAGCCGAAACCTCACACCCTTACTCTACACCTTTTCCCGATTTCTTCTATAAGCCAAAACCCTTAAGTATTTTTATCCTTTGCTCTCTTATGCCATAGCCTAATGCCCTAGTGTCCATTCTTTTTCTTCCTGCCGATTTCTTCATTAAAAGCCGAATCTCTATAGATTTCTTTGAATCATCTTCTCTTTTTGATTTTCGCAAAAAGCCGAAATCTTCTAGGAGTAGCCGAATCTCCTGTGATAGGGTAAGTGCCGATCTTCTTCTCTTCACTTTCTCTTTCGGTTTTTGGAAGCTAAAGCCGAAATGCTATTGGGATTGGTAAGGTTGACGTTTGATTAATGGTTTGATGTTTTCTTGTTGGGCGACATCGGGAATCGAAGTAGATCGTTTAGATCTAAAAGTCAGAAACTACTAGTCTCTGAGTCTCAATCTCCTTTCGAGATTTCAAGGTAAGGGGTTCTCTTTAGATTTTCGTTAGGTTCGTTCATCGTGTTTATAATCTTAACTTTATGATATGGATTAACAACCAAATGTTGTGATGGTAGCAACTGATAAGGTCTTTTGATGGAATCACATGTCGGTCAGGCAAAGGGGGGATTGGATCTATAAAACCAATCCCTAAGTTTAAGAAACAAGCAATGTCAGCAGTACGGGATTGGCCACCGGGTTGTGGACCGGCTTCAGAACAAAACCTTAGACAGATAGCAGTAGTATCGGCTTCTGATAGTGTCGACATAGAAAGTCTCGTCTTGTCTGTAATCAGGTGTGTAGATCTCTAACACACTAATTAATCTGTACTATATATATGCTATGGGCTAAAAGCCAGAAAAAGGTTGTACAGATAGTCAGATTACCCAAAAAGGGTAGGCAAGGGATGCCAGGTACGTAATCATAGAAACATCTCTATGTGTATCGATTTATGTAATAATCTGTGATCTTATAGGTAGTATATTGTTTTGATTCTGCATGGATGTATGCATGGGATGGGGTTAATATGATGAAGGGGAAGAGCATGTTAATAGGTCACTTGGTGATCGGTGGTTAATCCGCGAATCGTAAAATTAGGTCACAATAGTGATCGGTGGCTAAGCCACATTAAATTTATTCCTGATTGTTAGGGATAGGCAGCATGACTGTCGATATGGTGTGTAGCGGTTGGTGGGTTGATTGTAGAAATCCCCAAGGTGTGTTGGCTGGTACAGACTGGTGTGTAGAGGATGGACTTTTAGGTTGGGATTGGGCCATGTAGCATGTAAATATTTTGTTGCCATTGTGTATGGGCCAAGGCCCATAATGCGTTTATGGGCCTCAAGCCTTTTATGTGTTTTCGGGATTTGCACACTGAGTCTTGGTGACACACCCTTTTATTTCCCTGACTTTTCAGATGAGCAGTAGATCGTGGACATGGGAGCCGTGGTGGACTCGAGGGGCCATCTAGTCTTTTATTTTCATAAACTATTTCGGGTTTTCTTTCAAATTTTAATTTTGGGACTATTTATGTAATAAGGCTCCATAGCTTAGGTTATCGATTTATATGTGTTAATGTTTATATTTTAAATTTATTTTCAAAGACTTAATTATTATAAGTAATGAGATGGGAATTTCAAACATGCTTAACGTAAAGATATGTTTTAAAAGGAAAAAAAAAACTACAAAGGTTTCCTACAAATAACACTTATCTAATGAATTCTTACATAAACAAATCAAGATTTCAAATCCCCTTCAAAGCGAAGTTTTAACATTTCAACCCGTAGCATACCAGATCCGGTCGTGGCGTTTGGGCCGGGTTTGGGGTGTTACATTTTGGTATCAGAGCCCGGTTGCAAAACTCGGGCTTTGAAATGGGTCTAGTGGTGTTTTGTAAAGTTGATGTGAATTTGAGAAAATGCTTGGGTTGATATATGGCCTTCGAGTTTACCGGTACCCGATCCACGCAGGTAAGTATTCTAACTCTTGATGTGATATACATGTTGGATTTGATGGGCTTGATGGACGTAGACTAGTATGATAGGCATTAATGGACTTTAGGCTTAGTTTAAACAACTCTTTAAATTCATAAGACTTAATCCAATTTAACATGTCTGTAAACAAGTCGCTGGGTTAGGGTGTGGCAACAGGCATACGCATGTCTAGGATTGGATTCAGGGAGAGCTTGGTATTTAAGCGGTCCTAGTGACTCACCTCCTCTTCACTGGAATCCTACCTGGTGCGTAGTGACTGTTCATCTTAGCCACGAGGACTTGTTGACGGGCCCAAAATTTATAATTAAAACCCAAAAGGGACCAGCCACCCTATTTCGCAAAATTACTAAAATACCCCTTAATTTTGTAAAAATTTCTGAAATACCCTTGATTTGTGAAAATTTCCCAGAATACCCTGGATTGTTAAAACTACTAAAATTTGTGAAATTACTGAAACACCCCCGGTTGGCAAATTTACCAAAATACCTATGTTTTGCAAATTAACCTTAAAACCCCTAGATTTCCAAAAGTACCTGGTTTGCAAAATAAAATTTTCCAAAATACCCCTGTTTTTTAAAAAAATTCAAAATACCCCTATGTTACGATAATACCAAAATACCTCTATTTCGAAAAATCACCAAGATACCCTATTTTGAGGAATTACAAAAATACCCTGTAGGACAAAATTACGAAAATACCCATGGGTAGTGAAATGACGAAAATACTCTTATGTGATGAATGTGAGTTCGTGGATGCTACTTGTATGTTGATGTATGATGGTGGAATGTATGTGGTTCCTAGAACTAGGAGACAAACTTGAGACTGAAACCCGTAGATATAATTTCGAATTCAAAAGAACTACTATTGAAACTATTGTTCATAAGATTGTTCGTGGTTAATTAGTGAAAGAAATTAATAATTCATAAAATTTCTAATCAGATAAACGCGAATCGGTAGAATGAGTACAAGGGGTCGTGGACGTCCGCCATGTGGCCGTGGTAGGGGTAGAATGGCCGTGTTAGAACTAGTAGGATCTGGCCATGGGTCAGGAAACGAGATGCCAGTTCCACCAGCTGCAGAGGCAGAATTTCAGGACCAGACGACCGGAGATGATGCGGTATCTCAGGCGATGTTAAGGGTTTTAGAGAGGGTTGTTGGGGCAGGCATGGGCACAAGAGCCCGAAAATCCATGTCGGAGCGACTTAGAGCTAATGGGGCAGAAGTGTTTAGAGGAATTTCTGGTATAGCCCCGAGTACCGCTAAATATTGGTTGGAGGCGGTTGAGCGTATAATGGATGATCTGGATTTCACGGAAGAGGAAAAACTGAAAGGGGTTGTATCTCTCCTGCGGAACGAAGCTTATCAATGGTAGCTTACGGTTAAGGATGGTTCGATGGCTGACCGTATCATCTGGGATTTCTTCAAAACGGCGTTTCAGAGTAAATACATTGGGACAAGTTATGTAGATACGCAGCGTAGAGCGTTTCTGAATCTAGTTCAGGGAAGTAGGCCGGTGGCTGCGTATGAAGCGGAATTCTTTCGCCTCAGTCGTTATGCTTGAGGGATGGTGGCCACAGACCATGAGCGTTGTGTTCGATTTGAAGATGGTCTGAGGGATGATCTGCGTGTACTGATAGCACCACAGCGGGAAAGGGAATTTGCTGTACTTGTGGAAAAAGCTAAGATAGCTGAAGAGGTAAGCGGACAGAAAAATTGAATCGGGATAGAGATAGGAGTGGAAGTAAAAGAAATTTTGGATCATCAGGGGCAACTGGGCGTACTCAGAAAAGGCCTAGGTCAGATGGACCGAGTTGGAATGAGAGACTTGCTGCTGCTAGTCAGACACAGAAGTGTGCTCGATGCGGTAAATTCCATGTAGGTGAGTGTTGGGTGGGCAGTTGGAAGTGCTTCAGGTGTGGATCTACGGACCACCAAGTTAGGAACTGTCCACAGCAACGGGGCAATGAAGGGCCCACAGGTCAAGGGAATGCTCAGCCGGGAAGAGGAGGTCAGCAGCCACAGAGAAATCATGGTCCAGCCAGAGGTGGTAATGGTTCCGATCGAGGTCATGGAGCACCAGGCCAAGGGGCAGGAAACACTAAGGCGAGACAATCGGGGTTAGTCTATGTTGTCAGACGTTGAGAGGAGGCTGACACACCAGATGTCATAACCGGTACGTTTTTAATTTTTGGCTTGCCTTACACTGCATTGATTGACATTGGGTCGACGCTTTCATATGTTGCTAGTAGGGTGTCTGAAACTTTAAGCGTAGATTCTGAGATTTCCTCTAGGGAGATGACTGTAGTTAGCCCATTAGGACATTCTGTGGTGGTAAACAAGCTTTATCGGGAGGTACCTTTAGAAGTTCAGAGGATAGTTTTCTGGATGGATCTAATGGATTTAACATTCGGGGAGTTTGATCTAATTTTAGGCATGGATTGGCTGGGGAAGTATTAAGCTAATGTAGATTGTGCAGCCAAGAGTATGGTGTTAAAAACCCCCGAGGGGGGCGAAGTATTGGTAATAGGTGAAAGGGGGAACTGTTTGTCGAATGTGGTGTCTGCCTTAAGAGCAGAAAGGATGGTGAGAAAAGGATGCGAGGCAATTTTAATGTTCGTT
The DNA here is from genome assembly GCA_005393395.2 of Gossypium australe. Lineage (NCBI taxonomy): Eukaryota > Viridiplantae > Streptophyta > Magnoliopsida > Malvales > Malvaceae > Gossypium > Gossypium australe. The sequence continues at coordinate 106,702,784 of CM016624.1, forward strand.
CGGGCTCTGGCAGCCAAGGAACTAACTGTCGGGGATGTTAGGACGGTGAAAGAATTTCCTAATGTTTTCCCAGAAGAGCTTCCGGGTTTACCTCCAGATTGTGAAGTGGAGTTTGGTATTGATCTTCTTCCGGGAACAGCGTCAGTATCTATTGCTCTATATAGAATGGTGCTAAAGGAGTTGGTGGAATTGAAAGCGCAGATCCAGGAGTTGCTGGATAGAGGGTTTATTCGACCAAGTGTGTCGCCTTGGGGAGCGTCGGTGTTATTCGTTAAGAAGAAGGATGGATAAATGCGTATGTGCATTGACTATCGTCAGTTGAATAAGTTAACAATCAAGAATAACTACCCGTTGCGGAGGATCGATGACTTGTTCGATCAATTGAAGGGGGCTTCAGTCTTTTCAAAGATAGATTTGAGGTCACGGTACCATCAGCTTAAGGTCAAGGAGGCGGATATTCATAAGACGGCGTTTAGGACTCGCTATGGTCACTACGAATTCATGGTGATGCCATTTGGATTGACCAATGTGCTAGCAGCGTTTATGGATATGATGAACCGATTATTCCAACCCTACTTGGATCAGTTTGTCGTGGTATTTATAGATGACATCCTGTTTTATTCGAAATCGGAGGAGGAGCATGACTCACATCTTCGGGTGGTCCTACAGATTCTGAGGGAGAAGCAGTTGCATGCCAAATTCAGTAAGTGTGAATTTTGGCTAAGGGAAGTTACCTTCCTAGGACATGTTGTGTCGGCAGAAGGGATTAGGGTTGACCCTCAGAAAATTGAAGCGGTGTTGGATTGGAAGCCGCCTAAATCAGTAGCAGAAATTTAGAGTTCCCTTGGTTTAGCCGAGTATTACAGAAGGTTTGTGGAAGGATTTTCATTGATCGCGGCACCGTTGACTAAGTTGTTGCGGAAAGAGGTTCTGTTTGTTTGGTCTGATAAGCAGCAAGAGAGTTTCGAGAGATTAAAAAGGATCTTGACAGAGGCTCCAGTGTTGATTCAGCCGGAGGCTGGAAAGGAGTTCGTGATTTACTATGATGCTTCACACACGGGACTAGGATGCGTGTTGATGCAAGATGGAAAGGTTGTTGCGTACGCTTCTCGGCGGTTAAGACCGCACGAAGCAAATTATCCCACCCATGGTTTGGAATTGGCGGTGGTGGTTTTTGCTTTGAAGATTTGGAGACATTACCTGTACGGGGAGAAATCTGTCATTTATACCGACCATAAGAGCTTAAAATACCTTTTGACCCAGAAGAAGTTGAATCTAAGGCAAAGGAGGTGGATCGGGTTGTTAAAGGATTATGACTGCTCGATCGAGTACCATCCGGGTAAAGCTAACATGGTGGCGGATGCCCTGAGTCGTAAAGTAATCTCTGATTTGAGAGCAATGTTTGCTCACCTCAGTTTATACGATAATGAGAGTTTATTAGCTGAACTGCAAGTGAAACCCTCTTGGGTCTGTCAGGTTAAGGAGAAGCAGCAGACTGATGAGCTGCTCAAGGTGAAGCTGCCGCTAATATCAAAGGATGGGCCAACGAAATTTAGTGTGAATGAGGAAGGGCTATTATGTTTTCAAGGGAGAGTGTGCATGCCGAAAGACCCTGAGTTGAGGCGTAAGATTTTGTTTGAAGCGTATAGTAGCCCATACGCTATGCACCCTGGAGGGAGTAAGATGTATCGGGATTTGCGAGAACAGTTTTGGTGGCCAGGCTTGAAGCGAGAGGTAACTGAACTGGTGAGTAAGTGTTTGACCTGTCAGTAGGTAAAGACGGAGCATCAGTTACCATCAGGGTTGCTGCAGCCGGTGAAGATTCTACAAAGGAAGTGGGAAAGGATCACAATGGACTTTGTTAGTGGGCTACCTCTCACGCCTACTAAGAAGGACTCGGTTTGGGTGATTGTTGATCGCTTGACGAAGTCTGCTCACTTCATACCAGTACGGGTCGATTACTCTCTGCAGAAATTGGCTAAGTTATATATAGCGGAGGTAGTGAGGTTGCATGGAGTACCAGTATCAATCATATCGGACAGGGACCCTAGGTTCACATCACGATTTTGGAAGGCGTTGCATCAAGCGTTGGGTACGAAGTTGGATTTTAGTACAGCGTTCCATCCTCAGACCGATGGTCAGCCTGAGCGGGTAATTTAGATCTTAGAAGACATGTTAAGGGGTTGTATCATTGATTTCAGGGGCAGTTGGGAGGAGTTCTTGCCGTTGGTGGAGTTTGCGTACAACAATAGTTACCAGTCTAGTATTCAGATAGTGCCCTACGAAGCATTGTACGGGCGAAGGTGTCATACTCCTACGTGTTGGACGGAATTAGGGGAAAGTCGAATCTTGGGTCCGGAGTTGGTTACTGAGACAGGGGTGAAGGTTGAATTAATTCGGGCTCGATTAAAGGAAGCGTCAGACAGACAGAAATCCTATGCTGACCTGAAGCGTAAGAACATAGAATTTGCAGTGGGTGACAAGGTGTTCTTGAAAGTATCGCTGTGGAAGAAAGTATTAAGGTTTGGACGAAAAGGTAAGTTATGTCCCAGATTCATCGGACCATACCGGGTGTTGGGACGAGTAGGATCGGTAGCCTATCAGCTTGAGTTACCCTCAGAGTTAAGCCAGATTCACAACGTGTTCCATGTCTCTATGCTGAGACGATATCGTTTAGATCCGTCTCATGTGGTGCCTGTGGAGGAAATCGAGGTAAGACCTGACCTATCTTTTGAAGAGGAACCAGTGGAAATCTTGGATCGTGATGTCAAAGTGTTGCGAAGGAAGACGGTTCTGTTGGTTAAGATTCTATGGCGGAATCACAGTTCTGAGGAGGCTACTTGGGAACCAGAGGAGACGATGCGGCAGCAGTACCCGCATCTATTCGGACCAGGTAATTTCGAGGTCGAAATTTCTTTAAGGGGGTAGAACTGTAACATCCTGAATTAATGGGCCTTTGCATTTGATGTGTGTTACGTTTAATGTGCTAATTAGAGTGTTTAAGGGGTTCAAATTGGGCTCAGGATTGGGCCGAGGCCTTAGTTAAAATTTTCTATTTCGACACTCTACGGGAAAGCCAGTTAGGATAGGGCTTAAAAGATGTTATCTGTGTTTTAAGACAAAAAAGGGGCTTGTGGCCCAGTGGTAAAGTGGCACCACTTAGAGAGCAAAGAGGAGGCGTCAGCTTAGGAGGCTCAAGTTCGAGTCGCATGAAGCCCAATTTTCTTAGTTAATTTTAATTATTTTCGGCATTAAAGGGGGGAGTGAGTTGGACGGAAATAGGGCTTGGAAATAGGGGAATAAATGTTTAGATAATGCAGATAATATGGTTGATAATGTGGCAGATAAAGGATGGAAGAGGTGGTGTTATCTAGGTCACTTGTGGATGAGAGATCAGATTATGATAAGGGAGAAAGTTTAGGAATTATCTACTGGCCACAGTGGTGGCCGAGTTTCCAACACTGAGGAGGAGGAGGAATCGGTTCTAGTATGGCTTAGGGGTGCTGAAATTTTCCTTGTTAATTAATTAGTCTTAGTTTTCAAAAGAGGGCAATTCCGGCATTTATTCTCATTCTCTTCTCATAGTTGTTTCTTTTCTCAAAAAGCCGAAAACTCCTAAAGTTCCATCTTCTTCTTCATTCTCTGCTAAAGCCGAAACCTCACAGCCTTACTCTACACCTTTTCCCGATTTCTTCTATAAGCCAAAACCCTTAAGTATTCTTTCTCATTACTCTCTTCTGCCATAGCCGAATGCCCTAGTGTCCATTCTTTTTCTTCCTGCCAATTTCTTCATTAAAAGCCGAATCTCCATAGATTTCTTTGAATCATCTTCTCTATTTGATTTTCACAAAAAGCCGAAATCTTCTAGGAGCAGCCGAATCTCCTATGATAGGGTAAGTACCGATCTTCTTCTCTTCACTTTCTCTTTCGGTTTTTGGAAGTTAAAGCTGAAAGGCTACTGGGATTGGTACGGTTGACGTTTGATTAATGGTTTGATGTTTTCTTGTTGGGTGACGTCGGGAATCGAAGTAGATCGTTTAGATCTAAAAGCCAGAAACTACTAGTCTCTGAGTCTCAATCTCCTTTCGGGATTTCAAGGTAAGGGGTTCTCTTTAGATTTTCGTTAGGTTCGTTCATCGTGTTTATAATCTTAACTTTATGATATGGATTAACAACCAAATGTTGTTGTAACACCCCAAACCCGGTCAATACGCCATGACCAAATCTGGCATGCCACAGAGGAAAACGTTTTGAAGAAATTCGAGTTAACGATAAATTTTAGTGAAAAAAAACTCTTTGTTGTTCTATGTACTTGTAGAAAACAGGTGCATGATTAGTTAAAAACTGATAATGTTTTGAAATTTCATAATTAAGACTTTAAAACTTAGTTGATAAATCATAGGTTAGAAAACATTTATATCATTTTAAGAAAACTCGAATTATTACTTTGAAAACCATTTGCATTTGAATGTAGAAACTTAATATTTGAAAATCATTTAAATTGTAGAAAACACTTAATTTATATTTTACTATCAAACGATTTATATTACCCGATGGTAACATTTTGAAAACCATTGCGTTTTGCAGTTTAGAAAACTTTGTGCTCAAATTAATATATCAAACATGTAATTTATAAACCATATTTAAAACAAGTCCAAAGCATGTAAATAATCCCAAAACATAATTAAAAAGGCCTTATTACAAATCCATATAAAGATGCTTTGGTAAGTTTTAGGGGTCCTGAGAACCCTAGGTGGAGGTAGGATGCTTTGGTAAATTTTTAGTTTTAGGGGCTAAAAGGGGGAGCTTGGATAGAGGGGGTCTTAAGAGAAGTTTTGGTGGAAATAAGGCACAAAGAGTGGCTTGGCAGAGTGGCAGGGAGGCGCCACATAAGGCATGGGAAGTGACGCCTCAAGGGGGAGCTGCTAAGGGTCTCAGGTTCGATTCGCAAGGGCAGCAGGAAGGCTTTGTTTTTGCGTCAACTTGGCTTGGAGTTGGACGGTTTTTGGAGGCTTAAAGGGTGGAGGAAGACTTGGTCTTCTCCTTTTTGAATTTGGCTAGGTAGGTTAACTTTTTCTAATATTTTTGAATGGATGGAAGGGAGGTGTTTTAGGAGAGTTTTGGGGGATTTTTTTGGGGGGTTAAGGCTTGGCCGAATATTATAAATAGGGGGGAGGTCCTCATTTTTTTTCACCACTTGCTTTCTCCCTTGCCGAAATTTCTTCCCTCTTACCTTTATTTTTCTTTCTTAGCCTCTTGCCGAAGGTGAGTCTGAGCAAATCCCTTTTTCCATTTTATTTCTTTGAAGCCGAAATTAGAAGAGGGCATAACCTTTGATGAACCCATATCCCTCTTTCTTCACACCCTTCTCTTAAACCCTGCTTCAAACTAAAATCACCCTTAAAAGACTACCATTGCCGAATATCCCAACTCCATCTAGGGGCCTTGCCGAATCATCCATTCTCATTTTCTCTTCACTTTGGTTGCAAGTCTTTGAACCGAACCTTACGTCCTTGTGGTGGCCGATTCTTGGTTAGAGGAAAAGTAGTGGTTAGCGAGGTAAGGGATCGAGGTTTACCCCTTTTGGTTTATGTTGGTTTTGGCCGAATGGCCTAGGATGCTAATCCCTTGTGTGATTGATTTTAGGAGCAATAGGTTATCGAAGTTATCGGGGGACGTAGATCAATTCTTTGGTTAAGGCGTACAGGTGTGTTCATGCACACACTTTTCTTTTTATAAATGTGGTTATACTGTATAATTGTTTTGGATCCATGGAAAGGTGGATTAACTATCATTCATTATGGGGCAAGGGGGCAGGTAAGTCCCTATTATGTTGATGCTTTTGGTAAGCAGGGTATATCTGGTATGTGTGCCACAATACTTGATTGTTGTTAAACAATATGTATATTGCTAAACAAGCACGATGGTATATTTTCTTATTAAGATACATGTTCATGGTTGATATGGGTTGTACGAGTGGAGGGGGCAGTGATACTTTGTGCTGACGAGCACCAGTGTTTTGGTAACACAACTTTGTGACTTTGGGTCACCAGAGGTTTGGCACCTCCAGAGGTTTGGCACCTCAGCGTCTCGTCCCCGTGGTTTCGCACCACAGTGGGTTGGCCCCACAAGGCGGTATTGAGGGATTGACGCCAGTGATTTGGTATCACACGATGGGTTGGCCCCATCACTCGATTATTGTGACTACGGTCACCAGTGGTTTGGTACCACATTTGTGTCTTTGGGACACCATAGGTTTGGCACCTCATTGCGACTCGTCCCTGTGGTTAATACCACCGTGGGTTGGCCCCACTTATGAGATACGGGATTGTCGCTAGTGATTTGGTATCACACGATGGGTTGGCCCCATCATCTGATTTGTGACTTCGGTCACCAGTGATTTGGTATCACATTTGTGTCTTTGGGACACCAGTGGTTTGGCACCACATTGACGGATATCGTGTCTTTGGGACACCAGTGTTTTGGTAACACATATTGTGACTTTGGGTCACCAGTGGTTTGGCACCACCAGTGGTTTGGTACCACACGGGGTAGAAGAGGTGTATGGATGGTTAGGATTGGGTGCATATTAATTGGATGCATGATGAGCATGATTATGTTTGCATATGATATTTTACTAATCCGGGAAAAAGGGTGGCACACTGAGTCTTGGTGACTCACCTTTTTCCTTTAACCATTTCAGGTAGCGCATAAAGCCGGACCGGGAGCGGAGAGGACAAGGTGGGCCATGCAGAAAGAAGAGTTTAAATATCTTTAGAGTTATTTATAATAAATACTTGGGGTTTAAATTTTGATGTAACAAGAGCCTTTTTGACTTTTATGTATTTTGGGAGTTATTTAAATATTACCTTAAGAACTATTTTTGGGTACTACTTTAACTAGAGTTTGATTAAATTGAACTATCAAGTGGAAAAGGATTTCGTAATAGCAACCCATGTAATCACATTGGTTTTTATGTACTAAAGTTTTTAAAAGAACATTTTATAAAGCAGGAGTTTTGAAACAATCATGCCCAAGATTTTCACAAGTATACGAAATCAAACACGAGTTTTCATCATTTTTTTTTCCCGTCAAAACTATTTTCACTAACATAACCAGATTCGGTCGTAGTGAATGGGCCGGGTTTGGGGATGTTACAGTTTGGTATCAGAGCCCGGTTCAAAACTCGGCTTTGAGGGTTTTGGGCTCGAAACTGTTTTCAAAACGGGCTTTTCGAAATAGGGGCTTTTATAAAAAGGTTTTCAGGTTACTCTGGCATGGCACCTGTACCTCCGACCCGAAGTCCACGAGGTAAGTACTTCGGACTCTCTTGAAGTGATCTGTTTGTATGAATTGATTTGGGCTTAGTTTGGGCTCGTAGAATAGAATACCAGGATCTGTTGGACCCTAGGATTAGTCTACTCAAACACTTGCATAAAACTTAAAGCTCGTAAACAAACCTGTGAAGTAAGTCGCCGAGTTAAGGTGTGGTAACCTTGGTACGCATGTCTAGGAATGGATCCGGAAGAGCCTGGTACTTAAGCAGTCCACGTGACTCACCTCCTCTTCGCAGGAATCCTACCTGGTGCGTAGCTTTGGTTCACCTTAACCAAGAGGACTTGTTCATAGGCTTAACCATTATTAAAACCCGAAAGGGATTAGCCTTGCTGTTTTTTTTCAAACCTGTAGTTTTAAAATTTTCAAACTTTACCCCTTGGGTTTGTAAAACTCTAAATCAGATTTTGAAAGATATTTCCTCAGTTTACAAAATTACCAAAATGCCCCTAGTGGCAAAATTACTAAAATGCCCCTGTGTTATAAAATTACCGTTCTACCCTCAATTTTTGATAAAATGCTTTTTACTTGGTAAAATACCAAAATCTCAAGTTTTCAAATATTAAGATATCTTGGTTTGTGAAAATTTACGAAAATACCCTGGTTGATAAAATTACCGGAATGCCCTTGGTTTCTAAATTTTCAGTTTTCTCTCTCAACTGTTACTGAAATATTCCTATTTTACCAAATATCAGAAAATTCTATTTTTGTGAAATATTGTGATATTCCGATTTGGAGAATTTACGAAAATGCCCATAACTACTGAAATAACCCCGATTTTTGGAATTTTTGAGATACCTCTGGTTTGAAAAACAAAATTTTCAAGATGACCCCTGAGATTTTGTAAATTTTGAAGTTGGAAAACTATTTTCAAAATTGACCCTGAGTTATTACCGAAATATCCCTATAGGAAAATGACGGAAATACCCCTGGGTAGGGAATGAAACTTTGATTGCTCGAAAGAACTTCTCTTGGAAACCTCTTTTCATAAAATTGCTCGTGGTAAAACAGTGAAACAATAATTTCTAATGCATAAAACTTTTAATCAGATTAAACCGAGGCGCTAGATATGAGTTCTAGGGGGCGTGGTCGTATCTCTCGTGGACACGGTAGAGGCAGGGTGGCAGTATCGGAACCGGATGGGTCAGAGAGCAATATGCCGCCTTCACCAGCTGTTGAGGCTGAGCAGCAGGATCAGACCGGAGGAGGTAACGCAGTATCGCAGGCTATGCTGCGGGTGCTTGAGCAAGTAGCAGGAGCCAATGTGGTCAGTGGTATTGCTATCTTCGTGGAAGAAGCCCCGATAGCTGAGGAGGTCAAAAGAGCTGAGGGGCGGAATAGAGATAGAATAAAGAACCGTAATAAGAGGAGCTCGGGATCGTCGGAATCGTTTGAGAGGTCTCAGAAAAGACAGAGGGCCGAGGCATCTGCTCGTGTTTCTAAGTCAGTTGCTGGGAATCCAGATCGTCCGTGTGCTCAGTGCGGAAGGTATCACGTGGGCGAGTGCTGGAATCACGTTCGGGCATGTTTCAGATGCCAGTCCAAGTCCCATCTGGTTAAGCATTGTCCCCTGGATCCGAAAAGGACTCAGACAGTGGGTCGAGGTTCTGTACAGTCTGGCAGGGGTGGTCAGCAAGCGACGAGAGGTCGTGGTCTGAACCATGAAGGAAATGGTTCCGATCGAGGTCGTGAGGCTAGGGTTCGTTAGAAGGAGGATAGTGATGTGCCGGATGTGTCAGCAGGTAAGCTTCTCTTGGTTGGAATATTCCTTGTTGTTTTGTTCGTCTTGGTGGCTGTTTGTTGCTGTTGCTAGTGAGTATCTAGGACCTTGGGTATAGACTTAGGAAGTAAGCCTAGGAAGTGCGTTAGCTCTTGGACATCAGAGTGCGCAGCAATAGCGTAGCGTGGGGAATTAGGATGTAGACCGTTAGTCTAGCCAAGTAATTTCGAGGACGAAATTATTTTTAAGGAGGGTAGAATTGTAACACCCCGGTTTTAGGGGTTAGGCTTTTGGTGCTTAGCTCGGGTGTTGGCACACTTTAGTGTATGGTTGGGTAAGTTTTAGGGGTCCTGAGAACCCTAGGTGGAGGTAGGATGCTTTGGTAAATTTTTAGTTTTAGGGGCTAAAAGGGGGAGCTTGGATAGAGGGGGTCTTAAGAGAAGTTTTGGTGGAAATAAGGCACAAAGAGTGGCTTGGCAGAGTGGCAGGGAGGCGCCACATAAGGCATAGGAAGTGACGCCTCAAGGGGGAGCTGCTAAGGGTCTCAGGTTCGATTTGCAAGGGCAGCAGGAAGGCTTTGTTTTTGCGTCAACTTGGCTTGGAGTTGGACGGTTTTTGGAGGCTTAAAAGGTGGAGGAAGACTTGGTCTTCTCCTTTTTGAATTTGGCTAGGTAGGTTGACTTTTTCAAATATTTTTGAATGGATGGAAGGGAGGTGTTTTAGGAGAGTTTTGGGGGATTTTTTTTGGGGGGTTAAGGCTTGGCCGAATATTATAAATAGGAGGGGAGGTCCTCATTTTATTTCACCACTTGCTTTCTCCCTTGCCGAAATTTCTTCCCTCTTACCTTTATTTTTCTTTCTTAGCCTCTTGCCGAAGGTGAGTCTGAGCAAATCCCTTTTTCCATTTTATTTCTTTGAAGCCGAAATTAGAAGAGGGCATAACCTTTGATGAACCCATATCCCTCTTTCTTCACACCCTTCTCTTAAACCCTGCTTCAAACCAAAATCACCCTTAAAAGACTACCATTGCCGAATATCCGAACTCCATCTAGGAGCCTTGCCGAATCATCCATTCTCATTTTCTCTTCACTTTGGTTGCAAGTCTTTGAACCGAACCTTACGTCCTTGTGGTGGCCGATTCTTGGTTAGAGGAAAAGTAGTGGTTAGCGAGGTAAGGGATCGAGGTTTACCCCTTTTGGTTTATGTTGGTTTTGGCCGAATGGCCTAGGATGCTAATCCCTTGTGTGATTGATTTTAGGAGCAATAGGTTATCGAAGTTATCGGGGGACGTATATCAATTCTTTGGTTAAGGCGTACAGGTGTGTTCATGCACACACTTTTCTTTTTAGAAATGTGGTTATACTGTATAATTGTTTTGGATCCATGGAAAGGTGGATTAACTATCATTCATTATGGGGCAAGGGGGCTGGTAAGTCCCTATTATGTTGATGCTTTTGGTAAGCAGGGTATATCTGGTATGTGTGCCACAATACTTGATTGTTGTTAAACAATATGTATATTGCTAAACAAGCACGATGGTATATTTTCTTATTAAGATACATGTTCATGGTTGATATGGGTTGTACGAGTGGAGGGGGCAGTGATACTTTGTGCTGACGAGCACCAGTGTTTTGGTAACACAACTTTGTGACTTTGGGTCACCAGAGGTTTGGCACCTCCAGAGGTTTGGCACCTCAGCGTCTCGTCCCCGTGGTTTCGCACCACAGTGGGTTGGCCCCACAAGGCGGTATTGAGGGATTGACGCCAGTGATTTGGTATCACACGATGGGTTGGCCCCATCACTCGATTATTGTGACTACGGTCACCAGTGGTTTGGTACCACATTTGTGTCTTTGGGACACCATAGGTTTGGCACCTCATTGCGACTCGTCCCTGTGGTTAATACCACCGTGGGTTGGCCCCACTTATGAGATACGGGATTGTCGCTAGTGATTTGGTATCACACGATGGGTTGGCCCCATCATCTGATTTGTGACTTCGGTCACCAGTGATTTGGTATCACATTTGTGTCTTTGGGACACCAGTGGTTTGGCACCACATTGACGGATATCGTGTCTTTGGGACACCAGTGTTTTGGTAACACATATTGTGACTTTGGGTCACCAGTGGTTTGGCACCACCAGTGGTTTGGTACCACACGGGGTAGAAGAGGTGTATGGATGGTTAGGATTGGGTGCATATTAATTGGATGCATGATGAGCATGATTATGTTTGCATATGATATTTTACTAATCCGGGAAAAAGGGTGGCACACTGAGTCTTGGTGACTCACCTTTTTCCTTTAACCATTTCAGGTAGCGCATAAAGCCGGACCGGGAGCGGAGAGGACAAGGTGGGCCATGTAGAAAGAAGAGTTTAAATATCTTTAGAGTTATTTATAATAAATACTTGGGGTTTAAATTTTGATGTAATAAGAGCCTTTTTGACTTTTATGTATTTTGGGAGTTATTTAAATATTACCTTAAGAACTATTTTTGGGTACTACTTTAACTAGAGTTTGATTAAATTGAACTATCAAGTGGAAAAGGATTTCGTAATAGCAACCCATATAATCACATTGGTTTTTATGTACTAAAGTTTTTAAAAGAACATTTTATAAAGCAGGAGTTTTGAAACAATCATGCCCAAGATTTTCACAAGTATACGAAATCAAACACGAGTTTTCATCATTTTTTTTTTCCCGTCAAAACTATTTTCGCTAACATAACCAGATTCGGTCGTAGTGAATGGGCCGGGTTTGGGGATGTTACACTCTATATGTTTTATCACTTAAAACTAAAAAGGGTTTTCAATATAAAATCGAATTCGTTTTCAACTCAAGCCCAACCCAAAACAATATTTTTTTTTAAAAATAGCACAAGTTTTTCCTAAGAAGCAAAAGAATTTAAACCGGTTTTTCTTGAGGAACATGCCAGATCCGGACCAGGCTCGTGGGCCGGGTATGGGGTGTTTCAATTTGGTATTAGAGCCCAGTTTTAAACGTTTTCAAATCGAGCCCAAATGAGTTTTATGAAAATATTTTTGGAAGTAAGCAGGTTTTCTGGCATGGCACCTAAGTCTCCGACCCGCAGTCCACCAGGTAAGTACCCCTAACCTCTGTGTGATTTATATTGTGATCTGTAGAAGGGTAGAAATGGAATGGAACATAGATTAGTATGATAGGAACTTGAACTCTAAGGCTAGCTTACCCCAACAGTTACATAAGACTTAAATGCTTAATAAACAAACCTATGGCTAAGTCACTAAGTTAGGGTGTGGCAACCCCTGTGCGCATGTCTAGGATTGGATCCGGAAGAGCCTGGTATTTAAGCAGTCCTAGTGACTCACCTCCTCTTCGCTGGAATCCTACCTGGTGCGTACCTTCGGTTCACCCTAACCAAAAGGACTCAGAGAGTGTGGTAACCTCTGTGCGCATGTCTAGGAATGGTTTTGGTGGGAGCTTGGTACTTAAGCAGTCCGCGTGACTCACCTCCTCTCCATTCGAATCCTGCCTGGTGCGTAGCTTTGGTTCACCCTGACCAAGAGGACTCGGTCATAGGCTAAACACAATAACTAAAACCCGAAAGGGAACTAGCCGTGTTTTTATGGAAACTCTAGTTTTGAAACTCTTAAAATCACCCACTTAATTTGTGAAAACTATCTCCAAAAAAAAAAATTTCGAAAAATTTCCGATTTACAAAAATACCCCTAGTGGTAAAATTACAAAAATGCCCTTAGTTTATAAAATGTCCAACTACCCAACAGTTTTACCAAAATTTCATTATTTTCTAAAGGTTCAAAAACCAGAATTTGCAAAATATCAAAAATACCTTGATTTTGGAAAATTACAAAATTGCCCCTAACTTACAAAATTACCAAAATGACCCTGAATTCCAAAATTTTGCAACATCATCGTTTTGGAAAGTAAAATTCTCAAAAGGACTCTCAAAGTTTTGCAAAATTTGGAAATACCCCGGAAATATTAAACTTTACAAATTTACCCTGGTTTATTACCAAAATACCCCCGAGATCCAAAATTACCGAAATACCCCCGGATTTCAAAATTTTCCAAAATACCCCGGGAATTTAAAAAATTCCAAAATACTTTTTGACAAAATCACCAAGGAACTTTTTCTTTGAAAAAAAATTTACGAAAACACCCCTGTAGGGCAAATTACAAAAATACCCCTGGGTAGTGGAAAAACGACAACAATGAAAACTACAACGTTTCTCTGAATGAACGAAAGTTCATAATTGATTGATGGATGTATGAATGAAAAGACTGTGTGCACGTATGAATACGAAAGAACCACTCCTAAAACTCTTTTCATAAAACTTCTTCGCGGGTAATAAGTGAAACAAGGACTAAATCATAAAACTTTTTAATCAGATCGCGACGATAGAAATGAGTTCTAGAGGATGTGGCCATCGTGGACGCGGTAGAGGAAGAATGACTGTGTCGGAACCCGTTAGATCGGGTAAAGGGTTTGATAATGAGATACCACCGCCACCACCACCCCCAGCTATTGGTGTTGAGCAGCAGGCTCAGACGGGGGAAGATGTTGTGTCGTAGGCTGTGCTGCGAGTCTTAGAAATGGTGGCTGGCGCAGGTGGAAATATGGGAACTCGAAAATCTGTACCTGAGCGACTCCGAGCCAACGGGGCTGAAATGTTTAGAGGAGTATCTGGTGTGGCACCCAGTACGGCTGAATATTGGTTGGAGGCAACTGAGCGAATTATGGATGAGCTCAATCTGACCCCTGAGGAGAAGTTGAAAGGAATGGTGGCACTGCTACGGGATGAAGCGTATCAATGGTGGTTAACTATTCGAGATGGTGCCACGGCTGAGGATCTGACCTGGGAGTATGTTAAGGAAGCGTATCAAAAGAAGTATGTTGGAACCAGGTATACTGATGAGCAAAGGAAAGCATTTCTGGGGCTGGTTCAAGGGAACAAGTTCGTTGCGGAATATGAAGCTGAATTTCTGAGGTTGAGTCGGTATGCTCGAGGAGTAGTGGCAACTGAGCATTAATGCTGTGTCCGTTTTGAGGACGGACTAAGGGATGATTAGAGATTGTTGATAGCACCGCATCAGGAGCAGGAGTTTTCTGCTTTAGTAGAAAAGGCCAAGGTAGCCGAGGGAATTAAGGATGCTACAAAGCAGACTATGGATTGGAATATGCCAAAAAGAGGTTTTGAATCCTCTGGAAAGGTTCAAAAGAGGCCTAGAGTTGATGGGCCGCGAAATCAGTAAGCTGGTACAGGATGGCAATATCGTCCTTGTGATCATTGTGGAAAGAAGCACTTAGGGGAGTGCTGGAAAAAGACGGGAGGATGTTTTAGGTGTGGGTCCAAGGACCATATGCTCAAGGATTGTCCTAAGAAACCAGATGAAAATCGACCAACAGCTCAGAATGTTAGTCAGACTGGTAGAGGTGGACAGCAGCCTCAACGAGGTCGTGGTTCGAATAACAGAGGTAATGGTACTGGCAGAGGACGCGGTACACAGGGCAGAGGTGCTACTAACACTGAGGCAAGGCAGCCGGGTTTGGTTTATGCGGTTCACCGGAGGGAGGATGGAGGCGCGCCGGATGTTATAACCGGTACGTTCTTTATTTATGGCAAGCCCTATTTTGCTCTAATTGATGTGGGCTTGACCCATTTTTATGTTGCATGTAGTGTAGTGGAAACATTAGGCCTAGACTCAGAACTTTTTGATAGGCAGATGACTGTAGTAAGCCCATTAGGCCAAAATATAGTGGTGGATAAGATCTTTCGGAATGTACCCCTAGAGATTCAGGGAGTGAACTTTCGGGCTGACTTAATGGAACTACCCTTTGGGGAGTTTGAACTCATACTTGGAATGGACTGGCTAGTAGAGCACCGAGCCGTGTTGGATTGTGCGGCTAAACGTATGGAACTAAGGACCCTGGAGGATGAAGTAGTAGTAATGATCGGAGAAAGAAGAAACTACCTTTCTAACATAGTTTCGGCGTTGAAGGCTAAGAAAATGGTTAGGAAGGGGTGCAGGGCGTTCTTAGCCTTCGTAAGTGCGTGGGGTGGAAAGGAAGAAGTGTCAGTAGAGTTAGAACTGTAAGAGATTTTAAAGAAGTGTTTCTAGAGGAATTACCAGGAATACCCCCAGACAGTGAGGTGGAGTTTGAAATAGACTTGCTACCAGGAACAGCTCTTGTGTCAATTGCCCCGTATCGTATGGCACCAAAGGAGTTGGTTGAGCTCAAGGCTCAAATCCAAGAGTTGCTGGATCGTGGGTTCATTCGACCCAGTGTGTCTCCATGGGGAGCACCGGTCCTATTTGTGAAGAAGGACGGAACTATGCATATGTGTATAGATTACCGTCAGTTGAATAAGCTGACCATCAAGAACAAGTATCCTTTGCCAAGGATCGATGACTTGTTCGATCAGCTGAAAGGGGCTGCAGTATTCTCGAAGATAGACTTAAGGTCGGGATATCATCTGTTGAAGGTGAAGGAGGCAGATATCCATAAGACCGCTTTTAGGACAAGATACAGCCATTTTGAATTTGTAGTAATGCCGTTTGGGTTGACGAACGCTCCAGCCGCGTTCATGGGTATGATGAATCGAGTTTTCCAACCCTACTTGGATAGGTTTGTCGTTGTGTTCATCAACGATATTTTGGTGTACTCCAAGTCTGAAGAGGAGCATGATGAGCATCTCCGAGTGGTGCTACAAGTGTTAAGGGAGAAGAAGCTCTATGCCAAATTCAGCAAGTGTGAATTTTGGCTTAAGGAGGTGGTGTTCTTAGGACATGTGGTATCCGCAGAGGGAATAAGAGTGGATCCTAGGAAGATCGAAGCAGTGTTGGATTGGAAACCACCTAGGTCTGTGGCTGAGATTCGAAGTTTCTTAGGTTTGGCAGGCTATTACAGAAGGTTCGTGGAAGGGTTCTCGTCAATAGCCGCGCCTTTGATAAAGTTGCTAAGAAAGGAAGTACCCTTTGAATGGACTGATAAGCAACAGTAGAGTTTTGAAAAGCTTAAGAAAGTGTTGACGGAAGCTCCAGTGTTAATTCAGCCGGAGGCAGGGAAGGGTTTTGTGGTATACTGTGACGCTTCGCATACGGGATTAGGCTGTGTTCTAATGCAAGATGGAAAAGTAGTCGCTTATGCGTCTCGGCAGTTAAGGCCGCATGAGGTTAATTACCCAACTCATGACTTGGAATTAGCAGCAGTAGTTTTCGCTCTTAAGGTTTGGAGGCACTACCTTTATGGGGAAAGGTCGATAATCTAAACAGACCACAAGAGCCTTAAGTATCTGTTGACTCAGAAGGAGTTGAACTTGAGGCAGCGAAGGTGGGTGGAGTTATTGAAGGATTATGATTGCTCGATAGAGTACCACCCGGGCAAGGCGAATGTGGTAGCTGATGCCCTAAGTCGGAAGGTTGTGTCGGATCTAAGGGCTATGTTCGCTCACTTAAGTTTGTATGATGATGGAAGCCTGTTGGCAGAGTTGCAAGTCAAACCTACATGGCTGATAAGGACCTAAGTGCTAAGTTATAGCAAGTACAGAACGGAAAGTTAGAGGATTATGGCGTCATTGACGAAGGAGTATTGTGCTACAAAGGAAAGGTCTGTATGCCGAAGGACGTGGAGTTAAGACAAAGGATTCTTCGGGAGGCGCATAGTAGCCCTTATGCTATGCATCCCGGAGGTATTAAGCTGTACAGAGATCTAAGGGAACAGTTTTGGTGGCCTGATCTTAAACGGGAAGTTACTGAATTCGTGGGAAAATGTTTGACGTGTCAGCAAGTTAAGGCTGAACACCAAGTCCCATCGGGATTGCTTCAGCCAATCGAGATTCCGCAGTGGAAGTGGGAAAGAATTACCATAGACTTCGTTAGTGGGCTTCCCCTTACGCCTACTAAGAAGGACTTGGTATGGGTAATAGTGGACCGTTTGACCAAGTCCGCACACTTCATCCCGGTAAGAGTGAATTATTCCCTTCAGAAGTTAGCCAAATTATATGTAGCAGAAATTGTAATGTTACATGGAGTACCGGTGTCAATTATTTCGGATAGAGACCCAAGGTTCACGTCTCGGTTTTGGAGGGCACTTCATCAAGCTTTAGGCACTAAGTTGGACTTCACTACGACTTTTCATCCACAATCAGATGGGCAGTCTGAACGGGTTATACAAGTGTTGGAGGATATGTTGAGAGGCTGTGTGATGGATTTCTGAGGAAGTTGGGAAGACTATTTGCCTTTAGCAGAGTTCGCCTACAACAACAGCTATCAAGCTAGCATTCGAATGGCACCATATGAAGCGTTGTATGGTCGGAAGTGTCAAACTCCTACTTGTTGGACCGAGTTAGGAGAACGTCGGGTTTTGGGTCCTGAGTTAGTGGCAGAAACTGAAGAAAAGGTTGAGATAATCAGGGCCCGGTTAAAGGAAGCCTCTGATAGGCAGAAGTCGTACGCAGATCTCAAACGAAAAGAGATAGAATTTGATGTAGGAGATCAAGTATTCCTTAAGGTCTCGCCTTGGAAGAAGGTGCTGAGGTTTGGTCGCAAAGGGAAGTTAAGCCCAAGGTTTATAGGGCCTTATCGGGTATCGAAACGAGTTGGACTAGTGGCATACCAGTTAGAGTTGCCACCAGAGCTGCAGCAGATACACGACGTATTTCATGTATCCATGCTACGTCGTTATCGATCGGATCCATCTCATGTGGTACCAATTGAAGAAGTGGAGCTAAGGCCAGACCTATCCTACGAGGAGGAGCCAATTCAGATATTGGAACGTGATGTGAAAGTGTTACGGAGGAAGTCAGTTCCTCTAGTCAAAGAGTTACGGCGCAATCATGGATCAGAGGAAGCTTCGTGGGAACCAGAAGAGACAATGCGACAGCAATACCCTCAATTATTTTAGCTAGGAAATTTCAAGGACAAAATTATTTTAAGGGGGTAGAACTGTAACATCCTGAAAAGGGCTTATGCATTTTTAGTTTAATTGTACGAAATGACATGTCTCCAAAAGTTTGTATGATATGTTTTAGGATTCGGTCGAAATACCGAAGAAAACCGGAAAACTGGCATCTATGACCACTTGGGCGTGTGTAACATCCTGAAAAGGGCCTATGCATTTTTGATTTAATTGTACGAAATGACATGTCTTATGTGTTATGAATGTGTTTTGAATTTTTTTTGGAAACCTGGAAATGTATGGAAATGTTAAGTTTAAAAGAGGAAAGTGAACATTTTTGGAAACTAAGAAAGGTAAGGAAATGATTTGGAAATGATTCAAAAGAGGAAAGTGAACATTTCTGGAAACTTGGAAATGTAAGGAAATGTTAAGTTTAAAGGAGGCAAACGAAAATTTTTGGAAACTTGGAAATGTAAAGAAATGTCAAGTTTTAAGGTTTAAAAAAGAGGAAATTAAGGCAATGTGGCCTTAAGAAAATTAATAGGAGGAATTTGACACACAAACAGGCTTGGAAAAGTGGCCTGGAAATGTCACTTAAAGGCCTAGCATGTGACGCCACCTACATGTGCAATTGGGCCTAAGTTCGAGTCACTTAGGAAGCAAAATAAAATTTCTATTTTGCTACAAGGAGCAGAGAGATGGACGGCATTAAGGCTCTTAAAAGAGGAGTACAACAAGGTTTTCGAGATTTGAATAATAGGGAAATCGGCAGCAAGGTAGGTTTTAATACAAATCCTACTAGGGTTGGGTTTTATAGCCGAATAGGCTTTATGCTAACATATTAAGGTTACCAAATGTAGGAATTGAGATCTAAAGCAATAGATCAGTTTTTCAGGATTTCAAGGAATTCGTTAAGCAAATCAGGTGTGTACCCCACACTATCTTTAATACGTTATATGGCAATATTTAATATAAGTATGTATAAGAATGTGAATATGGCTAAGGTACCCTAATGTGGTACAAAGTACTCAGGTACGTTTCCTACTCCTACTAGGATTACGAAATATGTTATATTTTAACATGTGAAAAGTGACATGAATGTGAATTTAAGTATGATATGCATGATATGAATAATATGGGGCATTCGGGTTATATGAGAAAGTGGAAGTGAATGTGGTGACTTCGGTCTCACTATCTGAATGTGGTGACTTCGGTCACATTATCTGAATGTGGTAACTTCGGTTACATTATCTGAATGTGGTGTCTCATGACACAATTACTTAATCTGGTGGCTATGCCACGAATTTTATATGGGCGATGAGCACGTCGACTGCAGCGACTGCCTTCGATGGAGTGTAGCGGAAGGAGGGTTGACTTAGTAGTCCCCACGGTGTGCAGGTTGGTACGGGGATGTGTAGCGGATGGCATCTAGGTTTGGGTTCGGGTTTGCATCATTATCTTGAATTATTATGTGAACATGATATGAATGGTATGCCTAAATCTATTAAATTTTAGTGTTGGTTACACATTGAGTCTGTTGACTCACCCCGTTGTGGGAATATTTTTCAGGTGATGAGCAGTAATGGACAGGGTTGGCAGGAGCTCAAAGGTGGCCATGCACAGCAAGCAAATTATTTAATCTGGACGTTTTATTTTATTTAAGTACTCTACAATTTTATTTTGGGTTTTGTTTTATGTAATAAGGCCATAGTGAACTATTTTATTTCTGTCTTATTGTTTAATTATGTTTACAAATTTTTATTAAGTTAAAGATTAAGTAATTTAATTTTTGAATATACTCTATATGTTTTATCACTTAAAATTAAAAAGGGTTTTCAATATAAAATTGAATTCGTTTTCAACTCAAGCCCAACCCAAAACAATATTTTTTTAAAAAATCGCACAAGTTTTTCCTAAGAAGCAAAAGAATTTGAACCAGTTTTTCTTGAGGAACATACCAGATCCGGACCAGGCTCGTGGGCCGGGTATGCGTATATTCGTAGTGGTAACCGTATTTTAGCAATGAAACAGTTTGGTCAGCAGCAGTGACGTGCTTTAGAAAAATCAAATCAAAGCTTACTGTATCTATTTTGATATGGAAGAAACGGAGAAGAAAAAGGAATTTTATATTCTGAGATATCTTAATTTTAGTGAGACTGGTTCTGATTGACTTCGTGGTTCCCTAATCTGTCTTGGAAAAATCATATAAAATTGTACAAAGTGAATTATGAGTTATATTTTATATGTATAGATTCCTTAATGAGCCTATTTTCATTAGGAACAAGTGGGAGCAGTATATGAAAACGGTAGAGTGAGATATTTGAAAATAAGATAAGAGAGGTCAGAATCGTTGGACAGTGAAGCAAGGGAAACTTTAAGGAATAAACTGTACTAAATGGTTAAGTCAAAAATTCTGTAAAAATTATAGTAGAAAGATATACGAGTCTAGTTTCAAGGAAAATTTACGGATTTAAATTTCGAGATTCCTAACTCAAGTTATAGACAATTTAGTCAATATGACGCAGGTGGACAGTTTCAATTTTTGTGCCTCACATTAGTAGTTAAGTCTAGGTTGCGGAATTACCAAAATACCCTTGGAGGGTAAATTACCGAAATACCCCTGGATTGCGAGATTTTCAAATTACCCTTAGTTCGTAAAATTACCGATTTACCAAAATGTCCTTATGGGCCGATTTACCAAAATGCCCCTATAGGCCGAATGGTCGTATTGCTTTAATGGGCTGATTCATAAAAAGAATTCAATAGGTTATATGGATGTTATTTTTATATTGATGTTTTACGATTATGTATGATGCATCTTTACATATTGCATGGGATGGGAAAATTTGAATGAAGAGAAGTATAGACCGGTGGCATTGCCCCAAATTCTGATAATGGCTTTGTGCCATCGTGATTAAGGCTGTGTGCCGATTATATTACCGTATATGATACTCTGGTGGCTCAGCCACAAATATTATAAATGGCAGCTTGACTGCAAATTGGAGAGACTGGCGGGGTGGGCTGACTTGATTCCCACAGGAGAGATTGGTTGGTATGAGGGAGAGCTTGGCTGGATGGGATGGGTTGTATACTTTGCACATATATATATATATATATATATATATATATATATTGTTATGGTAAATGGGCTTCGGCCCAATATTATGTTTTATGGGCTCAGGCCCAAGTTTTTGCTAATCGGGTTCAGACCCAGTGGATGACGGTAAGTGGATTATACACTGAGTTCTTGTAACTCACCCTCTTTCTTAACCCTTGTTGGTAATGCTCAGTGACGAGGACTTGGGGTCGTGGATGACTGGGTGGAGGCCTTATTTAGAAATGGTGTTTTCGAAATTTAGTAAAGTTTCATGTTTCCGTTTTATTTTATTACTTTTACTATTTTGGGTTTAAAGTTGTAATAAAACGTCTGGGATAAACTTTAATTTGCTTTATATTTGGACGTATTTGTTGTTTTTCTTAAATTGTTTTAAATGGGGATTTTCTAAAAACATAAATAAGGGTTTTCCAAAACTGATTAATAAACGGATTTTATAACAAACTTTTACAAATATTTTAACTCGAAAAATTTTCTCTCGAATTATCAAACGATATTTTCAAACGTCACGGTTTATAAAATCTCTAGTTTAAATTTATCGACTTATCAATCAATCTTCGAGGTTAGTAGTATTTTATCAAATATTTCAAATCAAACTTGTTTTCTTGATTTTAACAAATCAATACATATTTTTGTATGAATAAAAAGGATTTAACATGTTTTTCTCATGTGACATGTCAAATCTGGTCATAATGCATGGGCCGGGTCTGGGGTGTTACATTTAATGGTATCAGAGCCCAGTTTCAAAACTCGGCTGTGGTTTGGGTTCAAAAACATTTTCAAAGCTGTTTAAAATTTTAATTTATACATGTATGTTCTAAAAGGAAGTATGGCACCACGGGTATCCGGCACCAAGTCAAGTAAGTATTTGTTTTCATTTTATGATTATTGTGTTATTACTGTGGTAAGAAAATTCCACAAAATAGAATACTCTAGAACTGTTAGCTTTAGGATTTGAAACTATAGAGACTGAGACTCTAGGATGCGGATTCGACTCTCGAAAACAACTTTTCTACTCACACTTCATAAAACATTGGTTAATAAACATTGAATAGCATAATGATTCATAAAACTCTTAATCAGATTAAATCGATTTAGCAAACATGAGCGCTAGAAGATGTGGACGCGGTGGACGTAGACGTGGTAGAGGCCGAGGTGCTAGGGCTAGATCTTCAGCATCGGGGCAGGCTTTCGAAAGGGAGACGTTGGCATCGCCAGTGGCAGAGACGGGATCTCATGACCGAGCTGGGGTTGATGAGCTACTCAGATAGTTAAGGAGATATTGGAGGAGGTTAAAGGAATCGGTAAAGCATTTCGAGTTGGGTGTGTGGACTGTAAGAAGAAAAGAGATCGCGGTTCTTTTGGGTCGCAGTATCATTCCGTAAAGCATGTTAAGGTGCATCCAAACTTTCTGGTTTGCGATTATTGCAGAAGGTGTTATCTTGGAGAATGCTGGAGGAGGTCAGCAGTATGCTTGAGATGCGGGTCTAAGGAGTATAAGGCTCGGGATTGTTTCATCACCATCAAGTCAGGTATGTTTTGGTTGGATGTGATGATTGAATGTAGGAAATTTTAGGTATAATTAGAAGATAACTGCTTGCTTCTGTGGTTAGTTGTTTGGTTGTGTGAAAAAGGATTCAAGATTTTGTTAAAAGTACATTAGTATTATTAAGATTAGAGTGCGCAGCGAAAGCATAATGGTGTAACTTGAGCGGTACGTTAGTAGTTGGTCAAAAATTTCGAGGACAAAATTTCTTTAAGGAGGGTAGAATTGTAACGACCCGAAATTGGGCCTAGTAGGATTGGGCCCATTGGGCCTTGGGCGTAGGAATGTTTAAAATTTTCGAGAATAAGAGAATGGCATTATTTCAAGTTGGACTTATTAGAAAGGTGATTTTGGAAAGTTACGGGGTTCTAGGAAGTTCTGGGTTCAAGTTGGGCCTTAGCAAAATTTTCGTGTTTAAGCACTTAAAGGAGAGAAGTTAAATGGCATCAAGACTTAAGGAAATAAGTGTGCATTTTTCTAGCACAAGGAGTCTATTGGTAAAGGTGGAAAGTGGTGTGTGGAGTGTACTAATGGTCTGAGGTTCGAATCCCATCTATTGCAAACTTTTGATTAATTTTTGTGCTATTCATCCAAAGTGTTGGTCAAGGCTTTAATATGGCAAGGAAGACTTTTAAATTTTTGGATAGAAGACTAAAGATTATGGTAAGGAGGAAGATAAGGGAAAAAGAAGGAATGAAATCAAAGAAAGGGATAAGATAAGGGGACATGTTGGCCAAAAGAGAGGGAGGTATTTTGGAAAGTTTTGGTTGGCTAATGTTGACCTTATTGTCAAGCTATGTACGGTTTTGTTGGGGGAAAAGGAGGAGCTGAATTTTCCTAGCCTGTTTACAAGTTTGTGCTTGAAAAAGCCTATTTTCTCTTTTGAACATTTTTGGTACTCTTTTCCAACCTTTTTCCTTTATGTTAGCCAAATTACCTAACATTTCTTCTCATATCTCTTCTCTTCTTTTTATCATTCCTTCAACCTTTCTTCCTTTTTCCTAAATCGACATTACCATATGATCGAATCTTCTTTATTGTTTTCTCTTCAATAGCCGAATTTCTATCATCTTCTGTCTTCCCTATTTTTGTGTGTTGGACATCTCTCCTTGGTTGTATCGGAGTTCTAGTGGGTAGCCGAATACCAAATCCTTGTCGATTCATTCGTAGTCATAAGCCAATTGGTGGGAATCAGGATTATCATCGATTAAGGTAAGGAGTCTTTTCATAGTCCATTCGATATCGCTACTCGATTATGGTGTTAATCGGATTGAAAGTTTGGCTAATCGATTATGTTGTTAGGCACAAAATCATTCGATACTCTCTACTTGTGGATTTTTCGAAAATAGTGGTAAAGTCGAACACCTATCCCTTGTAATAAGAGACTCGGATTGTTGGTAAGTGATATAGATTGTTAATCAATCGCAATACTTGGATGAAGTTGTAAATTTGGCTTTGGACTAATTGTTAACCGATTGTATCATTAGGTGCCGCAGAGAATATCGTGTTACGAATTCCGAATAAGGTGTGTAATCCCGTACCTTCCGAATACATGTTGGAAATGGTGTGTAATCTCACATCTCTTTGAAAGTTTGTATGATATGTTTTGTGATTCGGTCGAAATACCGAAGAAAACCGGAAAACTGGCATCTATGACCACTTGGGCGTGCGTATATTCGTAGTGGTAACCGTATTTTAGCAATGAAATAGTTTGGTCAGTAGCAGTGACGTGCTTTAGAAAAATCACGAAAAATAGGAGGAAGGGAATTAATAAGTGAATAAATCGAATCAAAGCTTACTGTATCTATTTTGATATGGAATAAATGGAGAAGAAAAAGGAATTTTATATTCTGATATATCTTAATTTTAGTGAGACTGGTTCTGATTGACTTCGTGGTTCCCTGATCTATCTTGGAAAAATCGTATAAAATTGTACAAAGTGAATTATGAGTTATAATTTATATGTATAGATTCCTTAGTGATCCTATTTTCATTAGAAACAAGTGGGAGCAGTATATGAAAACGGTAGAGTGAGATATTTGAAAATAAGATAAGAGAGGTCAGAATCGTTGGATATTGAAACAAGGGAAAATTTAAGGAATAAATTGTACTAATTGGTTACGTCAAAAATTCTGTAAAAATTATAGTAGAAAGATATACGAGTCTAGTTTCAAGGAAAATTTACGGATTTAAATTTCGAGATTCCTAACTCAAGTTATAGACAATTTAGTCAGTATGACGCAGGTGGACAGTTTCAATTTTTGTACCTCACATTAGTAGTTAAGTCTAGGTTGCGGAATTACCAAAATACCCTTGGAGGGTAAATTACCGAAATACCCTTGGGTTGCGAGATTACCGAATTACCCTTAGTGGGTAAAATTACCGGTTTACCGAAATGTCCTTATGGGCCGATTTACCGAAATGCCCCTATGGGCCGAATGGTCGTATTGCTTTAATGGTCAGTGAATAATCTGATTAAGTGTTATAAGTAATTTGCTTGTACATGATTGCATGGGCTGGGTTGATGAAAGGAGGAAGTTATATGTTATATGTGTAGCGGTTTATACCGTGATCTGTTATATGTTGTAGCGGCTAATGCCGTGATCTGTCATACGGGCTTCGGCCATAATATGTTGATGAGCAGCATGACTGCCATCTTGGCGTGTAGCGGTGTGGGTTGATTGTAGAAATCCCCAATGGTGTGAACGGTTGGTACAGGGGCGTGTAGCGGATGGAAACCTAGGCAAACGGGTTGGGCCTTGCATATTATTTGTTATTTATATAAATGAAATTATTATTAATCTGTTTTGTGGGCCTAAGGCCCAAATCTAGTGGTGCATGAGGGTTGCACACTGAGTCTCGCGACTCACCCTTTTAATTAACATTTCAGGTGATACCTAGTGCTTCGGACCGGGCTGGAGAGGAACGCAAGGTGGCCATGCAGAAGAACATCTGGATCCAACAAAAAGACTCAAGTTATTATTTTATATTTTTAATTAATGGATTTTAAATCTCGTTGTAATAAGGCCATGGGCCACTAGTTTATGTTTTGTTTATTTTGGGCTTTAATTACTTTTAGTTATTTAAATTCTTATTGAACTAATGCATGTAATTAAATTTGGGCTTTTAATTCTTAAAAGCATATTTTATTTAAACTATCAACTATTTAATTTTTTTTCGAATAAAAGGATTAACTTTTGAAAAATATTTTCTGAAAGTACGACATGTTTTCCAAGATTCTCCTAGTGACATACCAGGTCCGGTCGTGGTGTTTGGGCCGGGTTTGGGGTGTTACAATGACGGTAAGGGGATTATACACTGAATTCTTGTAACTCACCCCCCTTTCTTAACCCTTGTAGGTAATGCTCAGTGACAAGGACTTGGGGCCGTGGATGACTCGATGGAGGCCTTACTTAGAAATGGTGTTTTTGAACTTTTGTAAAGTTTCATGTTTCTGTTTTATTTCATTACTTTTACTATTTTGGGTTTAAAGTTGTAATAAGGCCTCTGGGATAAACTTTAATTTGCTTTATATTTGGACGTATCTGTTGTTTTTCTTAAATTGTTTTAAATGGGGATTTTCTAAAAACATAAATAACGGTTTTCCAAAATTGATTAATAAATGGATTTTATAACAAACTTTTACAAATATATTAACTCGGAAAATTTTCTCTTGAATTATCAAATGATATTTTCAAACATCACGGTTTATAAAATCTCTAGTTCAAATTTATCGATTTATCAATCAATCTTCGAGGTTAGTAGTATTTTATCAAATATTTCAAATCAAACTTGTTTTCTTGATTTTAACAAATCAATACCTATTTTTGTACGAATGAAAAGGATTTAACATGTTTTTCTCATGTGACATGTCAGATCCGGTCATAACGCATGGGCCGGGTTTGGGGTGTTACATATTATCTTCCCACAAAATAAAATTTATACTTAGAAATGAATTCTGACATATTTTCGGGCTAAATAACAATATATTAAAGTTTTGTATAACTTTTTATTTATTTTTAGCCCTACCAGTGCCATCTATTTATAAGGAAAGAAAGTGAAACCCTAGTTGAATTACTAGAATACAAATAATACTTATTTAATAGAAAAGCAATGCACTAGTTGAATTAGGAGCGAGAGGGCAACTAACCCTAATTATTTTACTAGGGTTGCCACCTTCATACTTAATATGAGGGATTTTGG
Organism: Gossypium australe; assembly: GCA_005393395.2. Taxonomy (NCBI): domain Eukaryota; kingdom Viridiplantae; phylum Streptophyta; class Magnoliopsida; order Malvales; family Malvaceae; genus Gossypium; species Gossypium australe. The sequence continues at coordinate 106,729,603 of CM016624.1, forward strand.
GCCTCTCTCATATAGGTTCCAATTGTATGTGCTTCTTGAAATTTTAACCCAACACTTTATAATTTAATCCAATCCAATACATGTTTTTCTATTTTCCAAAATAAATATATTTATTAAATTCATTTAAATAAATTAATTTTCCAATTAGATAATTTATAAACCTAATTCTAATTTCGTTAAAATCATGACAATTTTATCATAAAAGGATCTAGGAGAAAATATATTTAATTTCTACATTCAAATGGATTCACAATGACCAAGTAATTTAATTCCATTTTTAACTTAAATTAGTTAAATAATAATTTGAAAAACTTATATTAATTCTCAGGTCATTTACATAATTAGTGAGAAACCAAATTCATTTTTTATTGTAATCCATTTCTCTAACTTTATCATTTCTATCTTGTTCATTTAATTCAACATGTAATTCATTTCTGGTTTCAACAAGCTAATGGAGGGACTGATCGGACATATATAATTAGAACTCAAATGATTTATAGTTAAGTTCCAACTTTTCGCTTATTAACTATAAATTCATTTAGTCGCGGAGTCATTCCACTTTAGTATCGTGACAGAACTCTCCCAAATAACATACAATTACGAAAGTTACTTGATTAGTTCTCACTCAATTACCTTGTCATAAGTGTGTTACCCTCATAGGATATCCTTAATCTCTTTGGGATAAATTCATTCTCCCAATATGATCCTATTTTATATCATGGTAACCATTACATCTTCCTTCATGAAAAGTCAATTACAATCAAATAGTAATTAATTCATTCATCACAAAGACAAACTACTCATGACCACATTTAATTTTTATCTATCATGTAATGCCAGTGAGAAGATATCATTTAGCCATGTCTTAGGCGATGAATTTCACTATTTTAAATGATTTTACATATTGCAAAAGTTGTATACCTAATGCACTAGCTTTCCGTTCCTTATCTATTTTGAACTTAAACTTTTACTTACATCAAAATGTATGAGTCACACATACATAGTCCATCATCCACCTAGGATTAAGGTATGCCACACTATGAATTTCACAAGTGAATAAATCCATAAACGGAATTAGGATCTATTCTACATGGGTGTTGTCCGATGTATTGTTAGTCCAGTTAGTGAAATCTACGTCTCTATCTTCTGGGAGTTATCCGCTTCGATGCTCAAGACAAAACATCTCCCCAATTGGACATGATAAATGACATGTTAGTCTTTAAATCGATTTACTCATTTTTAATTAGGCTAAGGACATGTTTAGATTCATCTACTAATATAATTTTTTTCGTATTATGATCTGACCATTTAATACCGCTTAGTAGTAGTTAAACATTAGATAACTAGTGAGCTAATATTTTCTTCCATTTCACTTTGCATGTAAAAACCATTAAGGAAAATTTACAAAGGGTATTAATGGAATTTATGAATAATTTTATAAATCAACTTGTTCGAAAAAAAATATAAGTGCATAAACGAATATACTACACTTAGGGCATTAGATCCAACAACTAAGAAGGTGTTGATGATGGTGCGAAGGTGCAGTTGTAGGTTTTAGGCAAAGTGGGGGAAAATAATTTAATGAATTTTTAATTTTATCAAATAAAGAGAAATAAAATAACAAAGAGAAGTACATATTTTTATTAATCAATGAGAATTTTTGCAATGCTTCTCCGAAGTCTATATTTATAGACATAAGAAGTATATGTGATATAAAACTCTACTTCTAATGGACATTAGAGTCCCAAAGTACATCAAACTTATTATCCTAATGAAAATCCACTTCTATAATAATAGAATATTTATAACACTCCCTCTTGGATGTTCATTGATAGATAATGTGCTTAAAATCTTACTAAGATAAAAGCCCTATGGAAAAAATAGTGAAGGAAAAATGGTACATATATCTATAATACACATAACATGATGCCTCATTAAAAACCTTACTAGGAAAACTCAATGGGGAAAATTCTTAATTAAGGGAAAAAGAGTACAACACATATTTACTCCCCTTGATGACAACATCACATAATATATCATATTCTAAGTATTCAATCTTGAATACTAGCTTTTCAAATGATCACTTGAATGTATTTGTTAAAAATTTATATCATCATTCTTTTGAATGTCATGAGTAAGGAAAAATTTGGTGAAATATATTTTGACCTCTTGAGGAGTTCCAATAATAATCACGATAAACTTTGATTACAACCCTTCTATAAAAATAGATATGTTCAAATCAATTCAATCCATATATTGAATAATGATAAACCATAAAAGTAACAAATTTTAATCCCATGCTTAGCGTGTTTTTAGATGTTTTATTATACAACTTTGTGAATTCGATGCTTCTAAATCATTTAAATTCATGTTTCTATACTTAGGAGAGCATAGGGAAACGAAAGGAACGGAAAACGGGCCAACATTAGACAAAACGGGCCATCTTAAGGATCCACACAGCCAAGCCAGTACCACAAGGGCTGGGCACATGCCCGTGTGAACCACACGGGCTGGACACACGCCTGTGTGCTAGCCCGTGTCGATGCGAGCCATGCAAATTTGCACACGACCTAGGCACTCCCACACTGGCTGATCACACGCCCGTGTCCCCGTCGCACCTTGCTTTGTTTTCACGTGAAAAAGCTAATTTTTAGGGTTTCTGAGCATTCTAAAGTCTATAAATACAGACCAGAGGAAGACCTAAGGGAGGACGCAGAGGAGAACGAAGAAATTACTCGAAGGACGCAATTGGGTTCATCTCGGAAGCAGATCCACTCCAAGATTGAAGATTTCCATCAAGTTCCTTAGAATTTTTAGGGTTCTTTATGTCTTGTTGTTTTCTTTATTCTGAGATGTTTTCCTTGTACATTATGAACTAAACTCCCTAAATACCTAGGGAGGATGAAACCTATGATGAATCTTATTATTTAATTATCTGAAATTACATGATAAATACTTGTTCTTGTTCTTAATTTTGTGTTCTTAACCCTTGCTTTAATATTTTCAGGGTATTAATCCAAGTTTGATGTGGTTATTCAGTGGAGTTAAAGTCCCTGTTTAAGAGCAGATCTAGCATAATTAAGCGGAGTTGATTGCAACCCTAGAAATAGGATGACATAAATCTGCCAGATTAGAGTCAAATCTAATAAGGGAATCCATAAATCGAGTTAATGCGACGATAGGGGTTTTAATTAGAAAGAGATTTCAATTAATCAACCCAGAGTAAGTTGTTTTTAGTCTCGAAAGAGATATTAAAATAATATAGGGGTTTCTACGGATCAAGGCAAGTGAATAAATCGTTTAATTTAGAGTCAGAATAATAAGTGAAGTCTAGGCGGAGTCTTCATTGGGTATTGTCTTTATCATTGGTTTATTCGATTATTTCCTTCACTCTCTGCCGCGTTCATAGTTAATTAGTTAGTTTTAAATTAAAAACAAATCCCCTTAATTATTAGGCTAAATAATAGAAAGATAGTTATTACTAGTACTTTTAGTTCTTGTGGATACGATATTCCGAACTCACCATAGCTATACGATTGTTCGATAGGTGCGCTTGCCTTTGTCGAATTATTAGTTAGTTTAGAGACCATCAAATAATTTCTTGAGAATTTTTATATACTTCTAGCATTCTAAAACCTTCAAGGATTTTAATATAAACTTCCACTCTATCGTGATTCCTATAAAGATTGTAACAACCATAAAAAAATAAATTAATAAGATATCTAAAGGTTATTAAATCCATCACAATGAATATATTTCATAATCAATGCCAGGACCTGGAAAAAATTCCATGTTTCTTATTCTTTCTTTTTTTTTCGCAAAACTACTTTATTTGTACCTTCACTAGCTTTATACCTTTAGATATTTGGACTACTAGTCCAAAAACTTCACAAATTTAATTCTACATAAATTGCATCTTTCTATTTTGGCCAATCTATTCCATGTATATATTTCTTAGCAGACTTATTCATATCCTCATTTTCTTTCATTATCTCAATAATAAAATTGCATGCAAAACCATTGTCAACAACTTTTCATTCTTGTTCCATATTTTCTTATATTGACATAACTTATCAAGATATCTTTATTTTCATTATTTCAATATTCAACTACTTGACTCTCTTCTGGATTTTTAATAATTATTTATGTTGTGGGTCTCTTTATGTAATGCCCTAAAATTCTTTAAATTTTTGGGTAAAAATTGTGTTAAGTGAATTAATCTAATTCAGTGGTTAGGTGTTCTGGATGAGTGCTTGAAGTTCTGTGTTTGATTTCCTTCCTTTGAATTTTTATTGATTTTATCCGTACACTTGACTGATAACATGTAGGTTATCTTTTATTTTCGTAACCTACTAGTCCAGTGGTAAGGCTTTAGCTTAGCTTTAAGTCCCAAGTTCGAATCCTGTTGTGCCCAAAATGGAATAATTTTTTGTTCTTTCCCTGTTGTGCCACCCATATTGTTAGGAACTAAGTCAAACTCAAATTCCTAGAAATATGATATGATAACAGCAAATCTTGTAGGATAGGATTTGATTAATTTTTTTTTAAATTATCAAAAATTTTCTCCACTTTTCTCTCTCCCACTCTCTCCATTCTGCCATCCCTCTTTCCCTCACTCTCCCTATTCCCCGTTTTCCCCCATTTTGCTCCCGAAAAAACTCTCTACCACCTCTCCTTTTTGTTTCTTAATCTTTTCCTCTCTTTTTTCATAATTTCATTATCAACCTTTATTCCTCTCTCTTTTGCCGATCCTTTACCCATTACTGCTGTCATCTTGATGTTGAACTTGCTTCGTGCTGTTGTTGGTCCTTCATTCTTAGTTGTTGGTTGTGTTTTAGAGGTTTGGTAGAGTATTATAAGTTTACATAAATTTAAACGTTGTTTTTTATTGGATTAATTGTGTTGATTTTGTTTAGTTGAGGTTCGTTAGACGCACAACCTCCGGTGAATTAGATGTCGTTAAACTGTTGATTTTCTGGGTAAGTGACTAAATGCCCAAGTTTAGTGCCGAACGCTTAGATTCAAACTTAGTGTTTCTTGCTAATGGGTTCAATTTTGTTGTTGTGTGTAGAATTGATTAGCTACTGTAGTGTCGAATTTCCATTAGCAATCAGGTGTGTGTTCTAACCCGTAAATTTTGAAAAGATTACGAAAAATCTAGAAATTGCATGAAAAATTGAAGGAGACAGATGACATCACATGACCGTGTGTTTGGTTGTGTGCCAGGCCACATGGGCCCACAGACGCGTGGACCTATTTTGATCGTTTTATTGGGCTTGGGCCAATTGTGGGATTCTGAAATTAGATTTGCAGATAATATGTAAGTGTAACATCCGGGAATTAGGGGCTTTGCATTTATTATTTTTTGTGTGTTTGGTGTGCTTTATCTGTTAATTTGTTATGTTTGGGGGCCCTAGGAAGGCTTGGGGTTAAGCTGAAGCCTTGGTGGAAATTTCAATTTTGGGCACTTTAGGGGAGAGCTGGCTGGGGCAGGCTTTAAGGATTATTGTTTGTGTTTGTTGACATAAGAAAATGAGTGGTTAAGTGGCAAGGAGACGCCACTTAGCATGCAGGGGTGTGGCATCATTTGCAAGAGCTAAGGGAGTGGAGTTCGAATCCCACCTGCAGCACAATCTGTTTATTTTTTGGTGCTAATCAGATGAAGGTGGGAGAGTTCGGCTGGGACTCTAGTGGAGGAGTTGAAGACTCATTCAAATAATTTGAATGAGTGGTGGAGAGGCATTTGGGGAATTTGAATGAGTCAACCTGTTTGAATTGATGGATGGTGATTGTTTGGGGGAGAAAATCGTGGGATGTGGAGAGAGAAGGAGAGTTGGCCGAATGTTGGTAAGGTGGGAGGTGGATTTTCGGCATTTGGGGGGTATTGAGTTAGCAACCGAACCACTTGGGTGTTGAGCATTTTCTTTTGGTACATTTTGGTTTCCATTGGCATTTTTTGGCATTTTCATTCTCTATTCCTAGACTACTCTCTTTTCTCTCCATTTGCTCTTTTTGTGTGAGTGTTACCAAATCTTCACCTTGTCTCTTCCTTTCCCTTTTAGCCGAACCCCTCCTCAACATTCTGTCTCCTCCATTTCTTCCTTCTCTTGATCGAATCACCTCCTACATCCATTCATTTCTTTGACTTCTTTTTACTCTAGCCGAATCTCCCTAGCCCATTTCTTCTTGTTCCTTCATAGCCGAAACTCATTCTTGTTTTTATTGTTTCTCTTCTCTTTTTTATTTCATATCTTAGTGGAAGCCGAATTTCCTTTTTGCATCAAGTGGAGACACCCTTCATGTCGATTTTGCTAGTAGTCGACTATAGACCCTCCGCGTTCGGTAAGGATCCTTTCTTCTCTTTTCTTCTCGTTCTTCTTCCTTATTCCCTTGGTTTGGTTAAACTGATGTTCTGACTCACTTCTGTGGGCACTGACCGATTGTAGAGGGCAGTAGCTTCAGCATCTCTTTTCGTGTGGCAAGTTTTGAAGAGGGTCTTGGTAAGTGGTGGTTGGCCGAAAGGCCACTCCTTTTTATCTATTTTGAGAATCGATTCTGATTTGGGGTTTGTGTAGGGACTCAATCGATTTCTTAAGCCAAGTCTGCTAGCTTTCGGCTTTTGTTGATCAAGGTAAGGAACTCCATCGATTTGAGTTCTTATTCTCTCTGTTACCTTTCAAAGCCTCAACCCTATTTCCTGATCAAGATCTTGTCATGGATTCGAATGCCAGCCAAGTAAGGGAGGGGGTTGGACTCGTAGTCCCTGCCTCTAAGTTCAAACGGCGCGCGGTGTCAGCCGTTCGGGATTTTCCATCGGGTTGTGGGCTAGCTTTAGATCTGAATAGACAGATTGCGATTATTCCTTCTTCTGAGAGTGTCGATAATATCAAGAGCTTAGTTATCCTCGTATACAGGTGTGTAATTCTCACACCTTTGCCTGTTGTTTTGTTAATTTGTATATGCATATGCCGAAACTTCGGTATTGGCTGTTGGGTTACCCATGGAGGGTAAAGACGAGACATCAGGTTAGTGACTTCTGATTATGCTATATAAGCGATTATGTTGACATGATTTTATGTATACTCTGAACATCTTATATATGTCGATATCTGCTGCATTCATACATCATGAATTTATGTTGTATGGGAATGGGCATATGCTATCAATTGGAAGGGGAAGCGTATCTGGTGACTATGTCACAATATCTGGTGGCTCTACCACACTTGTTCTGGTGGCCATGCCACATAATCTGGTGACTCTGTCACAACTTTGACGATGAGCAGCTAACTGCAACATGACTGCCATCGATGGTGTGTAGCGGTGAGGGTCGATTGTAGAAATCCCCACTGGTGTGATTGGCAGGAATGGGTGGTGTGTAGCGGTTGGATATTTAGGCTGGGTTGGGTTTTGCATCACTTTGCATATCTATCTGCTATACTATGCTATAGGGCTAAGGCCCAATTCGATATCGAGTGGGCTTCGCCCAATGTGATTATGCAAGGGGGCTAAGGCCCAAATGGTATATGAATGGGCTTGGGCCCAGTGTTGGTGCTTGGCAATTGCACACTGAGTCATTTGACTACCTTTCTGCTTAACATTTTTGCAGGTGATACATAGTGTAAAATTGGGCCTAGGAGAATTGAGCCCAATGGGCCTTAGGCGTAGTAGCGTTTAAATTTTTGGAGAATAAGAGATCGGCTTAAATGCAAGTTAGACCTATTGGATAAGTGATTTTGGAAGGTTAGAGGGCTTCTATGAAGTCCCGGGATCAAATATTGGCTTTGGGGAAATTTTGGTTTTAGGTGAAAAAAACCCTGGAAGTTGGCAGGTAGGCCTTAAGAATAAAATATGGAGAAAATGACACAAGTGGAGTGTGTGGTGTAGTGGCAAAGTGACGCCACATAAGAGACAAGGGGGTGACGCCACAAGGAAGGAAGGAGGTCCAAGGTTCAAGTCTTGGCTTTTGCATTTTGGTTTCTTTTTACTTGGATCTTAGAATTTGGGTCATAGTTTATATTTAGTTGCGCATGGTTTAAGACACAAGAGGAGCTTGTGGCCAAGTGGTTAGCGGCATGGATTATGTTGCAAGGGAGCCTGGGTTCGAATCTCATGAGAAGCAAGGGAGTATTTATTTTGCGGATTGGACGGCAAGAGTTTCAGTTGAATTTAAACTCTACTGACGAAGGGATCCCACATCGAAAAGACATAAAGAATGAAGGGTGAAGAGCTAGCTATATAAGGAGCATCCTAGGAGGAGAGTAAACACATCTTGGACGGCGTTTGGGCACAAGAGTGATCGGAGCGCGGATTAGCCCCAGAGTCCTATCAGGTGTGTAACTCTCTCTACTCTAGTTGTAGAGCGGCAAAATGCCGAAATGCCGGTTACACGGCATTAGTAGCCACACGAGCGTGCGAGCGCACGTGTGGGGCTTCGACGCGATAGTTGAGGCCATCAGTAGTATTCTCGTGGGTTGGGGCTGCTTGGGCCTCGATGGGCCGAAGTGGGCCCAATGGGCCTGTGGGCCCATATGAGTAAATTGTATGATTGGTATCAGAGCCAAGTTCAAAACTCGGCTTTGAGGGTTTTTGGGCCCGAAACAGTTTTCAAAATGGACTTTTTGAAAAATGGGCTTTTATAAAAAGTTTTCAGGTTATACTGGCATGGCACCTGTACCTCCGACCCGAAGTCCACCAGGTAAGTACTTCTAGCTTTTAAAATGATTTGTTGGTGTGATCTATTATGGGCTTAGATTGGGCTCGTAGATTAGAATATTAAGGCTATTGGACCCTAGGATTAGTTTACTCAAACATATGCATAAAACTTAAGGTTATTAAACAAACCTGTGAAGTAAGTCGCCGAGTTAAGGTGTGGTAACCACTGTACGCATGTCTAGGAGTGGCATTCAGTAAGAGCTTGGTATTTAAGCAGTCCTAGCGACTCACCTCCTCTTTACTTGAATCCTACCTGGTGCGTAGCTACGGTTCACCTTAACCAAGAGGACTTGTTCATGGGCTAAACCGGTTATTAAAACCCGAAAGGGAATTAGCCTTGCTGTTTTTAAAACCTTCTGTTTTAAAATTTTTCAAACTTACCCCTTTGATTTGTAAAGCCCTAAATCTGATTTTGAAAGACACTTGTCGATTTACAAAATTTCCCAAAATGCCCTAGTGGCAAAATTACAAAAATGCCCCTGTATTGCAAAATTACCGTACCACCCTCAACATTTGATAAAATGATTTTTACTTTACAAAATATCAAAATCTTGAGGTTTCGAAATATTAAGATACCCTGGTTTGTGGAAATTTATGATAATACCCCTGGTTGATAAAATTTCCAACATGCCATTGGTTTCTAAATTTTCATATGATCCTCGACTTTTACTAAAATATTCCTATTTTACAAAATATCAGAAAATCCTATTCTTACAAAATATTGAGATATCCAGATTGGAAGTTTACAAGAATACCCTCGACTTACAGAATTACCAAAATAACCCCCAATTTCTGAAATTTCAGCGACATCTTTAATTTGGAAATTTTCAAAATACCTTTAAGTTCTAACAATTTTTTGAAATGCCTCTAATTTGTAAAGATTTTTCCAATTGACCCCGGTTTATTACCAAAATACCCCCGTAAGACAAATGACGAAAATACATTGGGGTAAAAACAGGCAGAAATGTCCGAATAGTGAATGTGTGTGGTAGATACCACTGAATGGATGTGTTTTTAGTGAAGAATGTGAATGTTTGAATTAGAATAGAGAACTTGAGATGAAACTTTGTGTGATCGAAAGAACCACTTCCGGAACTTCTATTCATAAAATTTGCTCGTGGATAAATAGAGGAACAAAATTTCTAATGCATAAAACTTTTAAACCAGATAAGTCAAGACATTAGACATAGAGTTGGGAACGTATGAAATATTCGTCTGTTTTAATTGCTAGGTGTTTTTGAGTATGGGTAGCAGTTTTAAATTCTAGTTAGAAGTATATTAGTTTTATTAAGATCAGAGTGCGCAGCAAGAGCGTAGTGTGGTAGGTTAGGATGTGCGACTATTAGTTAGTTGGAAATTTCGAGGACGAAATTTCTTTAAGGAGGGTAGATTTGTAACATCCCAAAATTGGGCCTAGGAGAATTGAGCCCAATGGGCCTTAGGCGTAGTAGCGTTTAAATTTTTGGAGAATAAGAGATCGGCTTAAATGCAAGTTAGACCTATTGGATAAGTGATTTTGGAAGGTTAGAGGGCTTCTATGAAGTCCCGGGATCAAATATTGGCTTTGGGGAAATTTTGGTTTTAGGTGAAAAAAACCCTGGAAGTTGGCAGGTAGGCCTTAAGAATAAAATATGGAGAAAATGACACAAGTGGAGTGTGTGGTGTAGTGGCAAAGTGACGCCACATAAGAGACAAGGGGGTGACGCCACAAGGAAGGAAGGAGGTCCAAGGTTCAAGTCTTGGCTTTTGCATTTTGGTTTCTTTTTACTTGGATCTTAGAATTTGGGTCATAGTTTATATTTAGTTGCGCATGGTTTAAGACACAAGAGGAGCTTGTGGCCAAGTGGTTAGCGGCATGGATTATGTTGCAAGGGAGCCTGGGTTCGAATCTCATGAGAAGCAAGGGAGTATTTATTTTGCGGATTGGACGGCAAGAGTTTCAGTTGAATTTAAACTCTACTGACGAAGGGATCCCACATCGAAAAGACATAAAGAATGAAGGGTGAAGAGCTAGCTATATAAGGAGCATCCTAGGAGGAGAGTAAACACATCTTGGACGGCGTTTGGGCACAAGAGTGATCGGAGCGCGGATTAGCCCCAGAGTCCTATCAGGTGTGTAACTCTCTCTACTCTAGTTGTAGAGCGGCAAAATGCCGAAATGCCGGTTACACGGCATTAGTAGCCACACGAGCGTGCGAGCGCACGTGTGGGGCTTCGACGCGATAGTTGAGGCCATCAGTAGTATTCTCGTGGGTTGGGGCTGCTTGGGCCTCGATGGGCCGAAGTGGGCCCAATGGGCCTGTGGGCCCATATGAGTAAATTGTATGATTGGTTAGTATTAGACTAGGTGGAACTTATATACGTGGCTAGATTTGTGCTAGGTGGGCCACACGAGCATGTGGGCCCGGATGGGCCAAAATCGAGTTTTAGGCCCAATCGTCCGGTACAACCGGAAATGGTAGCTGAGTCGCTAGTGGTGACATTAGGCCTTCGAAAAGGCCATTTTAGTTGTGAATTTACGAAAATACCCTTGGTGGGTAAATTACGAAAATACCCTTAGTAGGTAAAATTACGATTATACCCTTAGAGGTTGATTAGCATGATTATGTTGTTTAGTTTTGGCCGATTGTAGGGGAAGGCTTGATCTCGCATATCTCGGGTTGTGGCTAGTGCTCGAAAAGTGTTAAGGAATGGGGGATCTAGTGCGTTACATCTTGATCTACGGGATTTGATAGTCGCATTAGTAACCAGGTGTGTAAACTAACATACTTCTTGCTTTGTATATGTTTGATAAACTGATTGATTGGTAAAATCGAAACAGTATGGTTGAGTGATATGATACCCTATGGGGTATGTGCACGGATTCAGGTAAGTCCGTTTCATTATGAGTATTGTTATTGATACATGATGTCATGATTTATGATGTATGTGCTATGAGATGCAACGTTAAACATGTTTGCATGATTTGAATACTATACATGAGTTGGTATGATGATGGGTGATATGAGAGGAGGGGGCAGTGATATTTTGTGCTGACGAGCACCAGTGTTTTGGTAACACAACTTTGTGACTTTGGGTCACCAGAGGTTTGGCACCTCAGCGTCTCGTCCCCGTGGTTTCGCACCACAGTGGGTTGGCCCCACAAGGCGGTATTGAGGGATTGACGCCAGTGATTTGGTATCACACGATGGGTTGGCCCCATCACTCGATTATTGTGACTACGGTCACCAGTGGTTTGGTACCACATTTGTGTCTTTGGGACACCAGAGGTTTGGCACCTCATTGCGACTCGTCCCTGTGGTTAACACCACCGTGGGTTGGCCCCACTTGAGATATGGGATCGTCTGCTAGTGATTTGGTATCACACGATGGGTTGGCCCCATCATTGGATTTGTGACTTCGGTCACCAGTGCTTTGGTAGCACAAACGTGTCTTTGGGACACCAGTGGTTTGGCACCACATTGACGGATATTGTGTCTTTGGGACACCAGTGTTTTGGTAACACATTGTGACTATATGTCACCAGTGGTTTGGCACCACCAGTGGTTTGGTACCACATGGGGTAGAAAAGGTGAATGGATGGTTAGGAGTGGGTGCATATTAATTGGATGCATGATGATTATGTTATGTTTGCATATGATGTTTTGCTAATCCGGGAAAAAGGGTTGCACACTGAGTCTTGGTGACTCACCTTTTCCCTTTAACCATTTCAGGTATTGCATAAAGCTGGACCGGGATCGGAGAGGACAAGGTGGCCCATGCCGAAGATGATGATTTAATATTTTATGCTTGGTTTTGATATAAGTACTTTATTTGAATTATTGGGTTGTAATAAAGGCCATTTTATTATTTTGGTATTACTTTAACTATGGTTATTTAATTTAAGTTGCTAGGTGAAAATGATTTATGGGTTGCAACCTATTTATTCAAACCGGTTTTCATATACTAAAGCTTTAAAAATGCATAAGTTTTAATAATAAAGTTTTACTCAAAAGCTTCAATGGATAAGTTTTCCAAAATTCAACAAATTACAATGTTTTATCTTAAATTAGAAAGATTTTCAACCGACTTTCCCTAGTGACATAACCAGATTCGGTCATAATGAATGGGCCGGGTTTGGGGGTGTTACAGTGTATTTGGGCCGGAGGGGACTACGAGGTGGCCATGCACGATTTTATTTAATAGATCTTTACTTTTCTTTAATTTTTAGGATTTTGTTATGTAATAAGGCCACTTTTAATTTGGTTTAATTTCGGTTTAAACTATTAGACGTTTTGAATACAAAATAATCGATAAGACGTTTTTACAAAATGCAAATGGAAGTTTTTCTCACAACTTAATTAACGATGTTACAAACGAATTTTGACGACAAACTTCTAGTTTAATCTAATGTAACAACATGGGTTTTCAAACGTCACCTAAATACAAGGATTTGGCTAAGTAAGAATTTTCCTTAAATGATTATTGAGTTTTCAAATGAACTACTAAACTGGAGTTTTCAAAAGAGGGACTTAAAAAATTTTCTGGAGTACGCGAAGTCTTACAAATTCTTCCCAAGTGACATACCAGATCCGGTCGTGGTGTTGGTATCGGCAGTTAAGACCGCATGAGATGAACTATCCCACGCATGATCTGGAGTTGGCTGCGGTAGTGTTCACTTTGAAAATTTGGAGACACTACCTGTATGGGGAGAAGTCCATTATCTACACCGACCACAAGAGTTTAAAATATCTCCTTACTCAGAAGGAGTTAAATTTAAGGCAGCGAAGGTGGATTGAACTGTTAAAGGACTACGACTGCTCGATCGAATACCATCCGGGTAAAGCTAACGTGGTGGCAGATGCGTTAAGTCGGAAGGTAATATCAGATTAGAGGGCGATATTTTCCCATCTCAGCTTGTATGATGATGGAAGTTTGTTAGCTGAACTACAAGTGAAGCCGACGTGGATAAGTCAGATTAAAGAGAAGCAGCTATTGGATGATGTCTTGAGTGCTCGACTTCTGCAAGTACAGAATGGTAGGGTAGAGGATTATAGTTTGAACAGTGATGGGATATTATGTTTCCATAAAAGGGTCTGCGTGCCGAAGGATGTTGAGTTGAGACAAATGATTCTTCAAGAGGCACATAGCAGCCCATACGCTATGTATCCTGGTGGGAGTAAGATGTATCGAGATCTGCGTGAACAGTTTTGGTGGCCTGGTTTAAAGCGAGAAATTACCGAGTTTGTGGGTAAATACTTTGAAACACCCCAAACCCGGCCCACGAGCCTTGACCGGATTTGGTATGTTCCTGGAGAAAAAAAACGTTTCAAATACTTATTTGTTACCTTGGAAAGTTCGGGTGTTTTTGAAGAAAATTTGGTTTGTGTTGGGTTCGAATTGAAAAGTCTAGGTTTTAATAAAACTTTATTTTTGTACTTGTAAGCAATAAGTTAAAAGTATTGTTGAGTTTTTATAGTTTAGCATGAATTGAAAATCATTTGTGTTGAGGTGTCAAAACATTTGGAATTTCTTTTTAAGAAAAATTACTTAATGTTTGATTTGCTTTAAATCGTCTCATACTTAAACAAATAAAACGCATGCATAAACAGTCTAGTAGTAATGGCCTAATTACATCAAAATAAAACCCCAAATAAATTTCAAAACTTAAATATAAAATAAAGTCTCAATAAAATAACTTTAAGCTGAGCATGGCCACCACCCAAGTTCCTGCCGACCCGGTCCATCTACTGAGCGTCACCTGAAAAGTACCCCACAACGGGGTGAGTCAAATAGACTCGGTGTATAACCACCAACACTAAGTCCCAACGATTTAGGCATAACAGATCATACATATACACATAGCAGTTAAATTTAATGATGCAATCCCTAACCCAAACCTAGATACCATCCGCTACACATCACCCGTACCAACCATCACACCGTGGGGACTACTAAGTCGGCCCTCCATCCGCTACACATCATCGAAGGCAGTCGCTGCAGACGACTTGCTCATCGCCCTTGTAAAATCGTGGCATAGCCACCAGATAATATTTTGTGACATAAGTCACCACATTCAGATATTGTGACATAAGTCACCACATTCAGATATTGTGGTATAAAACCACCAGATCACTTCCCCTTAACATATCACCCATATGCCCCATGTCATACAAATCATGCAATAAACATGCCTTATTCTTTATTTCACATTCTTATCAATATTCACATATGTGCCATAACAGATATTCATGCTATCATAACTAATGTAGTAGTAAGTTACGTACCTGAGTACTTATTACCATTGCATGGTACTCTTAGCCACATCTTACACATTCTTATTAACACATCTATTAAAACATAACCATAAATCTATTAAGAATTAGTGTGGGGTACACACCTGATTTTCTTAACGAGTTCCCTGAAATCCCGAAAGTCCCGATCTAGCGCTCTAAATCTTTAGTTCCTACATTCGGACAATCCTTAAACACTTTAGCAAAAGCCATTCGGCCAAACAACCAAATCCCAAAGGATTTTCATAACTTAAATTCTTACCTTGCTCCTGATTTGATTACTAATCAAATCCCGAAATGTGGTGATGTTCCCCCTTGTAATCGGCCAATTACTACATCACTTAACCGGTTAATTTCGGCTTTTGAACAACTAAGAAATAGATTCGAATCACTAAATATGGCCTTGGCCGAATGTGCATAGTCACTTACCTTGTGGATCTAAATCCCGAAAAGTGTTATTAGGTTGGGGTATCTGTCGAAATCACTATAGCATATGTTAGATCCAATTCTAACATTCAAATAAATGGCCTTCGGCCTAATCTTATGCCTTGCTTACCTTAGATCTGAAATCCCGAATGGTCTCCTCCTTAGAAGTCGGCTACACCAAAAAAATCCTGAAAAATCCTTCCAAGTTTCGACAACCAAGAATAGAAGGGATTAAAGCTCGATTTTCAATAGTTAGAGAAAGAAAATAACAGGAGTTCAGCATAGAAGAGATTCCTTATCAAAAAGATGACTGAAATGCACTTGATCACTACCCTCAAGAAATCGGCAAGAGAGCTTGCAGGAGAAATCGATTTAAAGAGTGGCAACTTTCGGCTTTTGATGATTACTAAAGAGATTCGACTTCAACAAAGAAAGACAAGAAAGGTGTAGGACTTAGGGAGAATCAGCAATGGTGGTCTTTAGAGAGGGGTTTTGGCTAGAACAAGAAAAAAAAAGATAAAAGTGATGGCTTTGGAGAGAAAAGAGAAAACGAGAGAGAGAGACTAAATTGCTTAATGAAATTCGGCTATCCCCCTTACTAAACTTGGCCGAAAATCACCACAAAGGAGTCCCTAAGCCGGCCACACTCTTCCCCTATCACTTCATTTATCAATTAATAAAAATAATCCATCATTTATCCCTTATCCTAGCCGAATTTTAAAAAGGATTAAACTCATCCCTTAGTGCCCCATTGCTGTCCACTACTGCTCAATCTTGCAGCAAAATAAAACTCTTTTATTTGCTTCCCTTGCAGCTCGAACCTAGCCCCTTGCCCACTGCATATGGCGTCACTTACCAGGGCCTTAAGTGGCGCCTTCATGCCACTTAAACAAGTTGATTTTCATGTCATATTTCCCCTACAATTTTCTTTAAGGCCTACCAGGCTGAGCTCCCTCTTTGAAACTTCAAATCTGATAATTTTTAAGGCATTTACCTACACTCTAAGGTTCACAGAATTCACAAAACACATTCATAACATACAAAGGCATGCTACTTCATATAATTAAGCAAAAATGCATAAGCCGTAAAATCCCGGATATTACAGTTCTACCCCCTTAAAATAATTTTGACCTCGAAATTACCTGGCTAAAATAAGTGAGGGTATTGCTGTCGCATCGCTTCTTCCGGCTCCCACGAAGCTTCTTCCGATCCATGATTACGCCATAACACTTTGACTAGAGGAACTGATTTCCTTCGTAGCACTTTCACATCTCGTTCCAAAATCTGAATCGGCTCCTCCTCGTAGGACAAGTCTGGCCTCAGCTCCACCTCTTCAACTGGTACAACATGAGATGGATCCGATCGATAACGACGTAGCATGGACACATGGAATACGTCGTGCATCTGCTTCAATTCTGGAGGCAACTCTAACTGGTATGCCACTGGTCCAACTCGCTTCAATACTTGATAAGGTCTTATAAACCTTGGACTTAACTTTCCCTTGCGACCAAATCTCATCACCTTCTTCCAAGGCGAAACTTTAAGAAACACTTGATCTCCCACATCAAATTCTATTTCTTTCCGTTTGAGATCCACGTACGACTTCTGTCTATCAGATGCTTCCTTCAACCGAGCTCGAATTACCTCCACCTTTTCCTCGGATTCTGCCACAATCTCTGGACCCAAAACTCGACGTTCCCCTAATTCTGTCCAACATGTAGGAGTGCGACACCTCCGTCCATACAACGCGTCATATGGTGCCATCTGAATGCTAGCCTGATAGCTGTTGTTGTACGCAAATTCCGCTAAAGGCAAATATTTTTCCCAACTTCCTCTGAAGTCTATCACACAACCTCTCAGCATATCCTCTAACACTTGGATTACTCGTTCAGACTGACCGTCCGACTGTGGATGAAATGCTGTACTGAAGTCTAATCTGGTGCCTAAAGCCTAATGTAACACTTTCCAAAACCGAGACGTAAACCTCGAATCTCTATCCGAGATAATCGACACCGACACTCCATGCAACCTTACAATCTCTGTTACATACAATTTTGCCAACTTCTTCAGAGAATAGTCGACCCGCACTGGAATGAAATGCGGGGACTTTGTCAACCGATCCACTATTACCCATACCGAGTCCTTTTTAGTAGGCGTAAGGGGAAGCCCACTAACGAAGTCCATGGTAATTCTCTCCCACTTCCACTGCGGAATCCTTATCGGTTGAAGCAATCCTGAAGGAACTTGGTGTTCAGCCTTGACTTGCTGACACGTCAAGCACTTGCCTACAAACTCTGTAACTTCCTGCTTAAGTCCAGGCCACCAAAACTGTTCCCTTAAATCTCTGTACAACTTACTTCCTCCAGGATGCATAGCATAAGGGCTACTATGCGATTCCTGAAGAATCCTCTGCCTTAACTCCTCATTCTTCGGCATACAGACCTTACCCTTGAAACACAATACTCCCTCGTCATTAATACCATAATCTTCCAACTCTCCATTCTGTACTTGCCGTAACTTAGTACTTAGATCCTCATCTATTAACTGACTTTCCTTCACCTCGTTCAACCATGTCGGTTTGACTTGCAATTCTGCCAACAGACTTCCATCATCATACAAGCTCAGATGTGCAAACATCGCCCTCAGATCCGACACTACTTTTCGACTTAGGGCATCCGCCACTACATTTGCCTTGCCCGGGTGATACTCTATTGAACAATCGTAATCCTTCAATAATTCAACCCACCTTCACTGTCTCAGGTTCAACTCCTTTTGAGTCAGCAGATACTTAAGGCTCTTGTGGTCTGTGTAAATCACTGACTTCTCTCAATAAAGATAGTGCCTCCATACCTTAAGAGCAAAGACCACCGCCGCCAATTCCAAATCATGCGTCGGGTAGTTAACCTCATGTGGCCTTAATTGTCGAGACGCGTAAGCGACTACCTTTCTGTCTTGCATCAGGACACAACCCAATCCTATGTGAGAAGCGTCACAATACACCACAAAATCCTTCCCTGCCTCTGGCTGAATCAAAACAGGAGCATCGATCAAGACCCTCTTAAGCTTCTCAAAGCTCTCCTGTTGCTTATCCTTCCATACGAAAGGTACTTCCTTCCTCAACAACTTTGTCAAAGGTGTGGCTATTGATGAGAACCCTTCTACGAACCTTCTGTAGTAGCCTGCCAATCCCAAGAAACTACGAACCTCTGCCACAGACGTAGGTGGTTTCCAATCCAACACTGCCTCAATCTTCCTAGGATCCACCCTTATTCCTTCTGCAGACACTACATGTCCTAAGAACGCAACTTCTTTCAGCCAAAATTCACACTTGCTGAATTTGGCATAGAGCTTCTTCTCCCTCAACACTTGCAACACAACCCGGAGATGCTCATCCTGCTCTTCCTCGGACTTGGAATACACTAGGATGTCGTCAATGAACACAACGATGAACCTATCCAAGTAGGGTTGAAAAACCCGGTTCATCATATCTATAAACGCGGCTGGGGCGTTCATCAAACCAAACGGCATTACTACGAACTCAAAATGCCCATACCTTGTCCGGAAAGTTGTCTTATGGACATCCACTTCCTTCACCTTGAGCTGATGATATCCAGACCTTAGATCTATCTTTGAGAAAACCACGGCCCCTTTTAGCTGATCGAACAAGTCGTCAATCCTCGGCAAAGGGTACTTGTTCTTGATGGTCAGCTTATTCAACTGAAGATAATCTATGCACATACACATAGTTTCGTCCTTCTTCTTCACAAACAAGACTGGTGCTCCCCATGGAGACACACTAGGTCAAATAAACCCACGATCAAGCAACTCTTGGATCTGAGCCTTGAGCTCAACCAACTCCTTTGGTGCCATTCTGTACGGGGCAATTGACACAGGAGCTGATCCAGGCAGCAAATCTATTACAAACTCCACCTCCCTATCCGGGGGTATTCTAGGTAATTCTTCCGGAAAAACATCTCCAAATTCCCTTACAGTTCTAACTCCACTAACTCCCCCTTCTTTCGCATCCAACACACAAACAAAGGCCAAAAATGCCTCGCACCCTTTCCGAACCATCTTATCAGCCTTTAATGCTGAAACTACGTTAGACAGGTAGTTTATTCTTTCTCCTATCATAATTACCGCCTCATTCACCTGAGTCCTTAACTCCATTCACTTAGCTGCACAATCCAAAATGGCTCGATGTTCCACTAGCCAGTCCATGCCAAGTATGAGATCGAATTCTCCGAAAGGTAGTTCCATTAAGTTGGCAGAAAATACCACTCCCTGAAGTTCTAGAGATACACTCCGAAAGATCTTATTCACCACTACAGTTTGGCCTAATGGGCTTACTACAGTCATCTCCCTATCAGACAGTTCAGAGGCTATACCTAGAGTTTCAACTACCCTACATGCAACATAAGAATGGGTAGAGCCAACATCAATCAAAGCAAAGTAAGGCTTGCCAGCTATAAGGAACGTACCAGTTATGACGTCCGGCGCATCTCCTTCCTCCCTCCGGCGAACTGCATATACCAAGCCCGGCTGTCTTGCCTCTGTATTACCAACACCTCTGCCAGGTGTTCCACGTCCTCTTCCAGCACCATTACCTCTGCCATTCGGACCACGACCTCACTGAGGCTGCTGTCTACCTCTTCCAGCCTGATTATAGCCCTGACCTGATGGTCGACTCCCGTCTATCTTTATCGGACAGTCCTTAATCATATGATCCTTAGACCCGCACTTAAAGCATCCTCCTGTCTTCTTCTAACACTCTCCTAAGTGCTTCTTTCCACACTGGTCACAGGTACGATACTGCCCTCCTGTCACAGCCTATTGACCTCGCGGCGCATCAACTCTAGGCCTCTTCTGAACATTCCCAGATGACCCTGCTGATCCAAAGCCTCTCTTCTGCCTATTCTGATCCGTGTTCTGCCTCACAGAGTCCTTAATTCCTTCGGTTACCTTAGCCTTCTCTACCAACACAGCAAATTCCCGCTCTTGCTGTGGGGCTATCAATAACCTCAGATCGTCCCTAACTCTGTCCTCAAACTGGACACATCGCTCATGCTCCGTAGCCACTATTCCTCGAGCATACTGCTCAACCTTAGGAATTCAGCCTCGTACTCCGCCACGGACTTATTCCTTTGAACCAGCCTCAGAAATGCCTTTCTCTGCGCGTCAATATAATTAGTACCAACATACTTCTTCTGGTACGCTTCCTTAACATACTCCCAAGTGAGTTCCTCAACGGTAGCACCATCCCGAACTGTGAGCCACCATTGATATGACTCATCGCGAAGTAGCGACACCATTCCTTTCACCTTCTCCTCAGCAGTCAGATCTAGCTCATCCATAATCCGCTCGGTCGCCTCCAACCAATACTCAGCAGTACTGGGTGCCACACCAGATACGCCACGGAACACCTCAGCTCCATTGGCTCGAAGTCGCTCGGGTACAGATTTCTGAGCTCCCATACCTCCACCGGCTCCAGCCACCATCTCAAAAACTCGCAGCACCGCCTGCGATACAGCATCATCCCCCGTCTGATCTTGCTACTCAACACCAACAGCTGGTGGTGGGGGTGGTGGTGGTACCTCATTCTCAGACCCTTGACCCGATCTAACGGGTTCCGATACGGTCATCCTGCCTCTACCATGTCCTCGTACATTACGACCACGTCCCCTAGAGCTCATTTCTATGGTCGCGCTTTAATCTGATTTAAGAAATTTTTATGCATTTGTCCTTGTTCCACTGGTTATCCGCGAAGAAATTTTATGAAAAGAAGTTTAATAGTAGTTCTTTCGATCATTTTAGAGTTCTTATTCAAGTTTTCTACCCTAATTCAGAGAAATACATCCATTCAATAGTATCTACCACACACATTCACCATTCGCACATTTTTGTCTGTTCCTATCCCAGGGGTATTTTCGTCATTTGTCCTACATGGGTATTTTGGTAATAAATCGGGGTCAATTCAAAAATCTAAAAAGGCATTCCGAAATTTTCCAAAACTCATGGATATTTTTGAGAGCAAGATTTGCCAACTCAAAGGTATTGCGAAAATTTTAGAAATCGGGGGGTAATTTCGTAAACCAGGGGTAATTTGGTAAATTTTTGAATCAGGGTATCTTGACATTTTGCAAAATAGGGATTTTTGGTATTTTATAAAGTAAGAAAATCTTAGTAAAAAAAATTGAGGGTAGTATGGTGATTTTATAAACCAAGGGCATTTTTGTAATTTTTTTTCAACCAGGGGTATTTGGGTAATTTTGTAAATCGAGAATATTTCAGAAAAATTTTATAAAAAAAATAGTTTTTTTTATAACCCAAAAGGGTAATTTGAGGATTTTAAAACTAGGGTTTTATAAAAATATGGCTAGTCCCTTTCGGGTTTTAATTATTGGGTTTAGCCCGTGAATAAGTCCTCTTAGTTTGGGTGAACCGTCACTACGCACCAGGTAGGATTCGAGTGGAGAGGAGGTGAGTCACTAGGACTGCTTAAATACCAAGCTCCCACCGAAACCAATCCTAGACATGCGCACAATGGTTGCCACACCCTAACTCGGCGACTTAGTCACAGGTTTGTTTTAATTAGGCTTTAAAGTTTTATGTTACTCTGTATTGGAGTAAGCTAATCCTAGGGTTCAATAGTTCCTTAATATACTAATCTACGTCCCCTTTATTCCCACATACAAATCATATAATAAATCACACAATAGATAGGGGTACTTACCTGGTGGACTTCGGGTCGGAGACTTAGGTGCCATGCCAGAAAAACCTGCTTATTTCACAAAAATTTTCACCAAAATTCATTTGGGCTTGATTTTGAAAAGTATTGTGGGCTTTATACCCAAGGCTGAGAGTTTAAAACCTCGCTCTGATACCAAACTGAAACACCCCAAACCCGGCCCACGAGCCTTGACCGGATCTGGTATGTTCCTGGAGAAAAAAAATGTTTCAAATACTTATTTGTTACCTTGAAAAGTTTGGGTGTTTTTGAAGAAAATTTGATTTGTGTTGGGTTCGAATTGAAAAGTCTAGGTTTTAATAAAACTTTATTTTCGTACTTGTAAGCAATAAGTTAAAAGTATTGTTGAGTTTTTACAGTTTAGCATGAATTTACAATCATTTGTGTTGAGGTGTCAAAACATTTGGAATTTCTTTTTAAGAAAAATTACTTAATGTTTGATTTGATTTAAATCGTCTCATACTTAAACAAATAAAACGCAAGCATAAACAGTCTAGTAGTAATGGCCTTATTACATCAAAACAAAACCCGAAATAAATTTCAAAACTTAAATATAAAATAAAGTCTCAATAAAATAACTTTAAGCTGAGCATGGCCACCACCCAAGTTCCTGCCGACCCGGTCCATCTACTGAGCGTCACCTGAAAAGTATCCCACAACGGGGTGAGTCAAACAGACTCAGTGTATAACCACCAACACTAAGTCCCAACGATTTAGGCATAACAGATCATACATATACACATAGCAGTTAAATGTAATGATGCAATCCCTAACCCAAACCTAGATACCATCCGCTACACATCACCCGTACCAACCATCACACCGTGGGGACTACTAAGTCGACCCTCCATCCGCTACACATCATCCGCTACCAGATAATATTTTGTGACATAAGTCACCACATTCAGATATTGTGACATAAGTCACCACATTCAGATATTGTGGTATAAAACCACCAGATCACTTCCCCTTAACATATCACCCATATTCCCCATGTCATACAAATCATGCAATAAACATGCCTTATTCTTTATTTCACATTCTTATCAATATTCACATATATGCCATAACAGATATTCATGCTATCATAACCACAGTAGTAGTAAGTTACGTACCTGAGTACTTTGTACCATTGCATGGTACTCTTAGCCACATCTTACACATTCCTATTAACACATCTATTAAAACATAACCATAAATCTATTGAGAATTAGTGTGGGGTACACACCTGATTTTCTTAACGAGTTCCCTGAAATCCCGAAAGTCCCGATCTAGCTCTCTAGATCTTTAGTTCCTACATTCAGCCAATCCTTAAACACTTTAGCAAAAGCCATTCGGCCAAACAACCAAATCCCGAAGGATTTTCATAACTTAAATTCTTACCTTGCTCCTGATTTGATTACTAATCAAATCCCAAAATGTGGTGATGTTCCCCCTTGTAATCGGCCAATTACTACATCACTTAACCGGTTAATTTCGGCTTTTGAACAACTAAGAAATAGATTCGAATCACTAAATATGGCCTTGGCCGAATGTGCATAGTCACTTACCTTGTGGATCTAAATCCCGAAAAGTGTTATTAGGTTGGGGTATATGTCAAAATCACTATAGCATATGTTAGATCCAGTTCTAACATTCAAATAAATGGCCTTCGGCCTAATCTTATGCCTTGCTTACCTTAGATCTGAAATCCCGAATGGTCTCCTCCTTAGAAGTCGGCTACACCAAAAAAATCCCGAAAAATCCTTCCAAGTTTTGGCAACCAAGAATAGAAGGGATTAAAGCCTCAATTTTCAATAGTTAGAGAAAGAAAATAACAAGAGTTCAGCATAGAAGAGATTCCTTACCAAAAAGATGACTGAAACGCACTTGATCACTACCCTCAAGAAATCGGCAAGAGAGCTTGCAGGAGAAATCGATTCAAAGAGTGGCAACTTTCAGCTTTTGATGATTACTAAAGAGATTTGACTTAACAAGGAAAGAAAAGAAAGGTGTAGGACTTAGGGAGAATCGGCAATGGTGGTCTTTAGAGAGGGGTTTCGGCTAGAACAAGAAAAAGAAGATAAAAGTGATGGCTTTGGAGAGAAAAGAGAAAACGAGAGAGAGAGACTAAATTGCTTAATGAAATTCGGCTATCCCCCTTACTAAACTTGGCCGAAAATCACCACAAAGGAGTCCCTAGGCCGGCCACACTCTTCCCCTATCTAATTCCTTATTTTTCTCTTTATCACTTCATTTAACAATTAATAAAAATAATCCATTATTTATCCCTTATCCTAGCTGAATTTTAAAAAGGATTAAACTCATCCCTTAGTGCCCCATTGCCGTCCACTACTGCTCAATCTTGCAGCGAAATAAAACTCTTTTATTTGCTTCCCTTGCAGCTCGAACCTAGCCCCTTGCCCACTGCATATGGCGTCACTTACCAGGGCCTTAAGTGGCACCTTCATGCCACTTAAACAAGTTGATTTTCATGTCATATTTCCCCTACAATTTTTTTAAGGCCTACCAGGCTAAGCTCCCTCTTTGAAACTTAAAATCTGATAATTTCTAAGGCACTTACCTACACTCTAAGGTTCACAAAATTCACAAAACACATTCATAACATACAAAGGCATGCTACTTCATATAATTAAGCAAAAATGCATAAGCCGTAAAATCCCGGATATTACATGCTTGACGTCAGCAGGTGAAAGTAGAACATCAGTTGCCTTCAGAGTTATTACAGCCGGTGAAGATTCCACAGTGGAAGTGGGAGAGGATAACGATGGACTTTGTTAGTGGGCTTCCTCTTACACCTACTAAGAAAGATTCGGTATGGGTGATTGTAATTCGGTTGACGAAGTCCGCCCATTTCATACCCGTTCGTATCGACTATCTATTACAGAAGTTACCTACGCTGTATGTGGCAGAGATTGTGAGGTTGCATGGGGTACCAATGTCTATCATATCGGACAGAGACCCTAGGTTTACGTCGCGATTTTGGAAAGTGTTGCATCAAGCTTTAAGCACGAGATTGGATTTCAGCACGACATTTCATCCACAGACTGATGGTCAGTCTGAAAGAGTAATTCAGATCTTGGAGGATATGTTGAGAGGCTGCATTATCGATTTCAGGGGTAGTTGGGAGGATTTCTTATCGTTGGTAGAATTCGCATATAATAATAGTTACCAATCCAGCATTCAGATGGCACCTTACGAAGCACTGCATGGTTGTAAGTGTCGAACTCCTACCTGCTGGATAGAGTTGGGTGAGCGACAGTTGTTCGGTCTGAATTTGATTTCGGAAACAGAGGAAAAGGTTAAACTAATTCGGGCTCGGTTGAAGGAAGCATTCGACAGGCATAAGTCATATGCAGATCTGAAGCGTAGGGAAATAGAATTTGCAATGGGTGATCGGGTTTTCTTGAAAGTCTCGCCATGGAAAAAGGTGATGAGGTTTGGACGGAAGGGGAAGCTAAGTCCCAGGTTCATCGAACCTTATCGGGTATTGAAACGTGTGGGACCAGTGACGTATCAGCTTGAGTTACCTTCAGAAATGAAACAGATACATGATGTGTTCCATGTCTCGATGTTAAGGCACTATCGTTTGGATCTGTCTCACATTGTGCCAGAGGAGGAGATTGAGGTAAGACCAACCTGTCTTTCGAAAAAGAACCTATACAGATCCTAGATCGAGACGTAAAGGTTCTAAGGAGGAAATCAGTTCCTTTGGTCAAAGTCTTGTGGCAAAATCATGGTACAGAAGAAGCTACGTGGGAATCGAAGGATGCAGTGCGACAAAAATACCCTCATCTCTTTTGACCAGGTAAATTTCGAGGCTGAAATTTCTTTAAGGGGGTAGAACTGTAACATCCGAGAATTAGTGACTTTGTATTTATTATGTTTTTTTGTGTTTTGTGTGCTCTATCTGTTAATTTATTATGTTTGGGGCCCCCGGGAAGGCTCAAGGTTAAGCTGAAGCCTTGGTGGAAATTTCAATTTTGGGCATTTTAGGGGAGAGCTGGCTGGGGCAGGCTTTAAGGATTATTGTTTGTGTTTGTTCATAAGAAAAAGAGTGGTTAAGTGGCAAGGAGAGGCCACTTAGCATGCAGGGGTGTGGCGTCATTTGCAAGAGCTAAGGGAGTGGAGTTCAAATCCAACCTACAGCACAATCTGTTTATTTTTTGGTGCTGATCAGGTGGAGGTGGGAGAGTTCGGCTGGGACTCTAGTAGAGGAGTTGAAGACTCATTCAAATAATTTGAATGAGTGGTGGAGAGGCA
Source organism: Gossypium australe (assembly GCA_005393395.2). Lineage (NCBI taxonomy): Eukaryota > Viridiplantae > Streptophyta > Magnoliopsida > Malvales > Malvaceae > Gossypium > Gossypium australe. Next base: position 106,756,024 of record CM016624.1, read on the forward strand.
TTTGGGGAATTTGAATGAGTTAACCTGTTTGAATTGATGGATGGTGAGTGTTTGGGGGAGGAAATAGTGGGATGTGGAGAGAGGAGGAGAGTTGGTCGAATGTTGGTAAGGTGGGAGGTGGATTTTCGGCATTTGGGGGGTATTGAGTTAGCAACCGAACCACTTGGGTGTTGAGCATTTTCTTTTGGTACATTTCGGTTTCCATTGGCATTTTTCGGCATTTTCATTCTCTATTCCTAGACTACTTGATGGCCCCTCGAGTCCTCCTTGGCTCCCATGTCCACGATCTACTGCTCATCTAAAAAGTCAGGGAAAATAAAGGGCTGAGTCACCAAGACTCAGTGTGCAAATCCCAAAAACACATAAAAGGCTTGAGGCCCACAAACACATTATGGGCCTTGGCCCATACACAACAGCAACAAGATATTTACATGCAACATGGCCCAACCCAACCTAAAAGTCTATCCTCTACACACCAGCCCGTACCAGCCAACACACCTTGGGGATTTCTACAATCAACCCGCCAACCGCTACACACCATATTGACAGTCATGCTGCCTATTCCTACAATCAGGAATAAATTGAACGTGGCTTAGCCACTGATCACTATTGTGACCTAATTTTACAGTTCGTGGTTTAACACCCGATCACCAGGTGACCTATTAACATGCTTTTACCCTTCATCATATTAACCCCATCCTTGCATACATCCATGCAGAATCAAAACAATAAACTACCTAGAAGATCACGGGTTTATACATACATCGATACACACATAGAGAAGTTTCTATGGTTACGTACCTAGCATCCCTTGCCTACCCTTTTTTGGTAATCCGACTGTCTATGCAGCCTTTTTCCGGCTTTTAGCCCATAACATATATAATACAGATTAGTTAGTGTGTTAGAGATCTACACACCTGATTATAGTCAAGACGAGACCCTCTATGTCGACACTATCAGAAGCCGGCACGACTGCTAACTATCTAAGATTTTGTTCTGACGCCGATCCACAACCCGATGGCCAATCTCGAACTGCTGACACTGCTCATTTCTTAAACTTAGGTATTGGGTTTACAGATCCAATCCCCTCCTTCGCCTAATCGACATTTGATTCCATTAAAAGACTTTATCGGTTGCTACCATCATATCATATGGTTAAGATCACAATTACGATAGCGAATCTAACGAGAATCTAAAGAGAACCCCTTACCTTGAAATCCCGAAAAGAGAGATATGAGATTTAGAGACTAGCGATTCCGGCTTTTAGATCTAAGCGATCTACTTCAATTCCCGAATGTCGCCCAACACGTAAACACAAGAAACCAACAATCCATTAGCCTTTTGGCTTTGTCTTCTAAAAACCGAAAGAGAAAAAGAATAGATCAGAAGAAATCGGCACCTACCTTTACAGAGAGTTCGGCAACTCCTAGAAGATTTCGGCTTTTGAGAAGATCAAAAAGAAAAGATGATCTCAAGAGATCTATAAAGTTTCAGCTTTTGAGAAGGATATGATTGAGAGAAAAGAGTAATATCAATTGTAAAGAAGTGATAGGAACGGTAAAGGAAAAAGAATAATTTCGACAAGGCTAGGGTAGATTCGGCTATGGCAGAAAAATGTGAAAAGAAAGAATGCTTAAGGGAGTTTTTGGCTTTTATTCAGAAAAGGAGGAAAAGAGAGAAGATGAAAACCCTAATTGCCAAAAATAAAGAAGATAGTGGGAGAATAAAACCCTAATGCCAATTTTAATTAAAATAGATGGGCTTCATGCAACTTGATTTTGGGCCTCCTCAGTTGACGCCACTTCCCTGCTTTTAAGTGGTGCCACTTTGCCACTGGGCCACAAGCCCATTTGTATTTTAAAACAGATAACATCTTTTAAGCCCTATCTTACCAGGCTTTCCATTAGAGTGTCCAAACAGAAAATTTGATTAAGGCCTCTACCCAACCCTGAGCCCATTCTGGACCCCTAACACTCACATTAAACATAACCACACATTAAATGCATAGCCCCACAATTTCAAGATGTTGCAGTTCTACCCCCTTAAAGAAATTTCGTCCTCGAAATTTCCAACTAACTATTAATCGTACTACCCCAGTCGCATCACTATGCTTTCGCTGCACACTCTAATTCTAAAGCCAAAAAAAACACTTAGTATACTATGGTAGAGTACGCACCGGTATTTGCGTCTAGAATGTCCTCATCCCCTTGGCGATGTGCTGCATAGACCAAAGCTGGCTACCTCGCCTCAGCATAACCTGCACCGCCACGACCATGTCCTGTGCCATTGCCACCATTGACTTGACCATGGCCCCTTGATGGTTGTTGACCTCCTCTTCCCAGCGGTGCATTCTCTTGACCTGTGGGCCCTTCACTGCCCTATTGCTGCGGACAGTTTCTAACTTGGTGGTCCGTAGATCCACACCTAAAGCACTTTCCACTGCCCGCCCAACACTCACCTACATGGAATTACCACATCGGCCACACTTCTGTGTCTGACTAGCAGCAGCAGGTCTCTCATCCCGTCTCGGCCCGTCTGACCTAGGCCTTTTCTGAGTATGCCCAGTTGCCCCTGACGATCCAAAATTCTTCTTACTTCCACTCCTATCTCTATCCCGATTCAGGTTTTCTGTCCGCTTAACCTCCTAAGCTATCTTAGCTTTTTCCACAAGCACAGCAAATTCCCTCTCCCGCTGTAGAGCTATCAATACTCACAAATCCTCCCTCAGACCATGCTCAAATCGAACACAACATTCATGGTCTGTGGCCACCATTCCTCGAGCATAACGACTAAGGCGTAAGAATTCCGCCTCATATGCAGCCACCGACCTACTTCCCTGAACTAGATTTAGAAACGCTCTACGCTGCGCATCCACATAACTCGACCCAATGTATTTACTGTGAAACGTCATTTTGAAGAGATCCCAGGTGATACGGTCAGCCACCATACCATCCTTAATCGTAAGCCACCATTGATATGCTTCGTCCCGCAGGAGAGATACAACCCCTTTCATTTTTTCCTCCTCCGTGAAATCCAGGTCATCTATTATACGCTCAACCGCCTCCAACCAATACGCAGCTGTACTCAGGACTATACCAGAAATTCCCCTAAACATTTCTACCCCATTGGCTTTAAGTCGCTCTGACACAGATTTCCGGGCTCCTGTGCCCATGCCTGCCCCAGCAACCCTCTCTAAAACCCTTAACATCGCCTAAGATACCGCATCATCTCCGGCCATCTGATCCTGAAATTTGGCCTCCGCAGCTGGCATCTCGTTTCCTGACCCGTTGCCAGATCCTACTGGTTGTGACACGACCATCCTACCCCTACCACGGCCACGCGACGGACATCCACGACCCCTTGTACTCATTCTACCGATTCGCGTTTATCTGATTAGAAATTTTATGAATTATTAATTTCTTTCACTAATTAACCACGAACAATCTTATGAATAGTAGTTTCAAGAGTAGTTCTTTCGAATTCAAAATTATATCTACGGGTTTTAGTCTCAGGTTTGTATCTCCTAGTTCTAAGAACCACATACATTCAACCATCATACATCAACATACAAGTAGCACCTATGAACTCACATTCATCATATAAGGGTATTTTTGTCATTTCACTACCTAGAGGTATTTCCGTAGTTTTGTCCTACAAGGTATTTTCGTAATTCCTCAAAATAGGGTATCTTGGTGATTTTTTGAAATAGAGGTATTTTGGTATCATCGTAACACAGGGGTATTTTTTTTTAAAAAACAGGGGTATTTTGGAAAATTTTATTTTGTAAACCAGGTACTTTTGGAAATCTAGAGGTTTTCGGGTTAAGTTGCAAAACATAGGTATTTTCGTAATTTTGCAAATCGGGGGTGTTTCAGTAATTTCTCAAATTTTGGTGGTTTTACAAATCCAGGGTATTCTGTGAAATTTTCACAAATCAAGGGTATTTTGGAAAATTTTACAAAACTTGGGGGTATTTTGGTAATTTTGGAAAATAGGGTGGCTGGTCCCTTTCGGGTTTTAATTATAAATGTTGGGCCTGTCAACAAGTCCTCATGGCTAAGGTGAACAGTCACTACGCACCAGGTAGGATTCCAGTGAAGAGGAGGTGAGTCACTAGGACCGCTTAAGTACCAAGCTCTCCCTGAATCTAATCCTAGACATGCGCATACCTGTTGCCACAACCTAACCCAGCGACTAGTTTGCAAACATGTTTAGTTAGATTAAGTTTTATGAGTTTAAAGAATTGTTTAAACTAGGCCTAGAGTCCATTAATTCCTAACATACTAGTCTACGTCCCTAAACCCCATCAACCCAACATGCATATCACATCAACAGTTAGAATACTTACCTACGTGGACCGAGTGCCGGTAGACTCGAAGGCCATATCTCAACCCAAAACATTGTTCTTAAATTCGCATCAATTTTACAAAACACTACTAGACCCATTTCACAGCCCGAGTTTTGCAACTGGGCTTTGATGCCAAAATGTAACACCCCAAACCCGGCCCAAACGCTACGACCGGATCTAGTATGCTACGGGGTTTACGTTAAAAACTTCACTTGGATGATCTTTACAAATTCAGTTTCTTTATTCAAGTATTCGTTAAGTAAGTGATATTGGAATAAAACCTTTGCTCTTTCGCTGAACATAAATTTAAAAATAAATGAAGACATTAACAATTATAATTTGATAACCTAAGCTATGGAGGCCTTATTACATAATTAGTCCCAAAATTTAAACTTAAAGAAAAACCAAAAATAGTTTATGAAAATAAAAAGACTTGACGGCCCCTCGAGTCCGCCTCGGCTCCCATGCCCACGATCTACTGCTCATCTGAAAAGTCAGGGAAAATAAAGGGGTGAGTCACCAAGACTCAGTGTGCAAATCCTGAAAACACATAAAAGGCTTGAGGCCAACAAACACATTATAGGCCTTGGCCCATACGTAATGGCAACAAGATATTTACATGCAACATGGCCCAACCCAACCTAAAAGTCCATCATCTACACACCAGCCCGTACCAGCTAACACACCTTGGGGATTTCTACAATCAACCCGCCAACCGCTACACACCATATCGACAGTCATACTGCCTATTCCTACAATCAGGAATAAATTTAATGTGGCTTAGCCACTGATCACTATTGTGACCTAATTTTACAGTTTGTTGTTTAACCACCGATCACCAAGTGACCTATTAACATGCTCTTCCCCTTCATGATATTAACCCCATCCCATGCATACATCCATGTAGAATCAAAACAATAAACTACCTAGAAGATCACGGGTTTATACATACATCGATACAAACACAGAGAAGTTTCTATGGTTACGTACCTGGCATCCTTGCCTACCCTTTTTTGGTAATCCGACTGTCTATGAAGCCTTTTTTCGGCTTTTAGCCCATAACATATATAATACAGATTAGTTAGTGTGTTAGAGGTCTACACACCTGATTACAGTCAAGACGAGACCCTCTATGTCGACACTATCAGAAGCCGATACGACTGCTAACTGTCTAAGATTTTGTTCTGACGCTGGTGCACAACCCGGTGGTCAATCCCGAACTGCTGACACTGCTCGTTTCTTAAACTTAGGCATTGGGTTTACAGATCCAATCCCCTCCTTCGCCTGATCGACATTTGATTCCATTAAAAGACCTTATCAGTTGCTACCATCATATCATATGGTTAAGATCACAATTACGATAGCGAATCTAACGAGAATCTAAAGAGAACCCCTTACCTTGAAATCCCGAAAAGAGAGATATGAGGTTTAGAGACTAGCGATTCTGGCATTTAGATCTAAGAGATCTACTTCAATTCCCGAATGTCACCCAACACGTAAACACAAGAAACCATCAATCCATTATCCTTTCGGCTTTGTCTTCTAAAGACTGAAAGAGAAAAAGAATAGATCAGAAGAAATCGACACCTACCTTTACAGAGAGTTCGGCAACTCCTAGAAGATTTCGGCTTTTGAGAAGATCAAAAAGAAAAGATGATCTCAAGAGATCTGTAAAGTTTCGGCTTTTGAGAAGGAGATGATTGAGAGAAAAGAGTAATATCAAACGTAAAGAAGTGATAGGAACGGTATAGGAAAAAGAAGAATTTCAGCAAGGCTAGGGCAGATTTGGCTATGGCAGACAAATGTGAAAAGAAAGAATGCTTAAGGGAGTTTTTGGCTTTTATTCAGAAAAGGAGGAAAAGAGAGAAGATGAAAACCCTAAATGCCAAAAATAAAGAAGAGAATGGGAGAATAAAACCCTAATGCCAATTTTAATTAAAATAGTTGGGCTTCATGCAACTTGAATTTGGGCCTCCTTAGTTGACGCCACTTCCCTGCTTTTAAGTGGCGCCACTTTGCCACTGGGCCACAAGCCCATTTGTATTTTAAAACACAGATAACATCTTTTAAGCCCTATCTTACCAGGCTTTCCACTAGAGCGTCCAAACAGAAAATTCAATTAAGGCCTCTGCCCAACCCTGAGCCTATTCTGGACCCCTAACACTCATATTAAACATAACCACACAGTAAATGCATAGCCCCACAATTTCAGGATGTTACACGCCCGTGCTCGATAAATTAGTAACTTTGCACGGGTAGGTAGCACGGGCGTTTTTAGCCCGTGGTATGCAAGTCGGTGAGTTTACACGGTCGTGGGGCACGGGTGTGTGTACCCCGTGCTCGACAAGTCAGTAACCTCGCACGGGTAGTTAACACGGGCGTGGCCTAGCATCGTAGCCCGTGTTGGGAAAAGAAATTCTTCTCTGGTTGTGCACGGCTACTGGCACGCCCATGGTTGATCCCATGGCTTCCACAGGGCCACGGGCACGCCCGTGTGTAAGGCCATGTGTCCTAGAAATCTGCTCTTTGGTTAGTTTATGGTTAGGTGCTTAAAAGAAAAAATTAAAGGAAAAATTAAAAAATTAAAAAAAATTAAAAAATAAAAATATAAAAATATGGTTAGTGCTCGGGTTGCCTCTCGAGAAGCGCTCGTTTATAGTCTTAAGCTAGACTTTACCTTTCATTCGTATGGTTATGGTGGTTTGAGGCGGTGAAAATCCTTTCTCATGCGACCACTTCGGATATGGATATATAGTTTAAGTCGAGTAATGTTTACCTCAAAAGTGTCAAATTTAGGATTGCTTACCTCGACTGTGCCGTATAGGAAGACATTAAGTACCTCAAAAGTGATTTCTTTGTTTGTCTTGAGGTCTGAATTGGTGATTCGAGGGTCATCCTTATTCAACAATACCTGATCCTCTATTTTGATGTGATTTGTTGTTCCTATCAGCTTGTCTGGGGTCTCCTTCAGTTTCACTTTGTGTGGCTCCTGTTTCTCTCTGATATGTGTTTCCTGCTCTTTTAGTTTGTCAACCCAAAGGCTTTGTTCCTTATGTGTTTCTTCTTTGTCGGCACTAGTTCTAAGATCTAGCCCAGCTAAGTGATTTCGTGATGCTTCCTGTAAAGAAGGTTGAACCAAATGATTATCAATAGAATTAACGTTCGTACCTTTATTACTCGATGTCCTAGCTGAGTCAAGAGCTTGAAGAGTGATTGTTTTGTTGTCTACACGAAGTGTGAGTTCACTGAATTCTTCCTCTGTGTGGTCTTTCTTTATTGCATCGGGATATGGCACACGAGCTTGGTACTCTGTATTTACCGGGTTTGGTAAATCATGGCTTACCTCAACCTTACCTTCACTTACCACAGGTTCTTGCCTTGGGTCAGATTCCACTAACAATTCACTATTGTGAGCTTGTACGGCTTGGGGCCCATGATTCAGCTTAGGTTTGTAGCCTTGTGGTGTTTCCTGTGGTGAAAGTTGAACAATTTGATTATCAACTGAATTTACTTTCTCACCTTCATCACTTGATGTCCTGGTCGAGTTAGAAGCTTGTAGACTGATTGATTCGTCACCTATATGAAGATGAGTTCTCTTGTACCAACATCAATTTTAGTCCCGGCAGTTGCTAGAAAGGGTTTTCCTAAAATTAAAGGAATCGAATTGTCCTCATTCATGTCTAAGACAACAAAATCTACTGGGAATATAATTTATCAATTTTGATTAGAACATTTTCTATTATACCCCTAGGAATTCTGATAGTTTTATCAGTTAACTGAATGCTCATCCTAGTTTGTCTGGGTTTCCCTAGACCTAGTTGTTTAAACATTTTATAAGGCATAACATTGATGCTTGCCCCTAAATCAGCTAAAGCATTATCAATAGATAAACTACCAATTAAACATGGAATTGTAAAACTCCCTGTGTCTTTTTGCTTCTGCGGTAGTCTGTTCTGTAACATTGCAAGGCATATGTATCGTCAAACACAATGCTAATTTAATCTTCAGCTACCTTAGAAGAATTAAACATGCACAGATTAAGTATTGTGTCCATTAATTATAGTTTCAATGCGTTTAAATAATTAATTCATTAGCTATCTAAACAATTATACTGCCAGATAACTTAACATGATTTTACTTAACCAAACATTTTACCGAGGCCTTTAACAGCATAAACACAAATTCAATAATTTAAGAGGACGAAATGTAATCAACCCAACATGAATTAAATTCAAGCTAAATTGATTAAATTAAACATTCCAACAGCATAAGTATTCATAAACATGTTCGTCAAAACAACAACAAAATTTAAAGAGATAGGGAACAAGAAGCAAATCTGGTGTTTCTCCGTGGCTTGACTAATTGCTCCGTTCTTCGTTCTTCATTGGCCTTGGCTATCAAGGTGACTTATGAACACTCCAATTGCTGCTCTGAATGGCTGGGAAAAGACCTCTTTTCCAAGAGGGGAAATCGGCACAAGAACACACAAGGGGAAATGGGAAAAATGGGAATTGAGAGAAAGTGAGAGAGGAGAATGTTGGATGCTTGAGGTGTGTCTTGAATGAGCAGCTAGGGGGTGTATTTATAGCTGATCAAGGCTGCTAAAAATAGCAAATAGCAGCAGAAAAAGAGGGCTTCCTTGGCCGGCCGTCCCATGTGGCAAAGTTGAAATAATCAACTTTGCTAAATATAGCATGGGCAAATCTTTAAAGCCACAATATTTGGAGGGGTTTGAATGCAATTTGAAAAGGTCTTCAGGGGCTTCTTTGCAAGCTTAATTAATCAGCTAATAAGCTGATTTGGGCCATCATTGTGGACGGTTTGGGCTGCCCAATTGGTGGCTGGTTCGGTTCAATCGGTTCGGTTCAACCAGTGCTGTTTAACTGGACCTTTCTTCCATAATTAATTAATAATAATTTATTTAGCCCAAATTAAATTGGGAATAAATTAAAATTAATTATATTATGATTAAATCTTCATAATTGGACCGTCTTGGGCTAGAAATAAATTTGCCTTGATACTTCAAATTGCTTCTCGGGTTTATTCTCCGAGCAATGTCTGCCGAGCCGATTTTCGCCCTTTGTGCGAATCTGTCGAAAATAGTCAAAATTAAGCAAAATTAACTATAAAATTAATTAAAATCCATCATGTTCATATTTTTAGCAAACTTAAATTATTTTATAATATTTAATTATTTTTCGACAAGAATTTACTTGAAACCACATGAATTTTGGTCAAAAAGGGCATGAAAAAGTATATAAATTTTTGTGTTTCCAGGGTGTGTAGGGATGGGTGGGTTGACTTGATCCCCACAGGTGTATAGGGTTAGTACGGGGGTGTGTTTGGTTGGATTGGGTTGGGCTGCATTCTCTGTTTGCATTATCATGTTTATAGGCTAAGGCCCAAATTGTCACTAAATAGGGCTTCGGCCCAGTCTGCTTCTATATGGGCTCGGGCCCAGTTAATGTCCGATTAGGGGATTACACACTGAGTTCTCGTAACTCACCCCTCTGCTTTAACCATGCAGCTGATCCCCAAAGTTAAAGGATTTGGGAGCTGCGGAGGACTCTGTGGTGGCCATACATCGGAGTATTTCTCATGAACTTTAGTAAATTTCAGTTTAGCTTTATTTTAAGATTATTTATTTTGGGTTAATATTTTCTAATAAGGCCTTTGGAATTTTATTTTTCTTTTAAACTTTCATTTCAGATATGCTTAAACTAGAAATGATTAAACTCTGGGTTTTTCTAAAACGATAAATAACTGTTTTCCAAATATCATGTTTCAGCAACTCATGGAATCTGATTTCTCTATAAACAAAGTTTTCGAAAATAATAATAACATCTTTACAAAAAAACATTAAAGCAAATCTGAATTTCACAAATAACAAAGGTTGGAGTTTTGAAAGAATGCGAAGTTTTTAGCGAACGCGTAACTCTTAAACAAATCTGAATTTTGCAAACAACAAGGTTCGAAATTTTCAAAAAGAATACGAGGTATTAGTGAACACGTAGTTTTTTAAACAACCTTTCTATGTGACATGCTGGATCCTGTCGTAATGTCTAGGCCGGGTCTGGGGTGTTACACAATTCATATAATATTAAAGCATTTAAAACATAAATATAACAATGCATTATTTACATACGAACTTACCTTGGTACAAAAATAGCGGAAACGGACCTAATCGTCAAACACTTGGATTTTCCCCCGATCTAAACTCGAACTTCGTTTTTCTTGATCTATAATACCAAATTCATCTCATTTAATCATCACATTATTCATTTCAGCCCAAAAGTCACATTATGGAAAAAATGTAATTTTTGCCCCTAAACTTTTGACATTTTACACTTTAGTCCCTAGGCTCGTAAAATGAATTTCATTCAATTTCTTCAAAACCCAAGCCTAGCCAAACCATTTTCATACTCATAATAGCCCACGTTTTCCATTTATTCACATTTTTCTACTCATTTTATAGACTTTTACAAATAATTCCTTTTTGACGTTTTTATCGAAAATCACTTAGCAAAAGTTGTATAACAAACAACAAACATGCATTTTCTACCATCAAACATCAAAATAAATACATGTTCGACATGGGTAAAATTTTAAGCTTCTCCTTTCTTTCAAATTAGTTCTTGAAATAGCTAAATCAAGCTACAACGATCTCAAAAATACAAAAAATCGTTAAAAATCAGACAAGAACGGACTTACAATCGAGCTTCAAAGCTTGGCAAACCCTAGCTATGTCTTCTCCTTATGAAATTTGGTCATGGCGACTAAAATGAAGAAGATGACATCTTTTATTTGTTAAATTTTGTGTTTATTAACCAAATGACTAAAATGTCCTTAATGAAAATCTTCAAAATTTCACCTATCCATGCCCATTTTTGTCCATACTAAAGTATAATGGTCTAATTATCAATTAAGGACCTCTAATTTGAATCTCATAGCATTTAAACACCTCTAGCTTCTAGAACACACATTTTGCATTTATTACAATTTAGTCTTTCTAGCTAAATTGAGTGCTCAAACGTCAAAATTTTCGAACAAAATTTTCACGAGATCATTCCATAAAACTATAGACCATAAAACTATAATAAAAATAATTTTTACTGCGTCAGATTTGTGATCCGAAAACCACTGTTTCTACTAGACCCAAAATCAGGCTGTTACAGTAGCCCTCAGACTTAGGTTTTGGCAGCGCTCGGGAGCTCAGATTGGTTATATCGTATAAAACTAATTTAGTAATTCTTATTTTAAATCTATGGAGTTTGGATTGTTGGACTGTTTTGCAGACTTTAATTGTGGTTTTAGGATTTGCTAAGTTTTTAGTTAGATATTTTTAAAATTCAGTATGACTTTTCATAATTAAAATTAAATGTTCGAGTTTCAAAGTTAAACAAGTCTAATAATTATCTTGCTGCAAAAAATTAATCTAGAATATGCATTTTTACAAAGGAAGTAAACAAAGTTGTTGGCATGACATTTCTAATAAAATGGGTACTATAGATTAACGTTTTGGAATTCACATACTTTACAACTAGCACCTTTTCTAACTAATAGAATTAAGCAAGTTTTTGTAACATTCTAGAATTAAAATTAAATGATGCATTGGAAGGAACAAATGAAGTTTTAGAATGTTAATATGACCTTTAAGATCTAGCCATAATGTCTAGGGCGGGTTTGAGGTGTTACATTTGGTGGTACCAAAGTCAAGTTCAAAACTCAGGCTATGGTTTTTGATTATTTTTTATATCCAAGTTAATAAAATGAGAATCTGAGACTTTGATGCCATCCAAGTAAGAAACTTTTTTACTTTAGTCAGTTTAGTTACTCTTACTTTAGTTGCTTTAGTAAAATTGTTGGCCTTTTAAAACATTTCTACTTTAAGTACTTTTTCCAAACTTTAGATTTAGAATTTACAAAAAATCTAAGCTAAACTTTAGATTTTTGAATTGTATATAAGTAAAATGAGTACACGCAATATACGTGGTAGTGGTACTTGAGGACATGGTGGACGTTGCCGAGTGGCTCTAGGTGAGCCTTCTTCTTTAGGTAGCATGACCAATTTAGAAACTGGTAAGACAATAGAAATGCCTACCACTGGGACTGATATCGAAGGCATATAGGATGATGCACTACCCCAGTCTATGCTAAGAGTTTTATAGAGGGTTGTTAAGGTCCAATCTAGATCTGTGGGCTGAGGGTATGTGACTGAGCGACTTCATCTAATGGTGCAGATCTATTTTGTGGTGTTGTTGGGATTACCCCGATAATGACCAATTATTGGATAAAGGCCATTAAGAAGATCATGAATGATTTGGCTTGCACTACGGAGCAGAAATTAAAGGGTGCAATATCTTTGTTTCGTGATGAGGCATATTAGTGGTGGCAATCAGTGGTACGAGGCACACAGGCTGAATGTATGACCTAGGCATTTTTCTAGAGTGCCTCTAGAAGAAACATGTGGGGAAAGGTGTAACAGTCCGGTTTAGACCCTAGTCGGAACAATGGTTTCGAGACCACAAATCCAAGTCAGAAAAATATTTTAATATTATTTTCTGTGCTTATAGTATGTGAATTAACATGTGTGAAATTTTCATGAGTTAATTTATCCGTTTGTGTGTTTAATTTGCAAAAAGGATTAAATTGCAGAAAATGCAAAAGTTGTATGCTAATTGTTAATGTGCTTTATTGTTATGGCTTATTAACTATGAAGTTCTTATTATGTAAATGAACCAATAATATGGTTAATGGACATTAATGACGAACCATTATATGTGTTATTATATGTTAATTAAAAGGTTAAATATGTAAATTGATTATTAAAGTTATATTAAATAAAACAAACATAAAAATAAGCCATTATCATCATATTCTTGCTGAATTTGAAAGAAAAAGAAAAGAGAGAAAGCAAAATAGGGTTCGGCCTTGGTTTTACTTGATTAAGGTATGGGTTTTGTTCGGTTTTTGATAATTTTTACATTTTTGTGCTCGTTGCTTCGAATACTAGCAATCCCATACTTAAATTTTTGAATTTGATGATGTATTCATGAAATGCCATTGATGATAGTTTGTGGTTTTTTTTTTTGTTTGATGATAGAAAATAAAGGATATGTGATAGATTATAATGTTTTATCTCTGGATTTTTAATGAATTTGAGTAATTTGGGCTAAATTGTGAAAATAATAAATTGAGAGACTAAAATGTTAAATAAAGGAAATGTATGGACTTATAAAACCTAAAGGAAAATTCGGCTATACTAGAGTTTAGTGAAATTATGTGTATCTTGTGTTTTGTGAAATAAGGACTAATTTGTGAAAAATGTGAAATGGAAGGTGCAAAAGTGTAATTGGCCCATTTATGTGTTTTGGATGAATGTGTGATTAAATTAGTTAAATTTGAATTTATTTAGATCAAGAACGAAAGAAAATAGAATTAGATTGGGAAAAGTCGAAAGTAGTCGAGTAGTCAATTTCATCCGTTGTTATCCAAGGTAAGTTCATAAGTAAATAAATGTTGTTAAATTTTATTGTATCTATTTTAATATTGCCGAATTGAATTATTATTTGTGTAAATGAATATGTTGAAATGAATTGAGCATTGGAGCAATATTTACGAGCCTGAAATGATCGAGATACGACGTCTGAAAGTCCCGTACGAACCTTAGCAATAGTTAGGATACATATGTCATGACATAGGATTATGATACATGTTTTCATGTAAGACCACGTCTGGGATGTTGGCATCGACTTGTGTTTATGTGTAAGACCATGTCTGGGACACTGAAATCATATTTGATTCGTGTAAGACCCTGTCTGGGATAGTGGCATCGATGTGTGATTACATGTAAGACCACGTCTGGGACGTTGGCATTGTACGAGCCTTCTGACTATCCGAGTATCCTTATTAATTCCAAATGGTTCAACGAGCATTATCAAGATGAGATCAGATGTGAAAATGAACTAAAAGATTCAGGTATGTGCTTTGTGATATGTATATGAAAACAAGGTAAGTATATGTTTATGATGAATAAATGAATTGGACATGGTAAAAGATAAATTTATATGTGCTTATGAATATATGTGAATTTGAACACTGATGTTATATTGCTATTGTAAATGTGATAATATTTGAGTTGTAAGCATTTTAAATGTACAATTGGTTAAGATTTGTTTGATTTGGTTAGTTAATTTAATGCAAATGTTTATTTGTTCATTATTTGCATATGACTTACTAAGCTATAAAAGCTTACTTTGTGTGTATGTTTGTTTGTTTGTTTTATAGATTATTAAAGCTACGGGAAGCTCAGGGATCGTCGTGGATCATCACTACACTATCAAACTATATTTTGGTACCTTTTGAATACGTACATATTTAAGTATGGCATGTATAGGCTAGAAGTATTAGAGAATGTTCTGAGATGTGCAAAAATAGCCATGTGATATGGATTATTAATGGATATGTTTATGAATGAGTTTTGTTTATGCTTATTGATGCATAAGTTTGTATGTTATGATGTGCTCATAAATGGCTAAGTGAAATGGTACATAAGTAGGTGAGTTCATGGTTGATTTTGGATATTTAAATGATGAGAAATTGCGATGAATTGAAATGGTTTAGATGAAGTATTAGTTATATGTTTTTGATGGAAAGTTGATACTTTGAATTGGTATATTTGAGTAAGAATTGTATATGCAAATGAATGATGTGGTTAAGGGTCAATTTGTGCATGATTTGGTTGTTATTAGATTATGAATTGAGACATGTTGAATGCTTGTTGGTTTGACCCAAAATTTGGGTTGCAAATTGGCCTTGCAAATGGCCTATATTTTCCCACAGGGCTGAGCACACGGGCGTGTGTCTCGACCGTGTCTCTTAAGTTTGTAATTTGAAACAAGTCAGACTCGTACACTGGCCAGACACACGGGCTTGTGACAGGCCGTGTGAATTAAGTCAGTGTTGCCCCCAGGTCAAGCACATGGGCATGTTTTGTGGCCGTGTGGACAAGTCAGTATGTATGCCCTATTTTGCCACGGCCTAGACACACGGGTGTGTCTAATGCCGTGTGAGGTACGCGACCTGCCCACACGGGCGTGTGACCTCTGTAACTTTGAAAAATGTTTGATTTTTAAAAAATTTTGTATGTGCTCGGTTTAGTCCCAACCTCTTCCCAATACATGTTTAAGGTCTCGTAAACCTTTTAAAAGGACTCTATGTATATGATGTTCTATGATATGATGATGGTGTACTTATGTTTGTGAAATGATAGTAAAAGTTCCGATATGTCCGGTAACGTCTCTTAACCCTAGACCGACGATGGTTACGGGTTAGGGGTGTTACATTTTATTGGTATCAAAGCTACGGTTTAGTCGATTCTAGGACTAACGTAGCGCATGTGATTCTAGCTATGCATGCCATATTTATAAATTACAATAGTGTGATGATGTTTGACAATTGAAATGTGTTTCCATATAGTAAATGGATCTCGATCGAGCCGTAGCTGATGATGTGGAAAGTAATGCACTTGCACCTGCTCCCGCTCAAGGGACAGCGCCGGCTGAATCTCGACCGACTTCGAGTAACTAAGAGGGAGATGCTAAACAAGCCTTTTTGTAAGGCCCAAAATTTTGGGCCTAGAAGAGTTGGACCTTGGGCTTGGGAGCGCCTAAAATTTTAGAGAGCAAGAAAACGACACAATTGCATGATAGATCTGTTGGGTGAGTGATTTTGGAAGGTTAAGGGGTTTCTATGAAGTCCTGGGTTCAAGCCATGTCATATGGAAAATTTTTATTTTCAGCATTAGGGGAACCATGACTCCTGGTTTTAAGCCTTTTAAGTAATTGTGATTAAAAAGAGATACAAAGAGAGCCTGTGGTGGAGTGGTTGTGGCGTCAAGGTGTGGCAAGGAGAACATAGGTTCAAGTATTACTGCATGCAAAAGGGATTATTTATTTTACTCATGTGTGGGTAATAGTTTGTGTTGGATTTGAACTCTGTGTTGGAGAGTTTGAATTGGTCAAGTGAGTGATTTAAAGAGTAGATTGTGGAGAGATAAGGGGAGAAAATCGTGGACTTTGGGTGGGAAGAGTTGTGCCGTATAGGGACTTTGGGCACTCAGAAATTTAGAATTTTAATGTGGTGGGGGAGTGAGTGCCGATTCCTTCTCTCCATCTTGGGCTTTTAGCACTTTTTGGAGCCGGATTTGCTAAGGGACTCTTGGGTTCTTTCATTTCCTCTTTTGATTGCTTATTCCGAGTTTAGTTTTCCCATTTTCATCTTGCTTCTTTAGTCTAATATCTTTTTCTCTCAAGTCTGTCGGTCTTAGCATTTTCCTCTCCTTGCATCTTGATTCTTCTTTTAGCCAAATGCACTTTCTTCCCTCCTTCGATTCTTTTTGTTAATGGATTTCCTTTCTTTCCATCTTGCTATTAGGATCGAATACTGCATCTTCTTCTCTCTGTTCACCCTCAAACCATTTCGCCTATCATCTCTTCTTTTTGATAACCAGGCCGAATTCTTCACCTCTTTCAAACTTTGTTCAGGTGGAGCAACTGTTTCTGGCAAATCGGTGAGTAGTTTGTTCGACTTCTTTTTGTTCTTTTCATTCTTTAAAGAGTATTACATCTCCTCTCTTCTGCACTCTTCTAAGTCGATTCCTTCCTTCCTTTTATGGTCGAATCCTCCCTTCTCTTTGTATGGTATGTTGATTCATTAGATTCCTAGGTTTTCTCATGGAATGAAGGAATTGCGAGTGTTCTGAGATAGACTAAGCTTTTCTCTCATCACTCGATCAAGATACCCTTTAAGGGGTTTGTTATCAATCTCCGTCAACGGTTTAAGCGGGCTAAATCGCGCTCGTTCAATCAAGGCAGGTATCGACATTGTTCAGTTTAAGTATTAGAAGAGGGTGTTTGACTCTGTCATTAAGTGACTAATAGAATATCGTCGTTGATTGTAGGTTTGGTGCTTGTGGGTTATGCACTAGATTTTGGTAAACAGGTGTGTAGCAATACCCTGTGCCCGATAATTGGTAAAAGAGCCGAAAAGCATGTGTACACACACACACCACTCCAAGTAGATCGACAAATGCTGAAAAACAAAAATACCGGCAAATGATGCCACACGAGCGTGCGGCCGTACGTGTGGTGGACCGAGCCCACGAATATAGGCGTAAGATGGTTGAGGCCACCATGAGCATTCTCATGGGCTTAGGCCGTTTTTGGGGCCAAATGGACAGGAATGGGCCGAGTGGGCCCAATGGGCTCGTGGGCCCTGTAACATCGCAAGAATTAGGGGATGTAATTTTACTTAAAATTCATATTGTGCTTGAACGACTAGCTACTTGAGTGTGTTTGGGGGTCCTATGGAGGCCTAGGTTTGAGACTAAGCTTTAGAAAAATTTTAGTTTTTGGTCCTTAAGGGGAGAGGACTATTTGCAGTATGACTTATGTATATCTGTGTGCATTTAAGTATCACAAGGGAGCTGGTGGCAAGATGGCTGTGGTGTCATGAGGAAGGCAAGGAGGGAGGGGTTCGAATCCCACGACTAACAAAAGGAGGTTGAAGACTTGGTCAACAAGTTTGAATGGGAGGCTGGGAGTGATCCAGGGAGAAAATAGTGGAGTGAATCAAGGAAGTGATGGGTGTGAGAGAGTTGGTCAAAATTGGGAGTGTGGCTAAGTGGGAGATTTCGGTCAAGGGGTTGCCATTTAGGGAGTGCATTTTCAGTTTGTGTTAGTGTGAGAGTGTCGAATTTTCTTTGGTTTCTTTCAAAGGATATTTACATTTTGGTATTTTCTCTAGCATTTCGGGTCTTTTTCTTCTCACTGTACCTTTGCCGAATTCTCAGTTTCTTTTTTTCTTCTCACTTTGTGGTTCTAATCTTCCTTCTTTCCTTCTCTTTGCTACTTGCCGAATTTGTAGGCCTCCCCGCTTTTGCTTCCTCTTTTTCTTTTCATTTTTACTTTGCTGCCAAATCCCTTCCTCCTCTAGTTCTTCTTTGGCCGAATGTAACATTTTCTTTTCCTCTTATTTTTTTTCTTCTCTCTTTGCATAGCTAAAGTCGAAACACTTAACCTTGACTCCTTTGTGTCTAGGTCGAATCTAGTAGGGCCTAAGCATATACTCATCTTCGTTCTTTCAGTTTTCGAAAGGCTGCTTATCGAGTTGCCTTAGAGTAGCATTTCTAACATGCTCTTTTCATCGATTAATGCTAGGGACTCATTTTCTTTAGCCTCGAAATAGGGTCGATTAACGTTGTGTTGTGGGAGATCATGCCACGTGGTAAGAAAAGCTAGTTAAGTAAAGTATTTCAGTATTTTGGGTTACCAAAGGTTGAGACTAACTAATGGTTCAATTGTTATCATAGGTGCCTCGGAAAGTGTCTTAAGCCATAACTCATAACAGGTGTGTAATCTGACACCCCTGGTTGTTCTGTTAATGCGATGATTTGTGAATAGCTAAAAGCTGAAATACCGAACAGTCGGTATATTGGCATCTGAGATCACTCGAGTGTGCGAGCACTCGTGGAGTTAAACCGAGCCACAAGTGTTGGCGATAGACTGTTAGGAGTGCCATGAACCCTCTTGTGGGACTAAGGCTGTATTGGGCCTTGTTAAGCCGAAGTGGGCTAAGTGGGCCCAATGGGCTAATGGGCCCACAGGGGTGAAATCCAGGGTAAGTGTCGGATGATAGATGCGGCTGCAAAGTCCATAGAACCGTGGCCGAAAATGGGCTGAATGGGTCACACGAGTGTGTGGCCCCTTTTAGGCCGAATTTGGGCTTTAGGCCCAATTGCACCATTTTGACCAAAAATGGAGCCTGTGTTGCTCGAGGCGACAGTAGGCCTCCGGAAAGGCCGTTCGCAGGGTAAATTACCGAAATACCCTCTATGGATAAAATTACTGAAATACCCTCTATGGGTAAAATTACCGAAATACCCTCTATGGGTACAGTTACCGAAATACCCTCTATAGGTAAAGTTGCCGAAATACCCTCGATGGGTAAAATTATCGAGATGCCTTTAAGGGGTGAAATGATCGTTTTACCCCTAACCGTCTAAATGACTGTTGTACCCATAGTGGTAGTACCGATGTTGTATGTGTATTTAATGTATGAATGATTATGATTGAGATGTATTGCATACATAGAGTAGTTATGACATGACATACTGCATTGGGGTGGGTTTTTCTGATTTTGGAGGAAGTACAGTTATAGTGTCATTGCCACGCATTTTGATTCTAGTGGCTTAGCCACGTATATCGTTATTAGCAGCTAGGCTGCATTATTGGATAGTTGGTTGGGTGGGTCGACTGTTTGCATTGACAGGGTTGGTACGAGTGGAGAGTTGGCTGGACAGGGTTGGGTTACATGACTGTTTACATTGATATGATCTAAGCCTTAGGCCTAGACTATTACCGAATAGGGCTCAGGCCCAGACAGTTACCGAACAGGGCTTAGGCCCAGACAGTTACCTAATAGGGCTTAGGCCCATATTAATACCGTATGGGCTCGGGCCCAGACTGTGACTGTAATAAGGGATTACACACTAAGTTCTCGTAACTCACCCTTTTCTTTAAATGTGCAGGTAATCCTCAGCCTTAGAGGATTTGGAGCTGTGAGGGACTTGGAGGTGGCCACACGTCCGATATGCTTTAAAGTTAAACCTAGCGACTTTATTTTATTTTAGTTTAATTTATTGGATTAAAAACTTTGCAGTAAGGCCATCTGGGATTTTTAAATTTTATATTGTGTTTCTTGTTAATTTCAACATGATAGTCTAATAAATATGGATTTTTAAAACAATAACTAATGTTTTCAAAATATCATGTAACCTCAACTATTTTGAATTAAACTTCCGCAACACACAATGTTTTAAAAAAATAATAACATTTTGTGAGAGAAAGTCTTTGAGTAAATCATGTTTTGGAAGTAAGCACAAATCAGAGGTTTTAAATGGTAGGGAATTTTAAATTGTAAGAAGGGTTTCCAATGAGAAAATGGTTTTCAAAAAACACTTCAATGTGACACGTCAGGTTCGGTCCTAACTTCTAGGCCAGGTTTAGGGTGTTACATTTAGTGGTATCAGAGTCAGGTTGCAAAAAAACTCGACTGTGGAATGGGTTTTGAAAGTTTTCTGATCTGTTTAAATTTTGGTTTGGAAAGTAATGATATTACTGAAAGTGTGGTACACCGAGTCTCTTACACCAAATCTGTAAGTTCTCTGACACTATACTCTGATATATGCTGAAATGACTATACTGAGAAATTGCTAGGGGTAGTAGTAGTACACTGAAACTTTTTAGTTAGGGAAACTGAGACTATAGGAGACTGAAAATTGTAGTAAATTCTGTCTGTGAAAACAACTCCAATTACTGCTTTTCATAAAATATCTGTTAGTACTTATGGGAACTATACGCTGATTCATAAAACTCTTTAATTAGATAAATACGCTACATCGATATTAGCACAAGAGCTCGAGGAAGGGGTACACGTGGCCGCGGTAGAGGCCGTGGTGCTAGGGCTGGATCGTCCACGTCAGGACACATGCCTGACAGGGAAGCACCAGCCTCACCAGTGACTGAGACGGGGTCACATGACCGAGCCGGTGGGGATAATGCCCTGTCCCAAGTGATGTTGCGGGTTTTGGAAAGGGTTGCTGGAACAAGTATTGGGTCAGTGGGCCAAGGGTCAATCTCTGAACGACTTCGGTTGAATGGGGCGGAAATTTTCAAGAGCGTCTCTAGTGTAGCTCTGAATGTAGCAGAATATTGGTTGGAGGCTGTCGAGCGAATAATGAGATCTCGATTGTACGGTGGAGCAAAAACTGAAGGAAGCAGTGTCTTTATTGCGAGATGAGGCATATCAATGGTGGCTTACCGTGAGAGAAGACACACAGGCTGACCGTTTGACATGGGACTTCTTTAGGACGGCCTTCCAAGGAAAATATGTTCGGCAAGTTATATGGATGCCCGGAGAAAGAAATTTCTGAGTTTGGTTCAGGGGAATAAGCCTGTAGCAGAGTATGAGGCAGAGTTTTTGCGATTGAGCCGGTATGCTCGGGGCATAGTTGTGACTGAGTATGAGTGCTGCGTGCGGTTCGAGGATGGTCTCCAGGATGAGTTGCTGGTACTAATAGCCTTGCAGAGGGAAAGGGACTTTGCTGCCCTGATTGAGAAGGCAAAGATTACCGAGGATGTGAAACGCTCTGAGTGTCAAAACCGTGAGAAGAAAAGAAGCAGAAATAAGAGGGATTTTGGGCCCTCAAGCTCTTCTGGTGGGTCTACGAAGAGGCCTAGGTTTGATGGGCCAGCCCGAGTTAGGGTTCTAGTTGTTGTTGGTTGACCATAGCCTTGTGTTGAGTGTGGGAAACCTCATTTGGGAGAGTACTGGAAAAGAACTGGGGGGTGCTTCAGATGTGGGTCCAAGGATCATCAGTTTAGATACTGTCTTTGAAGGCCCGTTCAGATGCAAGCTGTAGGTCAGGGCTATGTACAGCCAGGGAAAGGTGGTCAGCAGCCACCGAGAGGCTGTGGTCCACCCAGAGGGGGAAATGGGTTAGGACGAGGTCGTGGAGCACCGGGCAGAGGTGCTAGTAACACTGAGGCGAGATAGCCAGCGTTGGTGTATGCTGCTCGACGCCGAGAGGATGGCGACACACCTGACATCATAACTGGTATGTTCCTCATTCATAATGTACCATATACCGCTTTAATTGATATTGGGTCTACGTACTCGTATGTTGCATGTACTGTGTCTGGAACTTTCTGCATTCAGTTCGAAATTATTGATAGGGATATGTCGATGATTAGTCCACTGGGATAGTCAGTTAGAATGAATAAACTGTTTAGAGATGTGCCCCTAGAGGTCCAAG
The DNA here is from genome assembly GCA_005393395.2 of Gossypium australe. Lineage (NCBI taxonomy): Eukaryota > Viridiplantae > Streptophyta > Magnoliopsida > Malvales > Malvaceae > Gossypium > Gossypium australe. Next base: position 106,778,247 of record CM016624.1, read on the forward strand.
GGGTTGTCTTTCCAGCGGATTTGATGGAACTATTGTTTGGCGAGTTCGATCTCATTTTAGGTATGTATTTGTTAATGAAACACCGTGCGAATTTGGATTGCGCTGCTAAGCGTATGGTATTGAAGTCTTCGGAGGTTGAGGAAGTGGTCGTGATAGGGGAGCGAAGGGATTATTTATCTAATGTAATCTCAGCATTAAGGGCCGGTAAGCTTGTTCGTAAAGGTTGCGAGGCGTTCCTAGCTTATGCCAGCACATCTGATGTTAAGGGTTTGTCTGTTGGGGATGTTACGATAGTAAAGGAGTTTCTGGATGTATTTCCTGAAGAGCTTCCAGGGTTGCCTCCAAAACATAAGGTCGAATTCGGCATTGAGCTCCTACCATCCATCGCTCCTTGTAGGATGGCGCCGAAGGAGCTGGTAGAATTAAAGGCTCAGATCCAAAAGCTACTGGATCGAGGGTTTATCCGACCGAGTGTGTCCCCGTGGGAAGCACTGGTATTGTTCGTGAAAAAGAAGGATAGACGATTAACAACAAGTACCCATTACCAAGGATAGACGATTTGTTCGATCAGCTGCGAGGAGCTTCAGTTTTCTCTAAGATAGATCTTAGATCGGGATACCATCAGTTAAGGGTTAAGGAGGCAGGTGTGTACAAGACAACATTCATGACTCGTTATGGACACTATGAGTTTTTGGTCATGCCGTTTGGGTTAACAAATGCACCAGCTGCTTTCATGGATATGATGAACCGGGTTTTCCAACCCTATTTGGATTGGTTCTTGGTGGTGTTTATAGATGATATTCTGGTGTATTCAAGAACCGAGGAGGAGCATGATTCACATCTCCGAATTGTCCTGCAAATACTAAGAGAGAAGCAGCTTTATGCCAAGTTCAGTAAGTGCGAGTTTTGGCTGCTAGAGGTGACATTCTTAGGTCATATAGTGTCTGCCGAGGGGATTAGGGTTGATCCTCGAAAAATGAGGTCGTATTAGACTGGGAGTCACCAAAGACTGTGTCTGAGATTCTAAGTTTTTTGGGTCTAGCCGGGTATTACAGACTGTTCGTTGAGGGGTTTTCACTAATAGCTGCACCCCTAACTAAGTTACTGGGTAAAGGAGTACCGTTTGTTTGGACTGAGAAACAGCAGGGGAGTTTTGAGAAACTGAAAAAGATTCTTACTGAAGCCCCGGTGTTAATACAGCCAGAGGCTAGAAAGGAATTCATTGTCTACTATGATGCGTCGCACACGGGTTTGGGTTGTGTGCTGAAGCAAGAGGGTAAGGTGGTGGCTTATCCCATCAGCTTAGGCTGCACGAGGTGAATTACCCCACTCATGACTTGGAATTAGCTGCGATGGTATTTGCACTAAAGATTTGGAGACATTACTTGTACGGGGAGAAGTCGATCATTTATACTGACCATAAAAGTCTCATGTACCTCCTTATGCAGAATGAGTTGAACCTTAGACAACGAAGATGAATAGAGTTGCTTAAGGATTATGATTGCTCGATTGAGTACCATCTGAGAAAAGCTAACGTGGTAGCGGATGCGCTGAGTCGTAAGGTTGTATCTGATCTAAGAGCAATGTTTGCTCGTCTCAGCCTGTTTGAAGATGGTAGTCTGTTAGCTGAGCTTCAAGTGAAACCGACTTGGATTGATCAAATTAAAGAGAAATAGTTGCTAGATGAGTCGTTGGTTCCTCGTTTCCAACTGGTGAAGAAGGGAGAGACTGTGGATTTTGGGCTGAATAATGAAAGAGTATTATGCTTCCGTGGAAGAGTCTGTGTACCGAGGGATTCTGAGTTAAGGCAGTCGATTCTGCGGGAGGCGCATAGTAGCCCATACGCTATACATCCTGGTGGAAACAAGTTATACCGAGATCTACGTTAATCGTACTGGTGGCTAGGACTTAAGCGTGAGGTTACTGATTTTGTAAGTAAGTGTATGACATGCAAGCAAGTGAAGGCTAAGCATCAGTTGCCTTCTGGATTACTGCAACCTATTAAAATTCCACTCTGGAAGTGGGAGAGGTAACCATGGATTTTGTTAGTGGGCTACCCTTGACGCCTACTAAGAAAGATTCGGTATGGGTTATTATTGATCGACTGACTAAGTACGCCCACTTCATACTGATTCGCATCGATTACTCGTTGCAGAAGTTGGACAAGTTGTATGTGGCAAAAATTGTGAGGTTACATGGAGTGCCATCGCCTATCATTTCGGACAGGGACCCTAGATTCACATCTCGATTCTAGAGAGTGTTACACGAAGCATTAGGTACGAGGTTAGATTTCAGCACAGTTTTTCATCCTCAGACTGATGGTCAGTCGAAGAGGGTAAATCAGAATTTAGAAGACATGCTAAGAAGCTGTGTGATTAATTTCAAAGGCAGTTGGGAGGACTATTTACCGTTGGCAGAATTCGCTTAAAACAATAGCTATCAATCCAGTATTTCGATGGCACCATACGAGGTGTTATATGGTCGTAGGTGTCATACCCCTACTTGTTGGACAGAATTGGGGAGCGGCGACTGTTGGGTTTAGAGGTTATTTTTGAAACTGAGGAGAAAGTGAAATTGATCCGTAATCAGTTAAAAGAAGTGTCTGATAAGCAGAAGTCGTATGCTGATTTGAAGCGTAAAGAGATTGAGTACGTAGTGGGAGATTATGTTTTCTTAAAGGTCTCACCATGGAAGAAGATTCTGAGATTTGGGCGAAAAGGTAAGCTGAGCCCTAGATTTATCGGACCTTACCAGATATTAAAAAGTGTGGGACTGGTTGCCTATCAGCTGGAGCTGCCTTTTGAGTTAGATCGTATACATAACGTGTTTCACATCTCAATGTTGAGGAGATACCATTTTGATCCCTCGCATATAGTGCCAGTGGAGGAGATCGAGGTAAGACTTGATCTGACTTTTGAGAAAGAATTATGCAGATACTGGATCATGATGTTAACGTGCTAAGGAGGAAATCTGTTCTGTTAGTCAAGGTGCTGTGGCGTAATCATGGTTCAGAGGAAGCCACGTGGGAGCCTGAGGAGGCGATACGATAGCAATACCCTCATCTCTTCTGATCAGGTAAATTTTGAGGCCAAAATTTCTTTAATGGGTAGAGTTGTAACGTCCCAAAAATTAGAGGTTGTAGTTTTACTTAAAATTCATGTTGTGCTTGACTGGCTAGCTATTTGAGTGTGTTTGGGGGTCATAAGGAGGCCTGGGTTTGAGTCTGAGCTTTAGCAAAATTTTAGTTTTTGCCCCTTAATGGGAGAGGACTGTTTGCAATAGGACTTAAGTATATCTGTGTGCATTTAAGTGTCACAAAGGATCTGGTGGCAAGATGGCTATGACGTCATGAGGCAGGCAAGGAGGGAGGGGGTTCGAATCCCATGACTAACATAAGGGGACATTTATTTTATGAATTCATGGAGAAAAAGGTAGAGTTTGGATCAAACTCTACAAAGGAGGTTGAAGACTTGGTCAACAAGTTTGAATGGGAGGCTGGGAGTGATCCAAGGAGAAAATAGTGGAGTGAATCAAGGAAGCGATGGGTGTGGCAGAGTTGGCAGAAATTGGGAGTGTGGCTAAGTGGGAGATTTCGACAAAGGGGTTGCCATTTGGGGAGTGCATTTTTGGTTTGTGTTAATGTGAGAGTGCCGAATTTTCTCTGGTTTCTTTTAAGGGATATTTTCATTTTGGTATTTTCTCTAGCATTTCAGGTCTTTTTCTTCTCGTTGCACCTTTGCCAAATTCTCAGTTTCTCTTCTTTTTCTCGCTCTGTGGTTCTAGTCTTCCTTCTTTCCTTCTCTTTTGCTACTTCCTGAATTAGTAGGCCTCCCCTCTTTTGCTTCCTCTTTTTCTTTTCATTTTAACTTTGCTACCAAATCCCTTCCTCCTTCGGTTCTTCTTTGGCCGAATGTAACATTTTCTTTTCCTCTTAATTTTTTCCTCTCTCTTTGCATAGCTAAAGCCGAAACACTTAACCTTGACTCCTTTGTGTCTAGGCCGAATCTAGTAGGGCCTAAGCTGTAACATCCCAAAATTGGGCCTAGTAGGATTGGGCCGATTGGGCCTTAGGCTTAGGAGTGTTTAAAATCTTCAAGAATATGAGAATGGTGTTTTTGAAAATTTGATTTACTAGTTAAGTGGATTTGGAAGGTTACGAAGTTTCTATGAATTCTCGGGTTTAATTGGGCTTTAGGAAAAATTTGAGTATCATCTTGTTGCTTGTGTTAGTTCGGGTATGATTTTATTGTGTGTTTAATATAATCTTGTGAAGGCTTGGAATTATTCGGAGCTAGAATAATTCTTAGTAGTGAGTATTTTAGTGAAGCGGATCAAGTGACCCTGATACTTAAGTTAATTTAAGTGTTTAATGTTAGCATAAGTGAGCAAGTAGTAAAGTGGTGTTGGCGTATGAGCAATTGTATGAGGGAAAAGGTTCGAATCCCATGGATGGCAATAAGGTGACTTTTATTTTTGCATGTGTATGGCATGTGTCAGTCAACTCTAATTAAGGTAAGGTTGGACTATTTTCTTTTATGGATAGTAGACTAAAAGAAAAAGGCAAGTGATTAACTTAAGGTATAGAATCAAGATAATATGGTATGATAAGGGGACAAAAGGCATGGATTAAGGGATGAGGTTTGGAAACTTTTTAATGGCATTTTGTCCATGAACATGGACGGTTACATGGACTAGGGGGGTTGGCCGAATTTTTGGAAGGAATTAGGAGGAAGATTAGGAGGAAATAAAGAGGAAAATATGGGATTGTGATGAGTATGTGAGTTGGCCGGCCAAGGATTTCTTGGATGACCATTTCGGTCATATGGGTAGAGGGGAGTAGCCGAAATTCTCTTAAGGGGTTTAGGTGTTTATTTTCGGGTTTTCTTTTTCCTTCTCTAGTGTGGTGCCGAAATCCTAATGCCATCAAAGTGCCATTTTGGCCATTTTTCTTTTGACAAAATTTGTTCCATTCTCTCTTAAACCTCACCCTTTTCTTTCATAAGTTGAACCACATCAAAATTTACCATTTATTTTTCATTTGTACACTTTGGCCGAATCACTCATTGACCATAGGAGTCATTTGTTACTTTTCATTTCTTCTCTCTTTCTTCTCATCATTGTCGGTTCTATTTTTTTTTGTGTTTCATCCCTATTCTTTTTCTTTTCTTTTACCTTGCTAAGACCGAAACTTCTCTCTTCCATTTTCACCATTGCCGCAACACCATAAACCTCCTATCTCTCTTTTCTTTTTCTTGTTTTGTTCTTAAAGCCAAAACTCCCTCTTGTCACTAAATCAATTCGCATCACACTCCACCTCCTTCATTTCTACTCTTCATATTTCATCAAAAGTCAGAACATTTGACCAAATACATTTTGGTCATTCTTTTCGGTAAGGATTCTTTTAGGCTAATCTCTTTTTCTTTATCTCTCTTTGACTATCGAAAAGCAAGATTCTAATCCTCTTAGTTTCATTGGCTGAATCTTGAAGGAAAGTTTCGGGGTTTCTCTGTAGTCGACGTTTAGGGAGATATCATTCGGGATTTGAATAATCCAAGGTATGCAAGCATCATATTCGGCCAAAGGCCATATCTTTTTAGTGATAATCGATTTCTCATATAGTGTTATGTAGGTATTGTCGACGTTGTAGGCAAAAGTCAGAATCTTAAGTATTCTATCGTTCTTCGTGTTTACAAGGTGTGTAGCCCTGCACTAATTCTTAATAGATTTACGGTATTAATTTAATATATGTGTTAATAAGAATGTGAAAGGTATGGCATTAATGTACCATTCAATGGTACGACATATTCAGGTACGTTATTCTCTAAAACTATGTTAACAATGTTATGAATACCTGTTATGACACATATGTGAATATTGATAAGAATGTGAAATAAAGAATGTGGCATAATCTTTGCATAATTTGTATGACATGGGGCATATGGGTGATATGAAAAGGGGAAGTGATCTGGTGGTTTTTACCGCAAAATCTGAATGTGGTGACTTATGTCACGAAATCTGAATGTGGTGACTTATGTCACGAAATCTGAATGTGGTGACCTATGTCACAAAATATTATCTGGTGGCTATGCCACAATTTATAAGGGCGATGTGAAAGTCGTCTGCAGCGACTGCCTTCGATGATGTGTAGCGGATGGAGGGTCGATTTAGTAATCCCCACCGTGTGATTAGTTGGTACGGGTGATGTGTAGAGGATGGATATTTAGGTTTGGGTTCGGGATTGCATCATTATCTCTATTTGCTATATATATATGTATAATTTGATATGCCAAAATCGGTTGGGACTTTGTGTTGACTGTTAGACACTGAGTCTGTTTGACTCACCCCGTTGTGGGATATCTTTTCAGGTGACACACAGTGACTTGGACCGGGTCGGCGGAGACTAGGTGGTGGCCATGCTGAATATTTTCGGGATTTCAAACAGTTGAACTTGCGTTTTCTATTATTTTATTTTCGGGATTTATTTGGTATTTTTCAGTTGTAATAAGGCCATTACTATTGAATTGTTTTTATGCATGCATTTTATTTGATTTCATTATGATATGATTATTATTATTTCAAGTTTTAAATAACTTTTCTCAAAGATAAATTGAATATTTTTTTAAATTATTGTTTTCCAGTACTAAAATAAAGTTTTATTAAGATCTAGATTTCAAGAATAACATTGTTTTCAATTTGAAATCAAAACAAATCAAATTTTCTTCAAAATCACTAAAATTTTCCAAAGTAACAAACAAGTGTGAATCGTTTTACTCAAGGAACATACCAGATCCGGTTGAGGCTCGTTGGCTGGGTTTGGGGTGTTTCAACTTGGTATCAGAGCCCAGTTTTTAAACTCTCAGCCTTGGGTTTAAAGCCCACAACGTTTTTAAAATTAAGCCCAATTAAGATTTTGTGATAAATTTTGGAAATGAGCAGGTTTTCTGACATGGCACCTAAGTCTCCGACCCAAAGTCCACCAGGTAAGTACTCCTAACTGTTGTATGACTTATTATATGGTTTGTATGTGGGTATAAAGGGAATGTAGATTAAGTACACTAGGAACTATTGAACTCTAGGATTAGGTTACTCCAACACAGAATTATATAAAACTTAAAGCCTAATTAAACAAACCAGTGAGTGAGTCGCCGAGTTAGGGTGTGGCAACCATTGTGCGCATTCTAGGATTGGTTTCGGTGGGAGCCTGGTATTTAAGTAGTCCTAGTGACTCACCTCCTCTCCACTCGAATCCTACCTGGTGCGTAGTGACGGTTCACCCTAACCAAGAGGACTTATTCACGGGACTAAACTCGATAATTAAAACCCGAAAGGGACTAGCTACACGGTTTTATAAAAACCTTAGTTTTAAATTCACTGAATTACCTCTTTGATTTGTAGGAAAATTATTTTTTGAAAATTTTTCCAAAATATTCTCGATTTACAAAATTACCCAAATACCCCTGGTTTGTAAAAAATTACTAAACACCCTTGGATTATAAAATTACCATAATACCCTCGACTTTTGTTAAAATATTCTTACTTTACAAAAATATCAAAACCCCTAATTTGAAAAATATCAAAATACCCCGATTTGGAAAATTACCAAAATACCCCTATAGGACAAATTACGAAAATACCCCTGAGAGTAGAATGAACGAAAATGCTTGAGTGGTGAATGTATGTGTGTAGTAGGTACTACTGAATGTATGTGTTTCTCTAAATTAGGGTAGAAAACTTGAAACGAAAACTCTGAAATGATCGAAAGAACTACTACTAAACTTCTTTTCATAAAATTTCTTCGCGGGTAATCAGAGGAACAAAGACTAATGCATAAAATTTCTTAAATTAGATTAAATCACGATCGTAGACATGAGTTCTAGGGGACGTGGTCGTCGTGGATGTAGTAAAGGCCGAGGTGCCAGGGCTAGATCTTCGGCACCGAGGCATATTTCCGAAAAGGAGGCGTTAGCATCGTTAGTGGCTGAGACGGGGTCTCATGATCGAGTTGGGATTGATGAGCTGACTCAGATAGTTAAGGAAGTATTGGAGGAGGTTAAAGGAATCGGTGAAGCACTTCGAGTTGGGTCTATGGACTGTAAGAAGAAAAGAGATCACGGTTCTCTAGGGTCACAATCTTGTTCTGTAAATCATGTCAAGGTACGACCAAACTATTCGGCTTGTGATTTTTGCAAGAGGCATCATCCGGGAGAATGCTGGAGGAGGTTAGGAGCATGCTTAAGATGCGGGTCTAAGGAGCATAAGGCTCGGGATTGTTTCCTCACTCTCAAATCAGGTATGTTTTGGTTGGAAGTGATGATTGAATGTAAGAAAATTTTTGGTATAAGTGGTAGATAGCGGTTTGCTGTTGTGGTTAGATGTTTGGTTGTGTGAAAAAGGATTCAAGATTATGTTAAAAAGTACATTGTGGTTTTTAAGGGCAGAGTGCGCAGCGAAAGCATAGTGGTGTGTTTTGAGTAGTGTGTTAGTAGCTGGTTGGAAATTCCGAGGACGAAATTTTTTTTTAGGAGGGTAGAATTGTAACATCCCGAAATTGGGCCTAGTAGGATTGGGCCGATTGGGCCTTAGGCTTAGGAGTGTTTAAAATCTTCAAGAATATGAGAATGGTGTTTTTGCAAATTGGATTTACTAGTTAAGTGGATTTGGAAGGCTACGAAGTTTCTATGAATTCTAGGGTTTAATTGGGCTTTAGGAAAAATTTGAGTATCATCTTGTTGCTTGTGTTAGTTCGGGTATGATTTTATTGTGTGTTTAATATAATCTTGTGAAGGCTTGGAATTATTCAGAGCTAGAATAATTCTTAGTAGTGAGCATTTTAGTGAAGTGGATCAAGTGACCCTGATACTTAAGTTAATTTAAGTGTTTAATGTTAGCATAAGTGATAAAGTAGTAAAGTGGTGTTGGTGTATGAGTAATTGTATGAGGGAAGAGGTTCGAATCCCATGGATGGCAATAAGGTGACTTTTATTTTTGCATGTGTATGGCATGTGTCGGTCAACTCTAATTAAGGTAAGGTTGGACTATTTTCTTTTATGGATAGTAGACTAAAGGAAAAAGGCAAGTGATTAACTTAAGGTATGGAATCAAGAAAATATGGTATGATAAGGGGACAAAAGGCATGGATTAAGGGATGAGGTTTGGAAACTTTTTAATGGCATTTTGTCCATGAACATGGACGGTTTCATGGACTAGGGGGTTGGCCAAATTTTTGGAAGGCATTAGGAGGAAGATTAGGAGGAAATAAAGAGGAAAATATGGGATTGTGATGAGTATATGAGTTGGCCGGCCAAGGAATTCTTGGATGACCATTACAGTCATATGGGTAGAGGGGAGTAGCCGAAATTCTCTTAAGGGGTTTAGGTGTTTATTTTCAGGTTTTCTCTTTCCTTCTCTAGTGTGGTGTCGAAATCCTAATGCCATCAAAGTGCCATTTTGGCCATTTTTCTTCTGACAAAATTTGTTCCATTCTCTCTTAAACATCACCCTTTTCATTCATAAGTTGAACCACATCAAAATTTACCATTTATTTTTCATTTGTACGCTTTGGCCGAATCACTCATTGACCATAGGAGTCATTTGTTACTTTTCATTTCTTCTCTCTTTCTTCTCATCTTTGCCGATTCTATTTTTTTTTTTGTGTTTCATCCCTATTCTTTTTCTTTTCTTTTACCTTGCTAAGACCGAAACTTCTCTCTTCCATTTTCACCATTGCCGCAACACCATAAACCTCCTATCTCTCTTTTCTTTTTCTTGTCTTGTTCTTAAAGCCAAAACTCCCTCTTGTAACTAAATCAATTCGCATCACACTCCACCTCCTTCATTTCTACTCTTCATATTTCATCAAAAGTCAGAACATTTGACCAAATACATTTTGGTCATTCTTTTCGGTAAGGATCTCTTCTAGGCTAATCTCTTTTTCTTTATCTCTCTTTGACTATCGAAAAGCAAGATTCTAATCCTCTTAGTTTCATTGGCCGAATCTTGAAGGAAAGTTTCGGGGTTTCTCTGTAGTCGACGTTTAGGGGGAGATCATTCGGGATTTGAATAATCCAAGGTAGGCAAGCATGATATTCGGCCAAAGGCCATATCTTTTTAGTGATAATCGATTTCTCATATAGTGTTATGTAGGTGCTGTCGACGTTGTAGGCAAAAGTCGGAATCTTAAGTATTCTATCGTTCTTCGTGTTTACAAGGTGTGTAGCCCTGCACTAATTCTTAATAGATTTACGGTATTAATTTAATATATGTGTTAATAAGAATGTGAAAGGTATGACATTAATGTACCATTCAATGGTACGGCATATTCAGGTACGTTATTCTCTAAAACTATGTTAACAATGTTACGAATACCTGTTATGACACATATGTGAATATTGAAAAGAATGTGAAATAAAGAATGTGGCATAATCTTTGCATAATTTGTATGACATGGGGCATATGGGTGATATGAAAAGGGGAAGTGATCTGGTGGTTTTTACTGCAAAATCTGAATGTGGTGACTTATGTCACGAAATCTGAATGTGGTGACTTATGTCACGAAATCTGAATGTGGTGACCTATGTCACAAAATATTATCTGGTGGCTATGCCACAATTTATAAGGGCGATGTGCAAGTCGTCTGCAGCGACTACCTTCGATGATGTGTAGCGGACGGAGGGTCGATTTAGTAATCCCCACGGTGTGATTGGTTGGTACGGGTGATGTGTAGAGGATGGATATTTAGGTTTGGGTTCGGGATTGCATCATTATCTCTATTATATATATATATATATATATGTATGATTTTGATATGCCTAAATCGGTTGGGACTTTGTGTTGACTGTTACACACTGAGTCTGTTTGACTCACCCCGTTGTGGGATATCTTTTCAGGTGACACACAGTGACTTGGACCGGGTCGGCGGAGACTAGGTGGTGGCCATGCTGAATATTTTTGGGATTTTAAACAGTTGAACTTGCGTTTTCTATTATTTTATTTTCGTGATTTATTTGGTATTTTTCAGTTGTAATAAGGCCATTACTATTGAATTGTTTTTATGCATGCATTTTATTTGATTTCATTATGATATGATTATTATTATTTCAAGTTTTAAATAACTTTTCTCAAAGATAAATTGAATATTTTTTTAACTTATTCGTTTTCCAGTACTAAAATAAAGTTTTATTAAGATCTAGATTTCAAGAATAACATTGTTTTCAATTTGAAATCAAAACAAATCAAATTTTCTTCAAAATCACTAAAATTGTCCAAAGTAACAAACAAGTGTGAATCGTTTTACTCAAGGAACATACCAGATCCGGTTGAGGCCCGTGGGCCGGGTTTGGGGTGTTTCATAAGCATATACTCCTCTTCATTTTTTTAGTTTCCAAATCTCTACAGTTGGTTGGTAAGTGTGTCTATAACCGAAAGTAGGGTTGCTATTTTTCTGTCATGCTCGATTTGGGTTCTTTGGGCTGAAAGGCTGCTTCTCGAGTTGCCTTAGAGTGGCATTTCTAACATGCTATTTTCATCGATTAATGCTAGGGACTCGTTTTCTTTAGCCTCGGAATAGGGCCGATTACCGTTGCGCTGTGGGAGATCGTGTCACGTGGTAAGAACAGCTAGTTAAGTAAAATATCTCAGTATTTTGGGTAACCAAAGGTTGAGACTAACTAATGGTTCAATTGTTATCATAGGTGCCTCGGAAAGTGTCTCAAGCCATAACTCATAACAGGTGTGTAATCTCACACCCCTGGTTGTTCTGTTAATGCGATGATTTGTGAATCGGCTAAAAGAAGAAATATCGAAAAGCTGGTATATCGACATCTGAGATCACTTGAGTGTGCCAGCGCTCGTGGAGATAAACCGAGCCACAAGTGTTGGCGATAGACTGTTAGGAGTGCCACGAACCCTCTCGTGGGATTGAGGCTGTATTGGGCCTTGTTGAGCCGAAGTAGGCTAAGTGGGCCCAATTGGCTAATGGGCCCATAGGGGCAAAATCAAGGGTAAGTGCCGGATGATAAATGCGACTGCGAAGTTCGCAGAACCGTGGCCGAAAATAGGCTGAATGGGCCACACGAGCATGTGGGCCCGTTTGGGCCGAATTTGGGATTTAGGCCCAATTGCACCGTTTTGACTAGAAATGGAACATGTGTCGCTCGAGGCGACAGTAGGCCTCAAAAAAGGGCGTTTGTAGGGTAAATTACCGAAATACCCTCTATGGGTAAAATTACCGAAACACCCTCTATGGGCAAAATTATCGAAATACCCTTTATGGGTAAAATTACCGAAATACCCTCTATGCGCAAAGTTACCAAAATACCCTCTATGGGTAAAGTTACCGAAATACCCTCGATGGGTAAAATTACCGAGATGCCCTTAAGGGGTGAAATGACTGTTTTACCCCTAATCGTCTAAATGACCGTTGTACCCTTCGTGGTAGTACCGGTGTTGTATGTATATTTAATGTATGAATGATTATGATTGAGATGCATTGCATACATAGAGTAGTTATGATATGACATACTCCATTGGGTGGGTTTTTCTTATTTGGAGGAAATACCGTTATAGCGGCATCGCCACGTATTCTGATTTTAGTGGCTCAGCCACATATATCGTTATTAGCAGCTAGGCTGCATTATTGGAGAGTTGGTTAGGTGGGTTGATGTAACATCCTAAATCGGGGCCTTTGCATTTTGTGTGATTGCATGCAGAAGGTATAGTTGTCATGCTAGTTTAGGGTGTTTTAGGGTCCAGGCATGAGCTAGGGGTAGGCTAGAGCCTTGCCAAAATTTTCCTTTTTGGGCACTTAGAAGGGGTAGCTGAATGGAGTAGGAGTTAAGGGTGGTTGGTGGCAAAGTTTTGACACAGGAAGTGCCTTGACAAAGTGGCAAGGGAGGCGCCACTTAAGGCTCAAGGAAGTGACGCCTCATGTGAGTGGATGGAGCTTTGGTTCGAGCTGCGGGAATTCCCTTTCTGCTTGTTATTTTTGACGCCAAGACTAGGAGGAGTTGCACTCAGGATGGACTCTGGTGGATGAGTGTTGAAGGGGTCAACAGATTTGAATGGGTGGAGGAGAGAAAATTTAGGATTTTGAAGTATTCAAACTTGTTTGAATATGTGATCAGGAGAAAAGCAAGGAGGAAAAGAAGGGATTGTATTGGGATAGGTGTTAGCCGAATTTGAGAGGAGCTAGAAGGGGGTTAGGCTTTCGGTTTCTGGGGGGTGGCTGAATGTGGCGTAGGCCTTGGTGAGGTGTGACATTCGGCTAGCTAGGGAGCACCTAGGGCCTTTCTCTCTTATTTTCTGTTGTGCTGAAACTGAATCACTCTCACATTTGGTATTTTGCGTTTTCTTTCCTTTTCTATCATCTACCTAAAACCGAATGCTCTCCTAAGCTTCTTCTCCTTTGAATCTACTTTGCTTACCATTCGTTACTTGTGTTCCATTCTTTTTGCCATTTTCTTAAAAGCCGTAAACCCTCTGTAGCCATACCCTTGCCGAAACTTCATTCCTCATCTTCTTTTTCTCAAAAGCCATAGCCGAATCCTCCTAGCACCTTATTGTGTTCTTTTCTTTCTTTCATTTGGTTCAGCAAGTGTCGGAATCTCATTCTTTTTCATCTCTTCTCTGTGCCTTTTTTCTGTGTTAGCCGAAAACCTTTCTACTCTCCTATCTTCTCTTCTAACACGTAAGCCGAATATTTCGTATTGAAAGAGCACCTATATTTTTCATCTATTTCTTTGCATAGTAGGACAACTGCAGCATTTGGGTAAGTTCTTGGTTCTTTGGCCGAATCTCCCTAGCACTCTCTCATTTCTATTCCCTTTTCTCTTTCGGTTGCTATAGAAAGAAAAGCCGAAACCCCTAAGCATCCTGTAGAAGATCTATATTTCTATTTTTGGTTTTCTTATTTGGTTTCCCTCTTGTTTTAGTCCTTGTCGAATCATCTCTGGGGTGTGGTGGAGCCGAATCTTGCTAGGGGGTGATCGTACCTGTCAGGTTAAGGTAAGGAGGCGATTACTTTTATTTCGCGTTATCTCTTTTGGGTTTTCATGCCAAAGCCGAATGGCTATGTGGCCTAATGGTGTGATGTTTGGCTGAATGTAGGTGGAAAGGGGGGTGTCGATTTTCGGTGGAGATATTCGGGATTCGCTTGATTAGTGAATCAAGCCTAAAGCTTGGGGTTTTGTCGAATTAAGGTAAGAGACTTCCTCGTTTGCATCTACATTCTTTCGATTTGGCCTTTACTTAACTTGGTTCTCTAATTAATATGTACTCTATGGACTCGAATGCTAGCAATCCTAAGGAAGGGGTTGGACCGGTGAATCCAGTCCCTAAGTTCAAGAGGAGGGCTGTGTCTGCTGTTCGTGATTGGCCACCTGGGTGTGGGCCAGCCTCTGAGCAGAAGAGTAGGCAGATAGTGGTAATGCCTATTAATGAGAGTGTCGACATAGAGGGTATCGTGTTACGAGTAATCAGGTGTGTAACTCTTACACACTTCATATGTTTATTATGCTATTGTTTGTATATTGCCAAAGCCGAAATGATGGTAGAGATCACTAAGTTACCCTTGTGGGTAAAAGCGAGGATGCCGGGTAAGTCTGTCATGGTTGTTAACGTTAATTGCATATATTGGAATCCACGTGTGCCATTTTGTTTTACACGTAAACATGATCATATCATATTGTAAAGCATGTACATGAAAAAAAGAGTATGATGAGAGGAGGGGGAAGATATGATTCTCAGACTCTCACCAGTGGTTTGGTACCACACAGTGGGTTGGCCCCACTTATCATTACTTTGTGACTAAGTCTCAGTGGTTTGGAACCACCAGTGGTTTGGTGCCACATATGCTTATCTTTGTGACTCATCCCAGTGGTTTGGTACCACAGTGGGTTGGCCCGACATAATATCAAAAGGGATCGTCATCAGTGGTTTGGTACCACAAAGTGGGTTGGCCCCACACGTGATTATTTGTGACTTCGGTCACCAGTGGTTTGGTACCACCAGTGGCTTGGTGCCACAAGGGGTAGATTTGGGAGACTTGGATGGATACCTAGGATGGACGGGCTGCGTGACATACATATCTTCATATGAAATTGTGTAAGGATTTAACACCTGTTGGATGGGGATTTATGCACTGAGTCTCGGTGACTCACCCCTTTCATTACCATTTTGCAGGTAATTCCTAGACCACGGATATGGAGCCATGGTGGACTCGAGGTGGCCATGCTTAAGATTGCGTTTCTATCATTTTAAATTGTTACTTTGGACTTATTTTATTTTATTTTAAATTTTGGGTTTCCGTTATGTAATAAGGCCACTTAGTTTATCGTTGGGACTGTTCATCTGGTAGATTTCCTTAACAATCTTGTTTAATTACGGAAGGCATGCCTAGCAAAATTTATGCATGGACGTTTTCAAAACTAAATAAACTTTCGGGATTTATTTTCCCTAAAATTTTATCATCGGATAATTGTCAAGCAAGTAATAACAATACGGCCTCTCTATTTTCTCAAGACTAAGGTTTAAAATGTTTCAAACGGTTTACTCAATACATACTCGGTTCTTTTATAAATACTAAAGTTTTTTTCTAATTTGAGACGACAAACTGGTTTTTTAAATGTTTTCTTCCCTGTAGCATGCCAGATTCGGTCGTAGCATTTTGACCGGGTTTGGGGTGTTACAGTTGACTTGGTCCCCACGTGGAGAGATGGTTGGTACGGGTGAAGAGGTGGCTGGACAGGGTTGGGTTACATGTCTGTTTGCATTGATATGATCTTGGCCTCATGCCCAGACTTTTACTGAATAGGGCTCAGGCCCAGACTGTTACCGAATAGGGCTTTGGCCCAGACTGTTACCGAATAGGGCTTAGGCCCAGATTAATACTATATGGGCTCGGGCCCAAACTGTGATCGTAATAGGTGATTACGCACTGAGTTCTCGTAACTCACCCTTTTCTTTAAATGTGCAGGTAATCCCCAGCCTTAGAGGATTTGGAGCTGCGAGGGACTCGGAGGTGGCCACACGTCCAATATGCTTTAAAGTTAAACCTAGCGAATTTATTTTATTTTAGTTTAATTTGTTGGGTTAAAAACTTTGTAATAAGGCCATTTGGGATTTTTAACTTTTATATTGTGTTTCTTGTTAATTTCAACCTGATAGTCTAATAAATATGGGTTTTTAAAATAATAACTACTGTTTTCAAAATATCACGTAACCGCAACTGTTTTGAATTAAACTTCCGCAACACACGAGGTTTTAAAAAAACAATAACATTTTGGGAGAGAAAGTCTTTAAGTAAATCGTGTTTTGGAAGTAAGCACAAATCAGAGGTTTTAAGTGGTAGGGAATTTTAAATTGTAAGAAGGGTTTCCAATGAGAACATGGTTTTCGAAAAACACTTCAATGTGACATGCCAGATTCGAGCCTAACTTCAATGCCGGGTTTGGGGTGTTACAGGCCTTGCGCGAGTAAATTTTGTGGATAGATAGGAAATAATGAGCCGGCCATGACGATCACATGGCCAAAGGCAGTTTTGGGCTAAATGGGCCACACGAGCTTGTGGGCCCCTTTGGGCCGAATAATAGGCCTAGGGCCCATTTACACCGTTATGACCATATATGATATCTGTGTCGCTCGAGACGATCGTAGACCTTCAGGAAGGTCACAAATTGACCGAAATACCCCTATAAGGTAAATTGACTGAAATACCCCTGAAGGGTAAATTGACTGAAATACCCCCATGGGGTAAATTGACCGTTATACCCATGAAAGGCAAAATGACCAAAATGCCCCTACATGTTATATGATTGTTATTGCATGCTATTTATAGTATGTCTACATTCATGTGATATTATACTGTATAGGGGATGGGATTATTGATTTTGAGGAAGTGTATGATTTGTTAGGGTCGCACGGTCACTTGACGACTGTGGATCCACCGATGGCTTTAAGTCGATTATGTGATTGGCAACTCTGTTGCAATATTGGTTAGTGCCTCAACTGGTGCTACATAAGAGTGTAGGGATGGGTGGGCCGATTAAATCCCCACAGGAGTGCAGGGTTAGACAGGAGACGGTGTGCAGGGTTGGTATGGGCATTTGTGCATTGCATGATCTGATTTGATTGAGATATGGGTTAAGGCCCAACTAAGGCTATTATGGACTAAGGCCCAAATGCCACCGTTACTGTGTTGGGCTTAGGCCCATATTGATTACTGTAATGGGCTTAGGCCCGGATTGATTTGATGCATGCTTTATGATCGATGAGGGTTGTACACACTGATTTTTCATAAACTCACCCTCTCTTTTTAATTTTTCAGGTAATCCTCAGTAAGCGGTTCAACGTATTGAAGTACTCGGAGGTGGCCACACTACGAACAGCTTTGACTTTTATCATTCTATTTTACTTAAACTGTTTTCTTATTGGCTTGTAATAAGGCCTCTTTTAAATTCTAGTTTTTAATTTAGGATTTTTAGTTTATTATGATTTAAATCTGCTAGAAGTAGAACGTGGTTTTCCCGAAACGATAAGTGTTTTCAAAACACTACGTTTTCGCAACTCAATTTTTAGATATCATGTCTTCGTAAATCATTATTTTAAATAAGCTCCCTCAACAATAAGGTTTTGAAGATAATAACTTTTTAATAAACGACGATTAAAAATAAACAAACGCAAACTGAGACTTTAGTTTTTAAATATCAAGAAGGGTTTTCAATGAGAAAATGGTTTTCGAAAAACACTTCAATGTGACACGCCAGATTCGACCATAACGTCTGGGCTGGGTTTGGAGTGTTACACTTTTACCAAATGATGAATGAATGGTTTACTCAGTATATTCGGACAAATTCCGTTGTTCCACAACCTTCTTCCCCACCGATTCCTCCTCAAATACCTGTTATGCCACAAGTTGTTGATCCAGTACGAATGAATAAGCCACCAGTTGATAGAATCAGAAAACACGGGGCCGAAGAATTTAGAGCCACTATTGATGATGATGCCGAGCGAGCTGAATTTTGGCTTGATAATACGATCCTTGTGTTTGATGATTATCTTGTACCCCTAACGAATGTATTAAATGTGTTGTATCCTTGCTTTGAGATTCCGCGTATCATTGGTGGAATACACTAATAGCTATAGTTCTGAAAGAACGGGTTACCTGTGAGTTTTTTCAAACTAAATTTCATAAGAAATACATCAGTCCGAGATTCATCGACCAAAAATGCAAGGAATTCCTCGTGTTGAAACAGGGTCATATGACTGTAATAGAATATGAGCGGGAATTTGTGTGACTTAGCAGATATGTGTTTCGACAGAAGCAATTATGTGTAAAAGATTTGAAGATGGGCTGAATGAAGACATTAAATTGCTTGTTGGGATTCTGGAAATAAAAGAGTTTATCGTACTTGTTGAGCGAGCATGCAAAGCTGAAGAGCTTGAGAAAGAGAAAAGAAAAGCTGATTTTGAAGCTAGAGATGCACGTAAGAGATCCTCAAGTAAGTCTTTCCAATCGGTATCAAAGAAATTTCTAGATGACTTTAGTCGTTCAAAGGCTACTGCGGGTTATTCTAGACGTGATCGGGACAGACCACCCGTGAGTTCGAAAGCTACCTCAGTAGCTAGTGTTGGTAATGTCAAATCAAATCAACCGGAGTGCAAATATTATGGTAAACGACATCCCAACAATTGTAGATTGAATGATCGAGCCTGTTTCAAATGTGGATCATTAAAACATTTCATCCGTGAATGCCCTGAGTTAACTGAACAAAACATAGTACAAAATGCGAGACCGAGTAACATGTAATCTCGAGGTAGACTACCCAAGAACACGGATAATGTGAGTAGCAGTCAGAGAGGAACTAAAGACACAGCTGTTAGATCTGAGGCTCGCGCACCTGCCAAAGCTTATGCTATTCATGCTCATGAATAAGCTTCGTATCCAGATGTGACTACTGGTACTTTCACTCTCTATGATACTAGTGTTGTTGCATTGATTGATCCTGGTTCGACTCATTCTTATGTATGTGAGACTTTAGTATCTAGTAAGACTTTGCTTATAGAGTCTACTGAGTTTGTGATTAGAGTATTGAACCCCTTAGGCCGGTGTGTTTTGGTTGATAAAGTGTGCAAGAATTATCCGTTGATGATTCGAGATTTATGTTTTCTAGCTGATTTGATGTTGTTGCCATTCGATGAGTTGGATATAATTTTGGGTATGGATTAGTTAACTTTGCATGATGCTATTGTGAACTGAAAACGAAAGACTATTGATTTGCAATGTCAGAATCATGAGATTATTCGGGTTGAGTCTAATGATCTGAATGGTTTACCGGTAGTGATATCTTCGATG
Organism: Gossypium australe; assembly: GCA_005393395.2. Taxonomy (NCBI): domain Eukaryota; kingdom Viridiplantae; phylum Streptophyta; class Magnoliopsida; order Malvales; family Malvaceae; genus Gossypium; species Gossypium australe. The sequence goes on from CM016624.1 coordinate 106,797,595, forward strand.
TTAGCTCAGAAATATCTGAGAAAGGGTTGTGAGGCTTACTTTGCTTATGTGCTAGACTCTAAAGTGACCGAAAAGAAGATAGAATCAATACCAGATGTGTTTCCCGAAGAATTATCGGGTTTTCCATCAATCTGAGAGGCAGAGTTTGGTATTGAGTTACTGCCGGGGATGACTCTGATATCGATAGCTCCGTACGGAGTGGCACTGACTGAATTAAAAGAATTGAAAGCTCAATTGCCAGAATTGACTGATATAGGCTTCGTACGGTCGAGTTTTTCTCCCTGGGGTGCACAATTTTGTTTGTGAACAAGAAAGACGGGACTATGAGAATGTGTATCAATTACCAATAGCTCAATAAGGTGACTATAAAAAATAAATATCCTTTACCACGGATTAAAGATTTGTTCGATCAGTTGAAAGGAGCTTCCGTGTTCTCTAAGATAGATCTAAGATCAGGTTACTATTAGCTGCGAGTTAAAGATTTTGATGTGCCGAAAACTGCTTTCCGAACGAGGTACGGACACTATGAGCTTCTGGTTATGCCTTTCGGACTTACTAATGCATGACCGCTGAAATCAGAGTCTTAAAATTTATAAAGAGAATGATCGAACTTGCAAACTAACTCTGACAACGATTAAAGGCAAGTGTACCTATCGAACGGTAGTATAGCTTAGGCAAGACTGGATTGTCGAACCCAAAGGAACTAAAAGTACTAATACTAACCTTCTTTTTATTATCTAGCCTAAAATAAGTGAAGTTGTTTAAATCTACTACTAAGCTAAAGACGCAAAGACAAAAAGAATAAATTGGGAAATAACTCGAAAGAAGACTCGGTTGATTTAAGACGATACCCTCAGGAAGAATCCACATAGACTTCACTTGTTATTTAACCCTGAACCATACGATTTATTCACTTGACTTGATCCGTAGGATTCCCTGATTTATATTAAACCCTCTCTCGAGGCGAATAATGTCTAACCCTAGGTTAATTAATTGAAATCTCTTTCCCATTAATAACCCCCTAAAATAGCAGTAAATCGATCTATGGATTCCCATATTAGGTTTCACCCTAATCCGGCAAAATCTCGTCACCCTATCTCTAGGCGCGTGAACGACTTCGTTTTAATTATGCTAGATCTATTCTTAAGCAGGGACTTTTGCTCCTCCACCTAAAAACATCTGACATGAATCAATATCCCATAAACATAAACACAAGAATTAAGCGCACATAATTAAGTGCAAATCAAGTATTTATCTTATAGTTCAGAAAAAAATAACAAGATTCATCTAGGTTTCATCCCTTTCAGGTATCTGAAGGGTTTAGTTCATAACAAATAAAGAAAACATCTCAGAAGAAAAGATAAAACAGAACATAAGAAATCCCTAAAATTCCCTGAAGGAATTGAAGGAGAGATCCGTCGTCTTGAGAAGAATTTCGGCTTCTTGAGATGGATCAACTGGCTATCTTCGAGTGATTCCCACAACTCTGACCTTTTCAGCTTGGCTCCTTGGCCTAGCTAACCGCCCCCTTTTTAGGTAACACTTAGGGGGTTTATATAGGCTCTTGGAATGTGTTTCTTCACCCCAAAGTATCCAAATCCGAATGAAATTGCTCTTTGCCACGACAGGGACACGACCATGTCACACGCCCGTGTGGCTAGTCTTCAAGCCGTGTTCTAACTTCTTTAATGAGGCACGACCGTGTGATTCGGGGTAAGGTCGTGTTCTAGATGATTAATGCAGCACGGCTGTGTGGGCTTAAGTCCAGGCCATGTGGATTTCGTGATATGGCCCACTTACTCCGTTTTGGGCCCGTTTTATGTTCTTTTCATCCTCGGGTGCTTTCCTGGGTATAAGACATGAAAAGAAAGAATTAAGAGCACCTTTTTACATAAATCGAGGCTTAAATCATCCAAAAGGATACTAAATGTAGGATTAAAATATGTTACTTTTACAGTTTATCAAATACCCCCACACTTAAGCTTTTTCTTGTCCTCAAGCAAAATTCTCAACTTATGATTAAAACAAACATTCCATGATTCATAGTTCCTATCAACAATGCCTTATCATAATTCATAGATAATTTATACATGGATGATTTAACTCGAAGAGTCCTAAAGATTCAAACAGTCAAAGTCGTACATTTGTAACATAAAAACGTAGGTGTCTCCCCTTATCCAAATAATTACCTTTGATTCAAAATCGACAATGAATGATATCCTCACAAAAGATTCAATCAAATCATTCAAAGTGTTTAAGGTTCATGAAAAGAGCACTCATAAGTCGAACCTGAAAAGTTAATCCCATAGGCTTGCTTGAAAATCAAATCTCCACCACTGTAAAATGAGATGATACACAAATCAAAAGGTCTTTATCAGGGTTGTAACGGGGCTAGGGTTAAAGGTGTGGAATAAGGCTGGATTAAAAGGTTAGAATCGAGATTGAATTGATAAGTACCTACCTAGAAAATACTAAGATAATATTTACATTAACTGAAAAGTAATAATCCGTCTAACACGAGCTTTCTTTTCGAAAAATAGTCTTTAACTGTGTAAGCTCACCACTAATACTGAATATACTTCGATTTTTTTTAAGAACAATAATAAAAGATGAATTCAACTACTAAACTAATTTAATTAGGTAACTTAATCAACTCATATCTCGATCAAAGGGTAGTCAAAAGGAATGGTGATAACAAATACAAAGGGGTTTTGGGTTAATATTAGCTGGTGAGTCAATAAAAAGGGTTGTTAGGATCAACGGGGTTCACTAGGGGTTAATTATGAAGGTTGGCTTTTTTAGCGGAGTAAGTGGGTTAATACCTAGGTGCCTTTATCATCTCAGTATATCAAATCATAGGTGTGGTCTCAACATGTATAATCGAGGCAAGTTCTAGAATAACAGTTCATAGTTAACACACTAATAATCAATAAAGTGAGCATGGAAAAGAATATATGCTCTAATAGGCTCAAAATCTCACAAAAATTGTGGGTGTTTTGACATCAACCTTGTAAATTTTAAACTTCCAGATAATATTCAGATTCAGCTCAACAACCTACCAAAGATTTTAATTCTGAAAAATAGACTTATCATGCTTGATTCGCTAATATTATTCTAATTTAATCATCAATGCACAATTAACTATAACTTAATCTAAAACATATCAATAGAAATCATAAATCATTAGAAACTTCATCCTAATTAGTACTATGAGGAAATTACTTAAAAACAAGACTAAATTCAGGGATTTGAGAATAATGAAGAAAGTTAGGCTAGATTTGAGAATAATGCAAAAAGTTAGGCCCTTTCCTCAATTAAATATTCACCCCCACACTTAAGATGTACATTGCTTTCAATGTACAAAGATGTATATAAAATTTAAGAAAGAGGGAGAGGTGAAACTTCCTAAATTTGGATGGTTTCCCGGAGTTGGAAGTCGATAGGGGTGGTGGCTGCTGCCGAGCTCTGCGCTAGATGAAGAAATTGGGGGGCTCGTAGAGAATTAGCCAGGAGTTATTAAGACACATTTAAAATAAACTAAATATATATTTAAAGATAAGAAAACTAAAGAACATGAAAATAAAAAGTAAAATAAAGTTAAAAGAAAAGGTGGATAGACCGAAAAGTCCTTATTGATGGATGGTTCGCGAGATGGGTGTGACCTCTAGAGCTGCTGAGGTGCTGGCGGTGGCGGAAGTGGTGTGATTCCCAAGCAGCCTTTAGAACTCCTCAGGCTGCGATGGTGGGGGTCGTGATTTCTAAGGAGTGATTCCCTAGTAGCCTGACGAACCTGTCACTAAGAAACTAAAATATATTAAATTAAATTAAGCATAAGATTGTAGAAGAGAAGGAAATTGAAGCAAAAGAGAAAAGAAAAAGAAAAGATAAATGGTCTCAAAGACCCTTGGCTTGTTGTTGGAATGAAGTGGCCGGCATGAGCTTATGAATGTCGGTTTCCATAAGGAGACTACGCTTTCCTTCTTTTGCTTCTTCGACATTGATATTTGTGGCTCAAGAGTCTGGAGACTTTGTTATGGAGAGGGGAGAAAAAGGAAGAAAAGAGAATCAGGAAAGTAGTGGAAAGTGGATGAGAAGAATGGGGAGGGGGTTGGTGTTTAAATAGAGGCTCAATTCTGGTACTTTCCCATCGCACGGCCGTGTGCCTAGGCGTGTTATTTCTCCATGCCCGTTTTTTAACCAGCCACGCCCATCGGTGGCAAGTCAGTATGTTGACACGGTTTGAAGGCACGGGCATGTTCTGCCCGTGGTTTGCAAGTCAGTAGCTTCACACAGTCGTAGGGCACGACCGTGCCATTTTGTCGGTGCCTGTGGGGGGTGGTTGAGTTCGTGAATTCAAAAGTTGGTTAGGACTGATTTGTACCGCCTCTCCTATGTCAGTACGTAGATTTTGGTGGTCCACACGGCCACGGCCACGGCCGTGTGCAAGGCCGTGTGGCTTGGAAATCTGCACTTTTGTGTTAGTTTAAAACTAAGAGTAGAAAAGAAAAGAAACTGAAAATAAATGCAACAGTAAATAGGGTTAGTGCTCGGGTTGGCTCCCGAGAAGCGTTCGTTTATAGTCTTAAGCTATACTTTCCTTGTATTTGAGAATAAGAATCAGGGAAGTTTAAAGGTTTGAATATCTTCCCTCATGCTTACAGTTCTATTTTCTTGATAAAGTTTAAGTCGAGAAGCGTTTACCTTAAAAGTGTCGAATGTTGGATTATTTACCTCGACTGTTTCGTGTGGGAAGATATTGTGTACCTTAAGAGGAATTTCTTCGTTTACTTTCAGGCCTGATGTGGTGATGTGAGGGTTGGCTTTGTCTAACAGTACCTCGTCTCCTATTTTGATGTGGTTTGATGTTCCTATGAGCTCTTCTAGGGGCTCCTTCGGCTTTACTTCGTGCGATTCCTTTCCTCTTTTATTTCTGTTTTCTGTTCTTTTAGTTTGTCGATCCTATGGTGTTGTTCCTTATGTGATTCTTCTTTGTTGGTATTAGGTCCATGATTTGGCTCAGGTTTGTATCCTTGTGGTGTTTCCTGCGCTGAAGGTTGCACAAATTGATTATCAACTGAATTGTCTTTCTTACCTTCATCGATTGTTGTCCTAGCCGAGTCAATAGCTTGAAGACTGATTGATTCGTCACCTACACAAAGTATGAGTTCTCCTGTGGCAACATCAATTTTAGTCTTGGCAGTTGCTAGGAAGGGTCTTCCTAAAATTAAGGGAATTGAATTATCCTCATCCATGTCCAAGACAACAAAATCTATTGGGAAAACGAATTTATCATTTTTTACAAGAACATCTTCGATAATACCCCTAGGAATTCTAATAGTATTATCAGCTAATTGAATGCTCATCCTAGTCTGTTTGGGTTTCCCTAGACCTAGTTGTTTAAACATTTTGTAAGGCATGGCATTTATGCTTGCCCCTAAATCAGCTAACGCATTATCAATAGTTAAACTACCAATTAAACATTGAATTGTAAAACTCCCTGGATCTTTTTGCTTTCGCGGTAGTCTATTCTGTAACATTACTGAACATACTGCATTTAATTCCACATGTGGTTCCTCGTCTAATTTGCGCTTGTTCGTCAAGAGCTGCTTTAAAAATTTTCTCGAGTCTGGCATCTGAAAAAGAGCTTAAAGAAGAGGTAAGTTGATATGTAATTTCTTTAAAAGTTTAAGAAACTTACCGAACTGTTCTTCTGTATCATCTCTTTTCATTGTTTCGAGGTAAGATATGCGAGGTTGGTACTCTTTGATTACCAGTTTTGGCTTTCCTCGTGTTACCTCTATTTTACCATCTTCTACCTCGTTTTTTTGTATTGAGTTGGCTTCCTCTAACCCTTTACTATCATGAGCTGTGATGGCTTGAATTTGCTCCTTTGGGTTAATCTCCATGTTACTTGGTAGACATCCTTGCGGTCGTTCGGACATTAACTTTGCAAGTTGTCCGACTACTTTAGTGACTTCCCCTACTGACTTAGTAAGTTCCCCGACTCGGTTCTTGGTCTCTTCAACCGATGTTTGTTGACTTTTAGGTGTTTTCTCAGTATCTTAGAGACGATTTTCTGTGGCTGTCATGAATTTTGTTAGCATCTCTTCAAGGTTTGGCTTCTTCTCTTGCCGATATGGCTGATTTTGGAAATTTTGAGGAGGTTGTTGTCTTTGATTTCCTTTATTTCCTTGACCTCCCCATGAAAAATTTGGATGGTTCCTCCAACCTGGATTGTAAGAATTACTATAAGGATTATTATTGGATCTGAAATTATTACCTATATAGTTCATCTACTCGCTTTCTGCGTCCGGTTGGTAGGGTGGGTACTCAGGATTTGCCACAGTTCCACTTGCGTCGCACTGCATGACTGGGTGTGCCTGCGAAGAACACAAACTATCAAGCTTTTTATTCATCATCTCTATTTGTGTTGATAGTATGGCCACTGCATCGAGGTTGTAAACTCCGACTGATTTTGTGGGTTTAGTCCTTGTAACTTGCCACTGATAGTTATTTAGTGACATCTCTTCAATGAATAGGATGCTTCAGGAGTTCTGTTGTTCAGGGTTCCACCTGTGGCTGAATCAATTAATAGCCTCATTGAGGGATTTACACCATTATAGAAGATTTGGACTTGTAGCCATAAGGGTAAGCCATGGTGCGGACACCTTCTCAAGAGATCCTTGTATCTCTCCCATGCGTCGTACAATGTCTCTAAATCCATCTGCATAAAAGAAGAGATATCATTCCGTAATTTGGCCGTTTTGGCCGATGGGAAATATTTTAATAGAAATTTTTCGGTCATTTGTTCCCATGTAGTGATTGACCCTCGTGGTAACGAGTTTAACCATTGTTTGACTTTATTTCTTAATGAAAAGGGAAATAACCGAAGACGTATGGCATCATCAGAAATGCCATTTATTTTGAAGGTATCATAGAACTCTAAAAAATTAGCTATATGAGTGTTTGGGTCTTCGTCCTGTAAACCGTCAAATTAAACAAATTGTTGAATCATTTGTATTGTGTTAGGCTTTAATTCAAAATTATTAGTAGCTATAGCAGGCCTAACAATACTCGATTCTGCTCCTATTAAATGCGGTTTAGCATAATCAAACATAGTACTTAGAGCATTGTTTTCTAACACGTCATTTGGTTGTGGATTATTCTCGTCCATCCCTTCAGTAGGATTGGATATGCCTTCTTGATTCTCCTCTGTGTAATTTAGGGCTCGCCTGATTTCTCTGCAATTTCTTCGAGCGGTAGCTTCAATATCACTATCGTATACTAAAGGTCCTCTCAGGTTCCTTCTAGTCATAAATTAGAGGTACCTGCTGGAATAGAAAAAAAAAGAATTTAGCAAAATCAAGATTTTAACCTAAAAATAAAAGTAAATTGCAAAAAATAAAAAAAATAATGGCTAAAGTAATAAAAATAGAGCTTTCTTAATATTTTAGTTCCCCGACAACGGCGCCGAAAACTTGATCGCTGGAATTAGAGTCTTAAAATTTATAAAGAGAATGATCGAACCTGCAAACTAACTCTGACAACGATTAAAGGCAAGTGTACCTATCGAACAGTAGTATAGCTTAGGCAAGACCGGATTGTCGAACCCAAAGGAACTAAAAGTACTAATACTAAACTTCTTTTTATTATCTAGCCTAAAATAAGTGAAGTTGTTTAAATCTACTACAAAGCTAAAGACGCAAATACAAAAACAATGAATTGGGAAATAACTTGAAGGAAGACTCGGTTGATTTAAGACGATACCCTCAGGAAGAATCCACCTAGACTTCACTTGTTATTTAACCCTGAACCATACAATTTATTCACTTGACTTGATCCGTAGGATTCCTTGATTTATATTAAACCCTCTCTCGAGGCGAATAACGTCTAACCCTAGGTTAATCAATTGAAATCTCTTTCCCATTAATAACCCCCTAGAATAGCAGTAAATCGATCTATGGATTCCCATATTAGATTTCACCCTAATCCGGCAAAATCTCGTCGCCCTATCCCTAGGCGCGCGAACGACTCGCTTTAATTATCCTAGATCTATTCTTAATCAGGGACTTTTGCTCCTCTACCTAAGAACATCTGACTTGAATCAATTTCCCGGAAACAGTAACACAAGAATTAAGAGCTCATAATTAAGAACAAACCAAGTATTTATCTTATAGTTCAGAAAACAATAATAAGATTCATCTAGGTTTCATCCCCTTCAGGTATCTGAAGGGTTTAGTTCATAATAAATAAAGAAAACATCTCAGAAGAAAAGATAAAACAAAACATAAGAAATTCCTAAAACTCCTTGAAGGAAGTGAAAGAGAGATCCGCCGTCTTGATTAGAATTTTGGCTTCTTGAGATGGATCAACTGGCTATCTTCGAGTGATTCCCACAACTCTGACCTTTTCAACTTGGCTCCTTGGCCTAGCTAACCGCCCCCTTTTCAGGTAACACTTAGGGGGTTTATATAGGCTCTTGGAATGTGTTTCTTCGCCCCAAAGTATCCAAATCCGAATGAAATTGCTCTTTGCCACGACAGGGACACAGCCATGTGACACGCCCGTGTGACTAGTCTTCAAGCTGTGTTCTGACTTCTTTAATGAGCACAACCATGTGAATCGGGGGTAAGGCCATGTTTTAGATGATTAATGCAGCACGGCTGTGTGGGCTTAAGTCCAGGTCGTGTGGATTTCGTGATATGGCCCACTTACTCTATTTTGGGCTCGTTTTATGTTCTTTTCATCCTCGAGTGCTTTCCTAGGTATAAGACATGAAAAGAAAGGATTAAGAGCACCTTTTTACATAAATCGAGGCTTAAATAATCCAAAAGCATACTAAATGTGGGATTAAAATATGTTACTTTTACGGTTTATCAATGCACTGCTATTTTTATGGATTTAATGAATCGGATTTTCAGACAGTACTTGGATCGATTCGTGGTTGTATTTATAGATGACATATTGATTTATTCTCGTGATGAATCCGAACATGCTTAACATCTGAGATTAGTGCTACAGACTTTGTGTGATAAGTAGTTATATGCAAAGATCAGTAAATATGAGTTCTGGTTACGAGAAGTCAGTTTTCTGGGACATATAGTATTAGCATCGGGTATTCGAGTTGATCCAAACAAAATTTAAGCTATTTTGGATTGGAAGCCACCGAAAAATGTGTCTGAAGTCCGTAGTTTTCTGGGACTAGCGAGTTACTAAAGACGATTTGTAAAAGGTTTCTCTATGATTGCCACCCCGATAACGTGACTCCTTCAGAAAGATGTTAAATTTGTGTGGTCAAAAAAGTGTCGGAAAAGTATCGATCAGTTGAAAGCTTTGTTGACTGAAGCTCCAGTGTTAGTTCAGCCAGAATCGGGTAAAGAATTTGTTATCTATAGTGCATCTTTGAATGGTTTAGGCTGTGTTTTAATGCAGGAAGGTAAAGTTATAGCTTATGCCTCAAGACAGTTAAAGCCACACGAAAAGAACTATCTGATACATGATCCGGAATTGGTAGCTATTGTGTTTGCATTGAAGATTTGGTGCCACTATCTGTTTGGTGCAAAATGTCAAGTTTATTTCGATCATAAAAGCTTAAAATATTTGATGACTCAGAAAGATCTGACTCTAAGACAGTGAAGATGGTTAGAGTTGTTAAAAGATTATGAGATTGTGATTGACTACCATTCAGGAAAAGCCAATATTGTTGCTGATGCTTTGAGTCAGAAAGCGTTGTTTGCCCTACGTGCGATGAATACTCAATTAACCCTATCTGATGATGGTTCATTAGTAGCTGAGTTGATAGCAAAACCATTATTTATTCAATAGATTTGTGAGGCTCAGAAAGCTGATAACGAATTGATAGCAAAACAGGCTCAATGTGATACGAATACTGATTTAGAATTCAGAGTTGATGCTGAAGGTTGTTTGAGGCACAAAGATTGAATGTGTGTTCCCAGAAATTTAGAGTTGATTCGGATGATTTTGAATGAAGCTCATAGTAGTCAGTTATCTATTCAGCCGGGTATTACAAAAATGTAAAATGATATGAAACAGCTTTACTAATGGCTTGGTATGAAACAAGATATCTCGGATTTTGTTTCAAGATGTTTGATCTGTCAGCAAGTCAAAGTCGAGCATCAAGTACCTTCTGGTTACTTTAGTCGATTATAATACCTAAGTGGAAATGGGACAGAGTCACAATGGATTTTGTATCAGGTTTGCCTTTGTCACTGAGTAAGAAAGACTCAATCTGGGTTATTATAGATAGATTGACTAAATCGGCTCACTTTGTTCCAGTTCCCACAGATTATTCACTTGATAAACTCGCTAAGTTGTATATCTCTCAGATTGTGAGATTACATGGAGTACCCAATTCTATTGTTTCAGATAGAGATTCGAGGTTCACATCGCGGTTTTGGAAGAAACTGCAAGATGCACTAGGTACAAAAATACACTTTAGCACTGCTTTTCCATTCGCAGATAGATGGTCAATCCAAACGAATCATTCAGATTCTTAAAGATATGTTAAGATGTTGCATACTCGAGTTTAAAGGTACATGGGAATGATATTTGCCACTGATTAAATTTGCGTATAATAATAGCTTTCAATCGAGTATCAAAAAGTCGCCTTACGAGGCTTTGTACGGTCGCAAATGTCGAACACCTTTATATTGGACTGAGCTCAGTGAGAATAAGTTACATGGGGTTGATTTGATCAAAGAGACGGAACAGAAAGTAAAAGTGATTTGTGATAGTTTGAAAGCTGCGTCAGATCGTTAGAAATCGTATGCAAACTTGAAACGAAAAGATATTGAGTTTCAAATTGGGGACAAAGTGTTTTTGAAAGTCTCGCCATGGAAGATTCATTAGGCCGTATGAGATTCATTAGGCTGTATGAGATTCATTAGGTCGTATGAGATTCATTAGGCCGTATGAGATTCATTAGGCCGTATGAGATTCATTCAGTCGTAAAGGTAAATTAAGTCCGAGATTCATTAGGCCGTATGAGATTATAGAGCGTATCAGGCCAGTTGCTTACAGATTATTGTTGCCACCTGAGTTAGAAAAGATCCATAATGTATTCCATGTTTCAATGCTTCGACGATATCAATCCGACCCATCACATGTATTTCCCCGTCTGAAATTGATATTAGATCTGATATGACATACGAGGCAGAACCAATCTGAATTTTAGATCACGAAGAGAAAGAATTGAGAAATAAGAAAATTTCTTTAGTAAAAATCTTATGGAATCGACACGGGGTTGAAGAAGCGACATGAGAGCCTAAAGATGCTATGAGAGAATGTTACCAAAACCTATTCACCGGTAAGATTTTCGGGGATGAAAATCCCTAAGGGGGAGAATTGTAACAGTCCGGTTTAGACCCTAGTTGGAACAGTGGTTTCAGGACCACAAATCTGAGTCAAAAAAATATTTTAATATTATTTTTTGTGCTTATAATATGTGAATTAACATGTGTGAAATTTTCGTGATTTAATTTATCCGTTTGTGTGTTTAATTTGCAAAAAGGATTAAATTGCAGAAAATGCAAAAGTTGTATGCTATTAGTTAATGTGCTATATTGTTATGGCTTATTAACTATGAAGTCCTTATTATGTAAATAAACCATTAATATGGGTAATGGACATTAATGACCAACCAGTATATGTGTTATCATATGTTAATTAAAAGGTTAAATATGTAAATTGATTATTAAAATTATATTAAATAAAACAAACATAAAAATAAGCCATTATCATCATATTTTTGCTGAATTTGAAATAAAAAGAAAAGAGATAAAGCAAAATGGGGTTTGGCCTTGGTTTTACTTGATTAAGGTATGGGTTTTGTTCAGTTTTTGATAAGTTTTACGTTTTTGTGATCGTTGCTTCGAGTACTAGCAAGCCCATACTTGAATTTTTTAATTTGCTAATGTATTCATGAAATGCCATTGATGATAATTTGTGGTTCTTGTTGTTTGATGAGAGAAAATAAAAGATATGTGATAGATTATAATGTTTTGTCTTTGTATTTTTAATGAATTTGAATAATTTGGGCTAAATTGTGAAAATAATAAATTGAGAGACTAAAATGTTAAAAAAGGAAATGTATGGACTTATTTAAGCTAAAGGAAAACTCGGCTATACTAGAGTTTAGTGAAATTATGTGTATTTTGTGTTTTGTGAAATAAGGACTAATTTGTGAAAATGTGAAATGGAAGGGGAAAAAGTGTAATTGGCCCATTTATGTGTTTTTGGATGAATTTCGATGAATGTGTGATTAAATTAGTTAAAATTGAATTTATTTAGATCAAGAACGAAAGAAAACAGAATTAGACCGATGAAAGTCGAAAGTAGTCGAGTAGTCGATTTCATCCGTCGCTATCCGAGGTAAGTTCATTAGTAAATAAATGTTGTTAAATTTTATTGTATCTATTTTAATATTGCCAAATTGAGTTATTATTTGTGTAAATGAATATGCTGAAATGAATTGAGCATGGGAGCAATATTTACGAGCCTGAAATGATAGAGATACGACGTCCAAAAGTCCTGTACGAACCTTAGGAATAGTTAGGATACATATGTCATGACATAGGATTCCGATACGTGTTTTCGTGTAAGACCACGTCTGGGACGTTGGCATCGACTTGTGTTTACGTGTAAGACCAAGTCTGGGACATTGGCATCGTATTTGATTCGTGTAAGACCTTGTTTGGGACAGTGGCATCGATGTGCGATTACATATAAGACTACGTCTGGGATGTTGGCATTGTACGAGCCTTCCAACTATCTGAGTATCCTTATTAATTCTGAATGGTTCAATGGGCATTATCAAGATGAGATCAAATGTGAAAATGAACTAAAAGATGCAGGTATGTGCTTTGTGATATGTATATGAAAACAAGGTAAGTATATGTGTATGATGAATACATGAATTGGACATGGTAAAAGATAAATTTATATGTGCTTATGAGTATATGTAAATTTGAACATTAATGTTATATTGCTATTGTAAATGTGATAATATTTGATTTGTAAGCATTTTAAATGTACAATTGGTTAAGATTTGTTTGATTTGGTTAGTTAATTTAATGCAAATGTTTATTTGTTCATTATTTGCTTATGACTTACTAAGCTATAAAAGCTTACTTTGTGTGTGTGTTTGTTTGCTTGTTTTATAGAATATGAAAGCTACAGGAAGCTCGGGGATCATCGGGGGTCATCACTACACTATCGAACTATATTTTGTTACCTTTTGAATATGTACATATTTAAGTATGGCATGTATAGGCTAGAAGTATTAGAGTATGTTTTAAGATGTTCAAAAATAGCCATGTGATATGGCTTATTATTGGATGTGTTTATGAATGAGTTTTGTTTATGCTTATTGATTCATAAGTTGGTATGTTATGATGTGCTCATAAATGTCTAAATGAAATGGTACATAAGTAGGTGAGTTCATGGTTGATTTTGGATATTTAAATGATGAGAAATTGCTATGAATTGAAATAGTTTAGATGAAGTATTAGTTATATGTTTTTGATGGAAAGTTGATACTTTGAATTGGTATATTTGAGTAAGAATTGTATATGTAAATGAATGATGTGGTTAAAGGTCAATTTGTGCATGATTTGGTATGTTTTTAGTTGTTATTAGATTATGAATTGAGACATGCTGAATGCTTGTACGTTTGACCCAAAATTTGGGCGGCAAATTAGCCTTGCAAATGACCTATATTTGCCCACAGGGTTGAGCACACGGGCGTGTGTCTCGATCGTGTCTCTTAAGTTTGTAATTTGAAACAAGTCAGACTCGCACACGGGCCAAACACACGAGCGTGTGACAGACCGTGTGAATTAAGTTAGTGTTGCCCACGGGTCAAGCACACGGGCGTGTCTTGTGGCTGTATGGACAAGTCAGTATGTATGCCCTGTTTTGCCACGGCCTAGACACACGGGTGTGTCTAATGCCGTGTGAGGCACACGGCCTACCCACACGGGCGTGTGACCTCTGTAACTTTGAAAAATGTTTGATTTTTAGAAAATTTTGTATGTGCTCGGTTTAGTCCCGACCTCTTCCTAACACATGTTTAAGGTCTCGTAAACCTTTTAAAGTGTCTCTATGCATATGATTTGCTATGAAATGATGATGGTGTATTTGTTTGTGAAATGATCGTAAAAGTTTCGATATGTCCGATAACGTCTCTTAACCCTAAACTGACGATGGTTACGGGTTAGGGGTGTTACAAAAGGTACATGGAGGCTTGCAAGTTGGAGTTCATCGGGCTTAAGCAGGTTGAGATGTTTGTAACCAAGTATGAGTCTGAGCAGGTATGCTTAGAGTCTGGTAGCTACTGAGTATGATAAGAGTGTCCGTTTTGAGGATGGATTCTAGTAAGATTTGAAAGTTCTGGTAGCCCCACAGTAAGATCAGGTCTTCGAAGATTTAGTGGAGAAGACTAAGGTTGTGGAGGAAATTATGCGCGTGGAGAGCAGGATAAGAATCTAAATAAGAATAAGAAAGAGTTAGATCCTTCTGGTATAGCTCTGCTGCCTAAGAAAAGGGCTAGAGTAAATAAACCTCAGCATGTTGAGGTAGCTATGAGTGTTGATCGAGCTCCAATCTGTTCATATTGTTATAGACACCATCTGGGTGAGTGTTGGAGAATGATAGGGGCATGTTTCAGATGTGGGTCTATGGGGCATCAAATTAGTGAATGTTCACGTTGGGCTAAGCAGATGCAAGCTTCTGTTTAAGATCAGGTTCATCCTTAGAGGGTACTTCAGTAGCCTTCGAGGGGTCGTGGTCAATTTAGGGGTGGTAATGGTGGTGGTCGTAGACAGAGGGCACCGGGTCGAGGTGCAAATCAGACTGAGGCTAGGCAACCTGCTTTGGTTTATACGGTGAGATGTCCCAAGGACAGGGATGCAACCGATGGGATAGCAAGTGCGTTTACTATCCTTTCTCATCCGTATTTTGCATTGATTGATATTGGTTCTACGCATTCATATATTGCTAGATAGGTTTCTAGTAATTTGGGGATTTCTGTTGAGGATATTGCTAGTGAGGTTTATGTGGTTAGTCTGTTGGGTAATCAGTTTGGGTTAGTAAGGTTTATAGAAGATGTCTGCTTGAAAATCAAGGGGTTGTGTTTTCGGCTGATCTAATGGAGTTTCTATTTGTGGATTTTGATCTAATTTTGAGCATGGAGTAGCTTGTGGAGCATCAAGTTAGTTTGGATTGTGCTTCAAAGGGGGTAACTTTGAAAAACTTTGGATGGTGAGGAAATTATGATGGTTTATGAGCGTCGAGATTATCTATCTAACATAATCTCCGCTATTGTAGCTGAGTAATTGGTTAGAAAAGGATGTGAAATATAGTTGGCCTATGTGTAGGATACAAGTGTTGTTGGTTTAGCAATGGAGAGTATTGGTACGATTAAGGATTTTCCATATGTCTTTCCTAAGGAATTTCTTGGGTTACCATCGAACCGAGAGGTGGAGCTTGGGACCAAGGTTTTTCTAGGGACTACTCTAGTGTCTTTTGCTCCCTACCGCATGGCATTGAAAGAGCTTAAGGAGTTAAAGGTACAACTTTAGGAGCTTCTCAATGAGGGTTTATTAGACCTAGTGTATCGCATTAGGGAGTACCGTGTTGTGTGTTAAGAAGAAGGATAGTACCATGATAATTTGTGTGGATTACCAAAAACTGATTAAGTTAATGATAAAAAATAATTATTTTTTGTAGGATTGTCACCCTTTTCATGCTACATGAGGGGTTTTGGGTCTCTCTCACATTTAGTCCAATTATAAGTACTTCTTTGGCCCTTTTGACCTAGTACTCTATAATGTGACCCAACTTTATTTAGTTTTTCTATTTCGCAAAATAAAATTTAATATTTACATATTAAATAATTTTCTCATCCCAATTGTACTCCAGTAAAATTTTGATGATTTTACCCCCAATAAAATTTTGATGAGTTTTCCCTCAGTAAAATTTCTAGAAAATTCGTTCAATATGTCACAACTCAACATGTTGACTATCCCCGAATGGTTTATTTTCATATTTGGGCTTCAAAACAATAATCATTCTAGAATGTTTCCCATTCCTCTTTTTCTATTCATTTTGTTTATTTTTATTTAAACGTGAAATTCATTTTTGATTTCAACGAGCTAGTAGAGGGACCAATTGGACATATGTAGTTCCAGCTTTTCGCCTGTTAATTATAAACTCATTTAGACACGAAATTATTCCACTATAATTTCGTGACTTAGCACTCCCCAAAGACATACCATTACGAAAACAACTACCCAATGCTTATTTAATGACCTTATTATAAATGTGTTACCATCATAGGATATCATTGATCTCTTTGGGATAATATTTATTCTCCCAATATGATCCTATTTTATCTCATGGTATCCATTACATCTTCCTACATGAAAAGTCAATCACTATCAAATAGTGATCAAGTCATCCATCACAAAGACAGACGACCCGTGGCTACATTTACTTGTCATCAACCATGTAATGTTAATGAAAGGATATCATTTACCTGAGTTTGTGGCTATGAATTCCACTATTGTGAATATCGCTACATACTACAGAAATTGTACATCGAATGCACCAACTTTCGGCTCCTTATCTTTTTGAACTCAGACTTTTACTTACATCAAAGTGTACAACTCACACATACATAGTCCGCAATCCACTTAGGATTTAGTCCGCAATCCACTTAGGATTTAGGTATGTCACACTATGAACGTCGCAAGTGAATAAATCCATAAACAAATTCAGGATCTATTATGCTTGGGTCTAGTTCGATGTACTATCAGTCTAGTCAGTTACATCTATGTCTCTATCTTCTAGGAGTCATCCGCTCCAATGCCCAAGACAAGGCATCTCCCTAATTAGACTTGATAGGCGACATATTAGTCTTTCAATCTATTTGCTCAATTCTGATTAGACTAAGGACATGTTTAGGTTTATCTACTAATACATTTTGTCTTCTACTACGATCGATCATGTAATACCACTTGGAATCAGTTAAACATTTAGACAACCAATGAGCAACATTTGCTTGTATTTTACTTTGCACGCAAAAACCATGTACAGAAAATTATACAAAGTATATTAATGTAATCAATAAATTTGTTTTATTAACCAATCTATTTGAAAATTTTACAAGTGTATATTGACGAAAATACTACACTTAGGGCACAAACCCAACAGTTTCCCACTTGCCCTAGTAAAGTAGATGAGTAATGTTCCGCATTCTTATGCCCCTCCACATGTTTCCCAAAGAGATCTCTACTTATAAGAGTCTTGTCAAAACAAATCTCCAGGGTTTGTCCTCATATGTGATCTTTGACTGTGTCCACTAGTTCGTTAAACACTACTCTCTCCCTTACATGTTTTGTCATTATGTGGTTAATTTGGGTTTAGCTATATACACACTATTATAGAGCCATATCTTTTCCATACCTTATATTCGGCCCTCCATAGTGGAATCAGTAGTACAAGTTTTCTTTACACTTCTACACACAATGGACCCGTCGCTTAGGACAAAAACACAGCCCAATATCGATTTCTTAAAATCCCAACACGTTTGGAAGTCAAAATCGGTATATCCGGTAGGAGTGAGATCTCCTCCAGAATACACAAGTATATAATACCTCATTCTCTATAAATACTTCAGTATATACTTAACCACTTCTCAATGCCTTGGTCCTGGATTTGCCTGACATCGAGTTAACAACCCCATTACAAAACTGATATTTAGGCATGTGCATAGACTAGCATAGTATACATGAGACTTCCAACTATTGAAGCATAGAAAAACTTTCTCATGTTCTCTTTCTTTTGCTGTCTTAGAACAGTCCTATAAAGAGAGATGAAATCCCAATACGGAGTGTTGATTTCTGTTCTACGAATCAGTCATTGCATAACACTCTGATATCTTGTCTATGTATGAAGCTTGAGATATTGTTATCACTTTGTTCTTTTGATCCATTAGGATTCGAATACCTAGAACAAAATTAGCTTCTCCCAAGTCCTTCATGATAAACTATTAGGTTAACCACAGTTTAACTGATGACAATGTCCCTACATCATTTCCAGTTAGTAGAATGACATTGACATATAGAACGAGAAAAACCACCTTTCCATCCCCTAAACATTTGTAAACACAAGGTTCACCTACGTTTTGCTCAAATCAAAAAGTCTTGATCACTTGATCAAATCTTTGATTACATGAGTAGAATGCTTGCTTAAGTCCATATATGGATCTAAGCAATTTGCAAACTTCATGCTCATTTCCTTTAGCTATATATCTTGTGGGTTGCATTATGTAGATGCTCTCTTCAAATTAGCCATTTAGAAATGTTGTCTTAACATCCATTTGTTAGATCTTTTAATCGAGATTCACCGCAATGGATAGTAATATGCAGATTAACATGAGCATGACAATTGGAGAGAAGGTTTCTTCATAATTGATACCTTTTTTTCTGAGTATAACTTTTTGCTACAAGTCTGGCCTTATAAGTTTCTAGTTTTGCATCCGAAGAGATGGTTTCTTTGTGTATTTCCTAAAAGCTTGTCAAGTACCTCTTTACTTCAAGGATTGAATTCATTCATGTAACTTTCTTCGAGGAAAGTAGTATGAGTTGACACTATAACAATTTACTCTTTCTAGTTATAAAGAAAACCACCCTTGTACCCTTTGAATATCCTACAAACATGCACAATCCTGTCCGTAAGCCCAACATCCTCGAATCTTTATCCAATGTGATCTGGCATTCCCAAATCCTTAAATGTTTTAGACTTGGCTTTTTTCCATACCACAATTCGTATGGGGTTTTTATTGTTGCCTTAGTTGGAACATCATTCAAAGTATAGCATGTTGTTTGTACCGCATATCCCCAAAAAGAGATTGATAGCTTTGAATAACTTAACATCGAACCTATAATATCAACAATGCTCGATTCCTTCTCTCTTCCATGCCATTCTATTCTGGAATGCACGACGCAGTTAACTGGGATAAAATCACATTCTCTATGAGGTACCCTAAGAACTCAGATAAATATTCCCTACCTCGATCAGATTGAAGTGCCTTAATGGGTAAACCTAGTTGTTTCTCCATTTTTGCACGAAACTCTTTGAATTTATCAAAGGTTTCACTCTTGTGGTGCATCAAGTTTACATACCAATATCTAGATTAGTCATCAATAAAGGTTACATAATACTCGTAACTACCTCTTGCACTAATGCTCATGGGGCCGTATACATCAGTGTGCACAAGTTTTAAGGGTTATTTTGGCCCTCGTTCATTTTGCATTAAAATAATGCTTAGTTATCTTACACTCTAAGTAAGACTCACATTGTGGAAGATCAACTTCTTTAAGCGAACTTAAGATGCTTTCTTTCATAAGTCTAGTGATTCTTTCTCAGTTAATATGACTAAGTCTCAAATGCTAAAGGTACACCTCATTAGAGTGAGAAGTTTTAAGTCTTTTATTCAATATTTTAATCTCAAGCAGTGTGTACATCTTTGGTCTAATAAAATAGAGGTTATTTGACACCCATTCATTACAAAGAAGATATTGAGTTCTAAAAATTGCAATTCCATTGTTAAAAGTTACGGTGAAACCTTCTTTATATGAACATACAACTGAAATTAAATGTAATAGCCCATTTTTGGTCAAATCAGATCAGTGGTTTTGGGACCAAAAATTCGAGGTCAAAATATTTATTTTATTATTATTTTAATATTTACAACATGATTGAATGATTGTGTGAAAGTTTTGTTAAGAAATTTTATCGTTTGGTTGGTCAATTCGATAAAAAGGACTAAATCGCTTAAAGTGTAAAACTTAAGTTCTAATAGCTAAAGGTGTCTAATAGCTATAGAACCTTACAGTAAAGGTCCTTATGTTTTAATTAGACCATTAATAGCATGAGTGGACATATATGGACATATATTAAGGTGTTTTAAATGGTTTTATATAAGGTTAATATAGTATTTTATTAAATAAAGGTTAATTAATTAAAACAAAATACAAATTGTTTCATTCATCTTTCTCCCAACCGAAAATAAGAAAGAAAAGAAACCATTGATGAGCTTTGAAGGTTCGACTAATGCATGCTTCAATTGTAAGTGATTTTTGACCCAATTTTTAGTGATTTCTATATTTTTGAGTTTGTTGTAGCTCAATCTATCTTGCCCGTACCTTCGATTTCAAAACTGTTAAAATTTGTGAGAGTTACCATTGATGTATATATGTGTTCTTTGATGATTTATGATGAATTGTGAATATTTGATGATAGTGATGTAAGTTTGGTAAAGTGATTTTGAGTAAAGATGCAAAATAGGGATTAAATTGCGAAATGTTGAAACTTTGTGGTTAAAATGTGAAATAAATGAAAAATATGGGTTGTTAGAGGTATAATGGTAATTCGGCTGAGCATGGGTGTTTTGAAATTTGCATGAATTTTTTATTTTGTGTACTAAGGACTAAATTCTAAAAATGTGAAAGTTTAGGGGCTAATGTGTAAAATAGCTCAAATGTATATTTGGATTGAATTGAATAAATGGATGATTAAATGGGTTAATTTTGAATATATTTAGATCAAGAAAAGTGGAATTCGGATCTAGATCGGGGGAAAACTAAAGTTATTGACTAATCGACTTATTTCGTTGTTTTCACATTCGAGGTAAGTTTGTATGTGATAAATTTCATTTTAAACATATATTAAATGCTTTGATATTGTATATGATGTGAACGCAAGATTTCAGATAAGTTCGACAATGACTCGATGATAATTCGGAGTTTAAAATCTCGGTTGAACCTTAGGAATAGTTTAGGATATTAGTGACATGTCATTAGGGGATACATTGAATTGGTTTTGGGCCATGATGTTGGCACTTCGGGTGCGAGTTATGCCAGTTTGGCTTCGGGCCATGATATCAGTAATTCGGACATAAGTTACCATGATTTGGCTTCGGGCCATGGTATAGGTACTTAGTTTGCGAGGCTCCTGAGTATCCGATCTCTATTTCAAATGGTTCAACGGGTAAACGATAGATGTGGATGAGTATGAGACTGATTCTAGATGATACAGGTACGTACATGAATTATATAAGTTTGAAATTGAGGAAACTTGTGAAGGAAGTGTATACTCTCATAATTGAGTATTTGAATGGTTTGTTAGTTAATGAAAGTTATATGTTGGTGTATTCAAATTATTGAATTATATTTGTAACATCTCGAAATAGGGCCTAAACAAAATAGTGGTTGCGAAACCACGAATCCGAGATAGAAAAGGTTATTTTGATTAATTTTCATGATTTACCGATTGATTGGATGCATATATTAGAGTATCGATAGAAAATTTTATGAATTTCATGTCTAATTTGCTTATTAGGGCTTAATTGTAAAAGTTGATAAATGAGAGTTCTAGATGCTAAAGGATTAAATTGAAGTGTATATATAAAGTAAGGGTCCTTAAATGGTAATTAGACCATTATATTTTCATGGACAAAAATGGACATGCATAGGTAGAAATAACTAAAATTTTAATGAAGGGTATTTTAATAAAATGTCAAATAAAAGAAATTAAATGGGAACAAGATGGGAAAAGGTTGTCATCTTCTTACTTGGGCCGAAACTTCAAGGAGGGGACTCTATAGCTAGGGTTTTCAAGCTTCCAAGCTCCGAGGTAAGGACTAAATTACAAATTTGGCCATATTTTGCACCGAGGTAAGTAGTATGTAAATAATTCATTACTTTCATTAACTTTTTTTATAATTCAGCATATTTTATGTATTGTAACTGATTTTGGAATCAAAATTGACTATTGAAGGAATGAAATAAATTATTCGAAAGTGAAGTACTTCCTGTTTGAACCTTCGGAAAACCGAGAGATACTGACAATATGTAGCTAGGTCACACGAGTGATAAAGGACCTTCACTGTGTGCACAAGAAAGCTACGAGATGGAAAATTTTGATATGTAGCTAGGCCACATGGATGATAAGGGACTTTCACCATGTGTGTAAGAAAGCTACGGGTTATGAGTAGCTAGGTCGCATGAGTGGTTCCTAGTGTTGGACGCCATGTAGACAAGAAAGCTACGAGATGGCTAGGTCACATGAGTGGTACTAAGTGAAGGCCACTATGTGTACAAGAGAACCAGAATTATGTGTATAGTCGAGCTAGGTCACATGAGTGGTACTAAGTGAAGGCCACTATGTGTACAAGAGAGCTTCAATTTCAAAGGTGGGTTATGTGTGAAACCATCATTATCCGTTATTGTTCCGAAGCGTTCAACGGGAAAATCGATTAAGTGAAATTATGTGTAAATTTGTAGTAATGAGTGTGGGTATTGCATGTATAACGTATGAGAAATATGCTCGATATGTAATCGGAAATTGGAAAGATTGGTATAGGCAAGTGATGAACACAACTAAAGTGAGAGACAGCAAAAATTTACAATAGAACTGCTTTGGACAGTAGCAGTGATTTGAATTTGAAAAATCACCAAAAATAGTATAAATTGAATTATAAGTTGAATGAGATATTACTTTAAATTTTATTGAGTCTATTTTCATATAAAAGAAACATAGAAAACAAATGATTCGTATATTTTGAGATATTTTAATTTTTGTGAAACTGGTTCAGAATGATTATGTGATCCCCTATTCTGTCTTGGAAATACCATTAAAAAATTGTACAAAAATAATTATGAGATATAATTTATATGCCTAAAATTCTGAATGAGTCTAGTTTCAAATGAACTAAAAAAGAAGGTCATCTGAATTCTATACAAGGAGAAAATTGATTCGTAGTGAAGAGAGGTCAGAATAGTCAAATAGTGAAACAAGGTAAATTTTAATGAATAAACTGTACTTATTGCCTAAACCAAAAATTCTGAAAATTTTATGGTAAGAAGATAAATGAGTCTAGTTTCAGGGAAAATTAATGAACCTTAATTTGGGGTTTTGTAGCTCTAGATAAAAATAGTATAGTGATTGTGACTCGAATAGACAGCATGCTCCGAACTTGAATAAATAGTAAATTTGAATGTAGATATGATTGTGTTATTTTGTAAACATGTTAAATCCATTATTTATTATCTATATACTTACTTACTAAGCTATATGCATACTCTATTTTCTTTTCCTTGTCCTATAGTGTCACCAAGCTAGCTCGGAATTCGGTGATCGTCGGAGATCCATCCACACTATCAACCTTCTTTTGGTATTTTGAAAACAATATTTTGGGAATTATGGCATGTATAAAAGGCTTAATTGTTTTATTACATGTAGTCACGAATTAGGCTAAAATACTGGCCTTTAAAAATTTGATGGTTTATTTTATTTATGGGTATTGATAATGTTCAATATTAATCAAGTTATATGTTTATGATAATGCTTGAATTGGTCGAATGAGAGTGTGATGACTATGTATGGAAAACTTTCAATGTATACAGATTTTACATTTTAAATTTCGTGAAATTCCTTGGATCATGTTCGGTATGACGGAACCGGGTGAGGGGCGTTACCTTTAGTGGTATCAGAGCTATGGTTTAGTCTGTTCTCGGGCTAACATAGCGTGTGTAAAAGTCTAGCTATACATGCCATAAATATACTGTGATAGTGTGATGACTCTTGACAATTTAAAGTTTTTTATATAGTAAATGGATCTCGACCGAGCTGCTACTGATGATGCTGAAAGGAACGTGCCGGCTCCTGCGCAAGGGACCGCGCCAGTAGAAGATAGATCTGAAATGCTTGGACAGGGAGAGAGGGATCGGGAAGCCTTCCTCCAAATGATGAGTAATTGGTATACTGAGTTTATTCAAGCAAATCCGAATGCTTAACCTCCCCCACCCCCTCCCATACCTCAGACAATTTCCGTAGCTCCCCAAGGCATGGATTTGGTAAGAATGAACAAGCCTCCGATCGACAAAATTAGGAAGCAAGGAGCAGAATAGTTTAGAGCAAATATTGATGATGATCCTGAGAAAGCGGAGTTTTGGCTCGAAAACTTTATCCGTGTGTTTGCTGAGCTCTCGTGTACACCAGAAGAGTGTTTAAAATGTGTTGTATCACTTCTGAGAGATTCAGCCTACCATTGGTGGAAGACTTTAGTTGCAGTGGTGCCAAAAGAAAGGATTACTTGGGACTTCTTCTAGAAAGAATTTAGAAAGAAATACATAAGTCAGCGGTTTATTGATCAGAAACGGAAAGAGTTCATTGAATTGAAGCAGGGCAAGATGTCTGTGGCAGAGTACGAACGTGAATTTTTAGACTCGGCAAGTATGCCCAGGAGTGCATGTCCACCCAGGCTATCATGTGCAAGAGATTTGAGGATGGGCTTAATGAGGACATTAAAGTATTTGTGGGAATTCTGGAACTGAAAGAATTTGTGGTATTGGTCGACCGAGCTCTTAAAGCTACGGAATTAAACAAAGAAAGAGGAAAGCTGCTATTGAGGCTCGAGATGCAAGAAAGAGACCGCTGAGTAAGTCGTTCCAAACTCAGTCAAAAATATCTAGAGAGATAAATCCTCGAAGGACAGCTTCAGTTGAGTATTCACATCGAGACTGTGGGAAATCGTATTTGGGCTCTAAAACTCAAGCTACCTCAGTGGCAAGTGTGGGCAATGTGAAGTCTAGTAAACCCAAGTGTCAGCATTGTGGTACGCAACATTTCGGTCAGTGTTGGGGAACTGGTCGAGCTTGTTTCAGATGTGGTTCTCGCGAGCATTTTATTAAAGATTATCGGGAGAAAGCTAAGGAAGAAAAATTTCAAAGTGCTAGATAGACTAACACTGCTAATAGAGGTAGACCTTCAAGAAATACCGGAAGTGGAGCTAGCAGTAAAAGTGTGATGAAAGACCCAGCTACGTGATTAGAAGCTAGAGCACCTTCCAGGACATATGCCATCCGAGCTCGTGAAGAGGCATTCTCTCCTGATGTAATTTTCGGGTATATTTTCTCTACATGATATTAATGTTGTTGCTTTGATTGATCCGGGTTCGACCCAATCCTATGTTTGTTTGAAATTAATGTCTAATATAAGTATGCCTATAGAATCTACAGAATTTGTGATTAAAGTATCGAATCCATTAGGCAAGCATGTGTTAGTAGATAAAGTATGTAGAAATTGCCCTTTAATGATTAGAGTCATTGTTTTCCGGCTGATCTCATGCTATTGCCATTTGACGAGTTTGATGTGATTCTTGGTATGGATTGGATGACTGCACATGATGTGATAGTGAATTGTAGGAAGAAATTCATTGAGCTGAAATGTGAAACTGGTGAAATTATTTGGGTTAACTCAGATGATCAGATAATTCACTTGCTATGATTTCTATTGTCTGCTCAGAAATGTTTGAGAAAAGGGTATAAAGCTTATCTTGCTTTTGTGTTAAACACTAAAGATCCAGAGCTAAAAATTGAGTCAATGCCAGTGGTATGTAAGTATCCAGATGTGTTTCTGGAAGAATTACCAGGTTTGCCTCCTGTTAGAGAAGTTGAGTTTGGTATTGAGTTGATTCCAGGTACCACACCCATCTCTATTGCTTCATATAGAATGGCCCCATTGGAATTGAAAGAATTGAAAGCTCAGCTATAGGAATTAACTAATAAAGGCTTTGCAAGACCTAATTGTTCACCCTGGGGTGCACCAATCCTATTTGTGAAAAAGAAAGACAGTTCAATGAGATTGTGCATAGATTATTGGCAACTTAACAAGGTAACAATAAAGAACAGGTATCCACTGCCTAGAATTGATGACTTATTTGATCAATTGAAGGGAGCCACTGTGTTCTCTAAATAGATTTGAGATCCGGATACTACCAGTTACGAGTTAAAGAGAGATGTTCCGAAGACTGCTTTCCGGACTAGATATGGTCATTATGAGTTTCTTGTGATGCCATTTGGCTTGACTAATGCTCCTGCCATTTTCATGGACTTAATGAACCGAATTTTCAGACCTTACTTGGATAAGTTTGTAGTCGTGTTCATTGATGATATCTTGATTTATTCTCATGATGAGACTTAGAATGTAGAGCATTTGAGAACTGTCTTACAGACTTTGAGAGATAATGAGTTGTATGCCAAGTTTAGCAAAAGTGAGTTCTGGCTCCGAGAAGTCGGATTCGTTGGACACATTGTCTTAGGTGAAGGTATTAGAGTTGACTCGAGCAAGATCTCAGCCATTGTTGAGTGGAAGCCTCCCAGGAATGTATCTGAGGTTAGAAGTTTTCTGGGATTAGCTGGTTATTACAGACGATTTGTAGAGGGATTTTCCATGATAGCTACCTCATTGATGAAATAGCTACAGAAAGATGTCAAGTTTGAATGGACTGAGAAGTGTCAATAGAGTTTTGACAAGTTAAAGGCATTGTTGACTGAAGCTCCTGTCTTAGTACAACCAGGACCAGGTAAAGAGTTTGTGATTTACAGTGATGCATCCTTGAATGGATTGGGTTGTGTACTTATGCAAGAAGGTAAAGTAATTGCTTATGCCTCTAGACAGCTAAAACCACATGAGAAAAATTACCCGACGCATGATTTAAAGCTAGCTGCCATTGTATTTGCTCTGAAAAGTTGGAGAGATCACTTGTATGGCGAGAAGTGTCGAATATTCACTGATCATAAAAGTTTGAAATACTTGATTACTCAGAAAGACTTGAATCTGAGGCAAAGAAGATGGTTAGAGTTGATTAAAGATTATGAGCTAGTGATTGATTATCGCCCAGGTAAAGCAAATGTTGTTGCTGATGCTTTGAGTAGAAAATTTTTATTTGCATTGAGAGCTTTGAATACTAGCTTGACTTTATCAGATGACGGTTTCATTATAGCTGAGTTGAGAGCTAAACTGATGTTTCTTGAAGAAATCCGTGAAGCTGAGAAAGATAACAGTGAGTTGCAAGCTAAAAGAGCACAGTACCAGTCAGGTGTAGAGTCTGATTTTCAAATCGGTCCTGATGGTTGTTTGTTGTTCAGAGACAGAGTTTGTGTACCGAAGAATGACGAGCTTATTCAGAAGATCTTATAGGAAGCACATAGTAGTTCTTTGTCTATTCACCCAGGTAGTACAAATATGTATAATGATTTGAAGAAAATGTACTGGTGGGTAGGAATGAAAAGAGATATTTCAGAGTTTGTTTCTTGATGCTTTATCTGTCAGCAAGTAAAAGCCGAACATCAGGTACCTTCAGGTTTATTGCAGCCTGTGCTAGTCCCTGAGTGGAAATGGGACCGAGTTACTATGGATTTTGTGATAGGATTGTCGTTGACACCGAGAAAGAAAGATGCAGTCTGGGTTGTAATTGATAAGCTAACGAAGTCTGCTCATTTTATCCTAATTCGTATGGATTATTCACTTGATAAGTTGGCCGAATTATATATCTCAAAGATAGTCAAACTACATGGGGTACCATTATCGATCATTTCAGATAGAGATACGAGATTTACTTCACGGTTTTGGAAGAAGTTACAGAAAGCTTTTGGCACAAAGTTGAGTTTTAGTACAGCTTTTCATCCTCAGACTGACAGTCAGTTAGAGAGAGTAATTCAGGTGCTTGAAGATATGCTTAGATGTTGTGTACTAGAATTTCAAGGCAGTTGGGAAAAGTATTTACCATTAGTAGAGTTTGCCTACAATAATAGTTATCAGTCGAGTTTGAGGATGGCACCTTATGAGGCTTTGTATGGACGCAAATGTCGTACACCTTTATATTGGATAGAGCTTAAGAAAAATCACATTCATGGGGTCGATTTAGTTAAAGAAACAGAAGAGAAAGTAAAAGTCATCAGAGATTGCTTGAAAGCAGCTTCAGATAGACAGAAGTCATATACAGATTTGAAGAGAAAAGAGATTGAGTATCAAGTTGGTGACAGTGTTTTTAAAAGTATCTCCGTGGAAGAAAGTTCTTAGATTTGGCAAGAAAGGCAAACTAAGTCCACGATTTATTGGGCCGTTCGAGGTTACTGAGAGAGTTGGGCCATTAGCATATCGGTTAGCTGTGCCAACTGAGCTAGAGAAGATTCATAATGTGTTCCATGTATCCATGTTACGTCATTACCGTTCTGATCCGTCACATGTGATTTCTCAGACGGAGGTTGAGATTCAGCCAGATATGACTTACCAAGAGGAACCAGTTAAGATTTTAGCTCGAGAGATCAAGCAACTAAGGAACAAAAGTATTTCACTTGTAAAAGTATTATAAAATAGACATGGGGTAGATGAGGCTACATGGGAGCCCGAAGAGGCTATGCGAAAATAGTACCCAAACCTCTTCACAGGTAAGATTTTCGGGGACGAAAATCCCTAAAGGCGGAGAAATGTAACATCTCGAAATAGGGCCTAAAGGGAACACTGGTTGTGAAACCACGAATCCGAGATAGAAAAGTTTATTTTGATTAATTTTTAGGATTTACCGATTGATTGGATGCATGTGTTAGAGTATCGATAGAAAATTTTATGAATTTCATGTCTAATTTGCTTATTAGGGCTTAATTGTAAAAGTTGATAAATGAGAGTTCTAGATGCTAAAGGATTAAATTGAAGTGTATATCTAAAGTAGGGATCCTTAAATGGTAATTAGACCATTATATTTTCATGGACAAAAATGGACATGCATAGGTAAAAATAACTAAAATTTTAATGAAGGGTATTTTAGTAAAATGTCAAATAAAAGAAATTAAATGGGAAAAAGATGGAAAAAAGTTGTCATCTTCTTCCTTAGGCCGAAACTTCAAGGGGGACTCCATAGCTAGGGTTTTCAAGCTTCCAAGCTTCATAATCGAGAAGAATGTGGAATCGACCTTGAACAAGGTAAAGGCAATGTTAAGGACTAAATTGCAAATTTGACCATATTTTGCACTGAGGTAAGTAATATGTAAATAATTTATTAATTTTATTGACGTTTTTTTTATAATTCAGCATATTTTATGTATTGTAACTGATTTTGGAATCAAAATTGACTATTGAAGGAATGAAATAAATTATTCGAAAGTGAAGTACTTCCCGTTTGAACCTTCGAAAAACCGAGACATACAGACAATATGTAGCTAGGTCACACGAGTGATAAGGGACCTTCACCGTGTGCACAAGAAAGCTACGAGATGGAAAATTTTGATATGTAGCTAGGCCACATGGATGATAAGGGACTTTCACCATGTGTGCAAGAAAGCTATGGGTTATGAGTAGCTAGGTCGCATGAGTGGTTCCTAGTGTTGGACGCCATGTAGACAAGAAAGCTACGAGATGGCTAGGTCACATGAGTGGTACTAAGTGAAGACCACTATGTGTACAAGAGAGCCAGAATTATGTGTACAATCGAGCTAGGTCACATGAGTGGTACTAAGTGAAGGCCACTATGTGTACAAGAGAGCTTCAATTTCTAAGGTGGGCTGTGTACAAAACCACCGTGTATCCGTTATTATTCAGAAGCGTTCAACGGGAAAATCGATTAAGTGAAATTATGTGTAAATTTGTAGTAATGAGTGTGGGTATATGCATGTATAACGTATGAGCAATATGCTCGATATGTAATCAGAAATTGGAAAGATTGGTATAGGCAAGTGATGAACACAACTAAAGTGAGAGAAAGCAAAAATTTACAATAGAACTGCTTTGGACAGTAGCAGTGATGTGAATTGGAAAAATCACAAAAAATAGTATAAATTGAATTATAAGTTGGATGAGATATTGATTTAAATCTTATTGAGTCTATTTTCATATAAAAGAAACATAGAAAACAAATGATTTGTATATTTTGAGATATTTTAATTTTTGTAAAACTAGTTCAGAATGATTATGTGATCCCCTGTCCTGTCTTCGAAAAATCAATAACAAATTGTACAAAAATAATTATGAGATATAATTTATATTCCTAAAATCCTGAATGAGTATAGTTTCAAATGAACAAAACAAGAAGGTCATCTGAATTCTGTACAAGGACAAATATGATTCATAGTGAAGAGAGGTCAGAATAGTCGAATAGTGAAACAGTGGAAATTTTAATGAATAAACTGTACTTATTTGCTAAACTAAAAATTCTGAAAATTTTATGGTAAGAAGATAAATGAGTTTAGTTTCAGGGAAAATTAACGGACCTTAATTTGGGGTTTCTGTAACACCCCAAACCCGATCAATACGCCATGACCGAATCTGGTATGCCACAGAGGAAAACGTTTTGAAGAAATTCGAGTTAACGATTAAATTTTAGTGAAAAACTCTTTGTTGTTCTATATTTGTAGAAAATAGGTGTGTAATATCCCGGGTTAGGGGGTTATTTTGGTTGTGCATGTTATTGCCTGTAGGTGGTGTGCTGTGTTGCTATTTTTATGTCTTAGGGGCTTAATTATAGCCTAGGTGTATGCCTGAGTATATTAGGAAATTTTAGTTTTTGAGCTAAGGTATTAGGAGCTGAGGAAGCTGGGGTTTAAGAATTATTTTCGTGGTTTTATTGCACAAATAAAGTGTTGGCAAAGTGGTTGAACAAGGTGCTACTTGGGAGCTAGGTGGCGTCATTTGCAAGGGAGGGGATGTCCTGAGTTCGAGCTGCGAAACTCCCATTTTGGTTGCATTTTGGGACGGCATGGAGAAGAGGCAGAAGGCAAGTGGGACTCTACCTTGGACTTGGTCAAAAGGGTGACTTGGATGGTGGAGAGCAAATTAAGGAGGAGGACTTGTTCAACTCATTTGAAATGAGTGAATGGGAGCCTTTGGGGGATTGTGGCCGAAATTTGGGGAATGGGAGTGGGGTGTGACGGCTTGGTAGTGTGTTGTGGGAGGAGTGCCGAATTTCTTTAGGAATTTTTGAGCATATTCGGCCTTTTGGTGTCAAGGAAAAGCATTCTCTTTTATCTTTTGTTAACCGATTGCAAGTGTGTTTCTTTTGTTTTCTCCCTTTTGAGACCGAAGGTCAAGCTCTCTTTTTGCCGAAATCCTTTGCCTTTTGAGTGGTGTGGCCGAAAGTTCCAAGCATCTTCTATTCTTTTTCTTGTTCAATTGAACTAAGCCGAACCTAACATCCCACCTACACTTTCTTTCTTTGTTGAAAACCTTGAGCAAGCCGAAATCTTTCACTTGGTTCTCTTAATTTTCATTCTCCCTTTTCAATACCATCTAGCCGAAACCACCTTTCAAAACTCCCCTCATTTCTTCCTTTGGCAAACCGAAACTACTTCCAATTTTACTCACTTCTCCCTTTCTCAAATTGCCATTGCCGAAACTACATTCTTCTCACATTTCTTTTCTTTCTCCTCCATTCAAGCCGAACATTAAAGGTGTTAAACACCTTGTGCCGATTCCTTCTTTCCTAGTTTTCAACATAGCCGAATATTTCCCTTTCCCTAATAGTCTCTTGGCCGAATATCAGTGGTGTTTTGGAGGCTTTGTTTCAATCGATTGGTATTGGGTCTTTGGATTGCGGAATCAAGCAAGAGGAGTTTTCTTTTTCTGTTGACCGATTGGTAAGTTGAGGGTAAGCGATTGGGTTGTTAGTTCATTCTTTTAATTTCGTTTAATCGGGAGTTGTAAATGATTAACCGTTCTCTTGTGAAGGGGTGACCGATTGTGGGTAGAAGTATCACTGTGATTCCATTTCTAGGTGAAGGCCGATTGTCTTAGAAGAGCCACTATTGGTTCGGGTTTGTTTGGAAACCAAATTATTCGCAAGTGAAGGTAAGGGATTGATTTTTCTACCCTTTTGGTTAATTGGTTGTTGGCCGAATGTTAGTGTTGCCTAACCCCTAGTGTTGGCCGATTGTAGGAGTGAGCAATCAAGGGACTTAGATCGCTTTTGTCAGGATTGTTAGACTCGCATTATCAGGTGTGTAACTAACACACCCCCTATTTAGTAATGTTATTAATAAACCTGATTGCTTAATAAGATTGAAACATTGTGAAGGATAATTGGATACCCAAGAAGGGGTATGTGTGCGAATCGGGTAAGTCAGTGCTATTATTATGAGTTGTTGATGATCTATATGATATCATGGTTATGGATATGTGACATGGGATAGAGATTAGACATGATAGCATGATATGCATGATTGTATGATATGATGATTACATGAGTATGATATGTGTGGGTGATATGAGAGGAGGGAGTAGTGATATATTGTGCTGACGAGCACCAGTGCTTTGGTAGCACACTTTGTGACTTTGGGTCACCAGAGGTTTGGCACCTCCAGAGGTTTGGTACCTCAGCGTCTCGTCCCAGTGGCTCAGTACCACAGTGGGTTGGCCCCACAGATGATGATACGGGATTGACGCCAGTGTTTTGGTAACACACGATGGGTTGGCCCCATCACCAGATTTGTGACTACGGTCACCAGTGCTTTGGTAGCACATTGTGTCTTTGGGACACCAGAGGTTTGGCACCTCATTGCGACTTGTCCCTGTGGTTTGACCACCGTGGGTTGGCCCCACTTGAGATATGGGATCGTCTGCTAGTGATTTGGTATCACACGATGGGTTGGCCCCATCAACATTGGATTTGTGACTTCGGTCACCAGTGCTTTGGTAGCACAATTGTGTCTTTGGGACACCAGTGCTTTGGTAGCACATTGACGGATATTGTGTCTTTGGGACACCAGTGCTTTGGTAGCACATTGTGACTATATGTCACCAGTGGTTTGGCACCACCAGTGGTTTGGTACCACACGGGGTAGAAAAGGAGATACGGATGGTTAGGATCGGGTTGCATTAATTATGTTGCTATGTATGATGTGTGTTAGCATGTTGTTTTCTTGGGAGCGGGATTTACACACTGAGTCACTCGACTCACCCTCTCCTTTGACTTTTCAGGTGACTCGTAGACGCGGACTTGGAGCCGGGATGGACTCGAGGTGCTTATGCCATGCTGAATAAAGTTTTTACTCAGACTTTATATTTTTGGTACTTTAGCTTATTTACTTTCACTTGGGTTTTTATTTGGTTTGTAAAAGGCCTTTAAATTTATGCTTTAAGTTGTTTGATGTTTTAATTAGATTTTAATATGCCTTAACAAAACAAGTTGGTATGAATTTTACTAAAACTTGGAAAGATAATGATTTCAAAACTATAACGCACGGGGTTTTAAACTATACCATCGGGTATCACACTGAGTTTTTCATGATAAACAAATACAACTGGTCACAATCCAAACTTGTAATTCTTCTAAGTTTAAAAGTGTTTTATGTATCACTAAGAAACTAATGAGGTTTAAATGGTTTTAACTCGTTTTAACTACAAATTCTGGCTAAGTTTTCAAAATCTCCGGGTTTCAAATACATCAACTGTTTTTCAAACAAGACTACTCAAATTTGTTTCAAACACCCTGTGTTTCACTCAGCTTTAAACGGAAATTCTAACTTTTTTTCAAAAATGATCTTCCCGTAGCATACCAGATTCGGACGTGGTGTCTTGTCCGGGTTTGGGGTGTTACATTTGTGGTATCAGAGCCAAGTTCAAAGGCTCGGCTGTGGGCCTGAGGCCCAAATTGGTTTTCAAAAGTCTGTTTAAATGTTTGTTTGAAAGTATGGTTTTGAAAGGCATGGCACCGAGTCTCCGGCACCAGTTCGCCCAGGTAAGTACCCCGGACTATTCTTGTGAATTGATTGGATATGATATGATTGATGACTAGCAATAGTATGCTACTTTAGAGATTGAAACTGATAGGATTCTGTGAACTTGCGAAAACAAATCTTCTTAAATGTTCATAAGACTTGCCTTTAAACAAGTGGAATAAACACTGATGCATAAAATTCTTAATCAGATACGTAGAAAGATTTGACATGAGCACTCGAGGCGGACGTGGTCGTAATACTCGTGGTAGAGGTAGGGGTAGGATGACAGTTTCTGAGCCCGTAGGATCTGGGCAGGGTTCAGAAAATGAGATACCGGTTCCGCCACCAGCTGGAGGTGGTGAGTTCCAAGATCAGACTGGGGATGACGCAGTGTCACAGGCGATGCTGCGAGTGTTGGAAAGGGTAGCTGGGGCAGGTGGTGGTGCAGGAGTTAGGAAATCAGTTCCTGAGCGACTCCGGGCTAACGGGGCCGAATTCTTCCGAGGTGTTTCGGGTGTTGCTCCTAGCACTGCTGAATATTGGCTGGAGGCAGCTGAACGGATCATGGACGATCTGGACTTGACGGCTGAAGAGAAGCTGAAGGGTATTGTATCGCTTCTCCGGGATGAGTCATATCAGTGGTGGCTCACGGTACGGGACAGTGTGGCAGCAGAGGATTTGACATGGGACTATTTCAGGGCTGCTTATCAAAAGAAGTACATCGGGGCTAGTTATATTGACTCCCAGAGAAAGGCATTTCTGAGGCTTGTTCAGGGGAGTAAATCTGTTGCGGAGTACGAGGCTGAGTTCCTGAAGTTGAGTAGGTATGCCAGGGGCATTGTAGCCACTGAGCATGAGAGGTGTGTTCGTTTCGAGGATGGTCTGCGAGACGAGTTGAGGCTGCTGATTGCTCCTCAGCAGGAGCGCGAGTTTGCTGTCTTAGTTGAGAAGGCTAAGGTAGCCGAGGGTGTTAAGGAGTCAGTGAGGCAGAGCATGGACAGGAGTAGGCTTAAGAGGAGCTTTGGGTCTTCTGGTTCGTCGGGTAATCCGCAGAAGAGGGCTAGACCGAGTGGGCAGAATCAGTCTGCTAGGTTTGTTGCTGCTAGGCAGGGACCACCGCAGTGTAATCAGTGTGGGAAATCTCATTGGGGTGGCTGCTGGACTGGAGGTAAAGGTTGCTTCGAGTGTGGTTCTCTGGAGCATCGCATTAGAGATTGTCCGCGTAGGATGGCCAGGATTCAGTCTGAGAATCAGGGCCGTAATCAGTTCAGAGGTAATGGACCGCCACCGCAGAGGGGCCGTGGTAATGGCAGAGGTGGTTATGGTTCTGGTCGGGGCGTGGAGCACCGGGCAGAGGTGCGGGTAGTTCTGATGCTAGGCAGCCTGGATTAGTGTATGCTGCGAGGCGCCGAGAGGAGGGCGACGCACCGGACGTCATAACCGGTACGTTTTTGATTTTTGGTACTCCTTATACTGCTTTAATTGATGTGGGTTCTACGCACTCTTATGTTGCCAGTAGTATAGTAGAGACAATGGACTTAGACTCTGAGATATCTTCTAGGCAGATGACTGTGATTAGTCCTTTAGGTCACTCTGTAGTGGTAGACAAACTGTTTAGAGAGGTACCCCTAGAACTCCAAGGGGTAGTGTTTGCTGCTGATCTGATGGAACTGCCGTTTGGGGAGTTCGATCTGATTCTGGGGATGGATTGGTTGGTCAAGTATCAGGCGAGGTTGGATTGCGCGGCTAAGCGCATGGTTCTTAAGACGGTTGATGGTGTTGAGGTGGCTATGATAGGTAATAGGAGAGATTACTTATCAAATGTGGTATCTGCTCTGAAAGCGGAGAAGATGGTCAGGAAGGGCTGTGATGCGTATGTGGTTCATGTGTATGCTTTGGAGGCTAAAGAGTCTGCTGTTGAGAAGGTTCGTACTGTTAAGGAATTTGCTGATGTGTTTCCTGAGGAGCTTCCGGGTTTGCCGCCAGATCGAGAGGTAGAGTTTGGGATTGATCTGTTACCCGGGACTGCGCCAGTGTCTATTGCTCCGTATAGGATGGCACCAAAGGAATTGGTGGAGCTTAAGGCTCAGATCCAGGAGTTATTGGATCGAGGTTTTATCAGGCCAAGTGTTTCGCCGTTGGGTGCGCCGGTTCTTTTGTTAAGAAGAAAGATGGTACGATGCGGATGTGCATAGACTACCGCCAGTTGAACAAGCTGACGATTAAAAACAAGTATCCGTTGCCACGGATAGATGATTTGTTTGATCAGCTGAAGGGTGCTGCGGTATTTTCTAAGATTGATCTGAGGTCAGGGTATCATCAGTTAAAGGTTAAGGAGGCTGATATCCATAAAACAGCGTTTCGGACTCGGTATGGGCACTACGAATTCCTGGTAATGCCATTCGGGTTGACTAACGCACCGGCAGCGTTTATGGATATGATGAACAGGGTGTTTCAGCAGTATCTGGATCAGTTCGTCGTGGTTTTCATAGACGATATCTTAGTGTACTCAAGGACAGAGGAAGAGCATGATAAGCATTTGAGGGTGGTGCTGCGGATTCTGAGGGAAAAGCAACTCTATGCTAAGTTCAGTAAGTGCGAGTTCTGGCTTAGAGAAGTGACGTTCTTGGGTCATGTAGTGTCAGCTGAGGGTATTCGAGTAGATCCTCGTAAGATTGAGGCTGTTTTGGATTGGAAGCCGCCTAGGTCAGTGGCTGAGATTCGTAGTTTTCTGGGTTTGGCCGGATACTACCGAAGGTTTGTTGAGGGTTTCTCGCTAATAGCAGCGCCGATGACCAAGTTGTTAAGGAAAGAGGTTCCGTTTGTATGGACTGAGAAACAACAGGAAAGCTTCGATAAGTTAAAGAAGATCTTGACTGAGGCTCCGGTTTTAATTCAACCTGAGGCTGGTAAGGAATACACAGTCTACTGCGATGCATCACATACGGGTCTGGGTTGTGTGTTGATGCAGGAAGGTAAGGTTGTGGCTTACGCTTCTAGGCAGCTGAGGCCACATGAGGTCAACTATCCGACGCACGATTTGGAGCTAGCGGCTGTAGTCTTCGCCTTAAAGATTTGGAGGCACTACTTATATGGAGAGAGATCGATAGTCTACACGGATCACAAGAGTCTGAAGTATCTACTGACTCAGAAGGATTTGAATTTGAGGCAGCGTAGATGGGTTGAGTTGCTGAAGGATTATGACTGTTCTATTGAGTATCATCCGGGCAAGGCTAACGTGGTGGCAGACGCGTTAAGCCGTAAGGTTGTTTCAAACTTAAGAGCATTGTTTGCCCATTTGAGCTTGTATGACGACGGGAGTATTTTGGCAGAGCTGCGGGTTAAGCCTACTTGGATTGAGCAGATCAGAGAGAAGCAATTAGGGGATGAGGTTTTGGGTGCGCGAAGGTTGCAAGTGCAGAATGGTGGTGTGGATGGTTACAGCTTGTCTGGTGATGAGGTTCTGTGTTTTCAGGGTAAGGCTTGTATGCCAAAGGACATTGAGCTAAGGCAGAAGATTCTTCAGGACGCACATAGCAGTCCTCATGCTATGCATCCTGGAGGTAGCAAGATGTATAAGGATCTTAGAGAGCAGTTTTGGTGGCCTGGTTTGAAGAAAGAGGTAACAGAGTTTGTTGGAAGATGTCTGACTTGTCAGCAGGTCAAGGCTGAACATCAGTTGCCGTCGGGTTTGCTTCAGCCTGTGAAGATTCCGCAGTGGAAGTGGGAGAGGATAACCATGGATTTTGTCAGTGGGTTACCACTTACGCCAAGCAAGAAGGATTCAGTTTGGGTAGTGGTGGATCGTCTGACTAAATCAGCTCACTTTATTCCGGTGAGGGTTGACTACTCACTTCAGAAGCTAGCGAAGCTGTATGTTTCAGAGATAGTAAGGTTGCACGGTGTGCCAGTTTCGATAATCTCGGATAGGGATCCCAGGTTTACTTCAAGGTTCTGGAAAGCATTGCATCAGGCTCTGGGTACTCGTTTGGATTTCAGCACGGCTTTTCACCCGCAGTCTGACGGGCAATCAGAAAGGGTTATTCAGATCTTAGAAGACATGCTGAGAGGTTGTGTCTTGGATTTCAGGGGTAGTTGGGAGGAGTTTCTACCGTTAGCCGAGTTTGCCTACAACAACAGTTACCAAGCGAGCATCAAGATGGCACCGTATGAGGCGTTGTATGGCGGAAGTGTCGCTCACCTACGTGTTGGACAGAGTTAGGTGAACGTCAGTTGTTGGGACCTGAGTTAGTGGCTGAGACTGAGGATAAGGTTAAAGTGATTCAGGCTCGATTAAAGGAAGCTTCGGACCGGCAAAAGTCTTATGCCGATCTTAAGCGAAGAGATATAGAGTTTGCTGTTGGGGATCGAGTTTTTCTGAAGGTCTCGCCTTGGAAGAAGGTGCTGAGGTTCGGGAAGAAAGGCAAGCTTAGTCCGAGGTTTATTGGGCCGTATAAGGTGTTGAGGCGAGTTGGACCAGTAGCGTATCAGCTTGAGTTGCCAGCAGAGCTTAGTCAGATTCACGACGTCTTCCATGTATCGATGCTTCGACGTTATCGTTCAGATCCGTCGCATGTAGTAGCAGTGGAAGAGATCGAGGTAAATCCAGACTTGACTATGGAAGAAGAACCGGTGCAGATTCTTGATCGAGATGTAAAGGTTCTGCGTAGGAAGTCTGTGCCTTTGGTTAAGGTACTTTGGCGGAATCATGGCGTAGAGGAAGCGACATGGGAACCCGAGGATACGATGAGACAGCAATACCCGCAACTCTTTTGACCAGGTAATTTCGAGGCCGAAATTATTTTAAGGGGGTAGAACTGTAATATCCCGGGTTAGGGGGTTATTTTGGTTGTGCATGTTATTGCCTGTAGGTGGTGTGCTGTGTTGCTATTTTTATGTCTTAGGGGCTTAATTATAGCCTAGGTGTATGCCTGAGTAAATTAGGAAATTTTAGTTTTTGAGCTAAGGTATTAGGAGCTGAGGAAGCTGGGGTTTAAGAATTATTTTCGTGGTTTATTGCACAAATAAAGTGTTGGCAAAGTGGTTGAACAAGGTGCTACTTGGGAGCTAGGTGGCGTCATTTGCAAGGGAGGGGATGTCCTGAGTTCGAGCTGCGAAACTCCCATTTTGGTTGCATTTTGGGACGGCATGGAGAAGAGGCAGAAGGCAAGTGGAACTCTACCTTGGACTTGGTCAAAAGGGTGACTTGGATGGTGGAGAGCAAATTAAGGAGGAGGACTTGTTCAACTCATTTGAAATGAGTGAATGGGAGCCTTTGGGGGGATTGTGGCCGAAATTTGGGGAATGGGAGTGGGGTGTGACGGCTTGGTAGTGTGTTGTGGGAGGAGTGCCGAATTTCTTTAGGAATTTTTGAGCATATTCGGCCTTTTGGTGTCAAGGAAAAGCATTCTCTTTTATCTTTTGTTAACCGATTGCAAGTGTGTTTCTTTTGTTTTCTCCCTTTTGAGACCGAAGGTCAAGCTCTCTTTTGCCGAAATCCTTTGCCTTTTGAGTGGTGTGGCCGAAAGTTCCAAGCATCTTCTATTCTTTTTCTTGTTCAATTGAACTAAGCCGAACCTACATCCCACCTACACTTTTTCTTTGTTGAAAACCTTGAGCAAGCCGAAATCTTTCACTTGGTTCTCTTAATTTTCATTCTCCCTTTTCAATACCATCTAGCCGAAACCACCTTTCAAAAATCCCTTCATTTCTTCCTTTGGCAAACCGAAACTACTTCCAATTTTACTCACTTCTCCCTTTCTCAAATTGCCATTGCCGAAACTACATTCTTCTCACATTTCTTTTCTTTCTCCTCCATTCAAGCCGAACATTAAAGGTGTTAAACACCTTGTGCCGATTCCTTCTTTCCTAGTTTTCAATAGCCGAATATTTCCTTTCCCTAATAGTCTCTTGGCCGAATATCAGTGGTGTTTTGGAGGCTTTGTTTCAATCGATTGGTATTGGGTCTTTGGATTGCGGAATCAAGCAAGAGGAGTTTTCTTTTTCTGTTGACCGATTGGTAAGTTGAGGGTAAGCGATTGGGTTGTTAGTTCATTCTTTTAATTTCGTTTAATCGGGAGTTGTAAATGATTAACCGTTCTCTTGTGAAGGGGTGACCGATTGTGGGTAGAAGTATCACTGTGATTCTATTTCTAGGTGAAGGCCGATTGTCTTAGAAGAGCCACTATTGGTTCGGGTTTGTTTGGAAACCAAATTATTCGCAAGTGAAGGTAAGGGATTGATTTTTCTACCCTTTTGGTTAATTGGTTGTTGGCCGAATGTTAGTGTTGCCTAACCCCTAGTGTTGGCCGATTGTAGGAGTGAGCAATCAAGGGACTTAGATCGCTTTTGTCAGGATTGTTAGACTCGCATTATCAGGTGTGTAACTAACACACCCCCTATTTAGTAATGTTATTAATAAACCTGATTGCTTAATAAGATTGAAACATTGTGAAGGATAATTGGATACCCAAGAAGGGGTATGTGTGCGAATCGGGTAAGTCAGTGCTATTATTATGAGTTGTTGATGATCTATATGATCATGGTTATGGATATGTGACATGGGATAGAGATTAGACATGATAGCATGATATGCATGATTGTATGATATGCATGATTACATGAGTATGATATGTGTGGGTGATATGAGAGGAGGGAGAGTAGTGATATATTGTGCTGACGAGCACCAGTGCTTTGGTAGCACACTTTGTGACTTTGGGTCACCAGAGGTTTGGCACCTCCAGAGGTTTGGTACCTCAGCGTCTCGTCCCAGTGGCTCAGTACCACAGTGGGTTGGCCCCACTTGATGATACGGGATTGACGCCAGTGTTTTGGTAACACACGATGGGTTGGCCCATCACCAGATTTGTGACTACGGTCACCAGTGCTTTGGTAGCACATTGTGTCTTTGGGACACCAGAGGTTTGGCACCTCATTGCGACTTGTCCCTGTGGTTTGACCACCGTGGGTTGGCCCCACTTGAGATATGGGATCGTCTGCTAGTGATTTGGTATCACACGATGGGTTGGCCCCATCAACATTGGATTTGTGACTTCGGTCACCAGTGCTTTGGTAGCACAATTGTGTCTTTGGGACACCAGTGCTTTGGTAGCACATTGACGGATATTGTGTCTTTGGGACACCAGTGCTTTGGTAGCACATTGTGACTATATGTCACCAGTGGTTTGGCACCACCCCAGTGGTTTGTACCACACGGGGTAGAAAAGGAGAGATACGGATGGTTAGGATCGGGTTGCATTAATTATGTTGCTATGTATGATGTGTGTTAGCATGTTGTTTTCTTGGGAGCGGGATTTACACACTGAGTCACTCGACTCACCCTCTCCTTTGACTTTTCAGGTGACTCGTAGACGCGGACTTGGAGCCGGGATGGACTCGAGGTGCTTATGCCATGCTGAATAAAGTTTTTACTCAGACTTTATTTTTGGTACTTTAGCTTATTTACTTTCACTTGGGTTTTTATTTGGTTTGTAAAAGGCCTTTAAATTTATGCTTTAAGTTGTTTGATGTTTTAATTAGATTTTAATATGCCTTAACAAAACAAGTTGGTATGAATTTTACTAAAACTGGAAAGATATGATTTCAAA